>JADRCH010000034.1:455149-479636 GCA_019843965.1 Rhynchomys soricoides | reverse complement strand
TGGGAGGGGGGAAGGTGGTGGGAGGGGCAAGGAAAGGGAGAGGGAAGGAAGGGGAGGGAAGAGGGTGGGAGGGGGGAAGCTGGTGGGAGGGGCAAGGAAAGGGAGAGGGAAGGAGGGGGAGGGAAGAGGGTGGGAGGGGAGGTGGGGGGAGGGAGCAATGGGAGAAGGGGATGAGCAGTTGCTCCTTGCTTCATCCTTCTGGTCACAGGGATCATCAGGGACAGGGTTGAGTGTACCTCATGAGGTGTGAGTACCAGAGGCAAAGATCCTCAGGGAGCATCTTGGAACCTGGCTCCCGCAATCTGCTTATTATATTGCTCGTGCTTGGCAAATTTATGAATTTGGTTTACTTATTTATTATTTAACCCAGTTTTGTTCTGTGAGACACAGTCTCTTGAAGCCCAGGCTGGCCTTAAGCTTGCAATGAAGCTGTGGTGACCTTGAATGCCTGACCTTTTGCCTCTGCTTTCTAATTTCTAGGGTAACAGGTGTGTACCACCATGCTCAGCAGTTTGGATTTTGTTTTGTTTTTAGCTTAGGGCTTTAACAAATAGATTTGCTTTATTTAATTGTTTGTGTGTGTCTGTGTGTCCATGTGGGCTGGAGGCATTGGACCCCTCTGGAGCTATAGAAAGGAGGCTGTGAGCCACCTACTGTGGGTGCTGGAGACCATGTGAGCTCCCAACAAGAGGAGTATGTTTTTAACCTAACGATGAGCCATCTCTCTCTACCCTCTGGTTTTAGTTATTTTGAGACAAAATTTTACTGTATGCCCAAGGCTAGCCTTGAACTTATTATGTAGCCCAGGCTTGCTTCAAACTCATAGCAATCCCCCTGCCTCTGCCTCCTGAGGTGCTTTGATTACAAGCACATGCCACCTGCCCCACTCAGATTTGTGAGCTTTTGATATCAAAACTCTGATAAAGAAGTATTGATGTCAGCAGGGAGGGAGGCTGGAGGGAAGGTCTTGAAGGAACTCACAGATGAGTGTGAATATTTTAGTCCATTTTTTCTGTTGGCGTAATGAAAACACTTGAGACCAGGTAATATCTAAAGAATGGAAGCTTATTTGGGGGCTGGGGTATAGCCTAGTTGGTAGAGTGAAGCCCTGGGCGGTTCCTAGCACCGGGTAAAACATGAGATGGGTAAAACGGTTTGATACGCGCGTTATCCCAGCCTTGGGGGTTAGACAGAAGGTGATCAGCAGTTCAGGTCATGCTCAGCTACATAGGAAGTTTGAGATTGGCCTGTGAAATAAGATTCTGTCTTAAGAAGAAAAACAAACCACAATGTTTTGATTCACAGACACTTGAACCTGTTGGGCAGCTAGTGAGGCCGCCTCGTAGCAAGACACGCGGAACGCAAGTGTGTAACTCGGCTCTCGATCTGGAGAGACGGCTCAGCACGTAGCATGTGCTGCTCTTGCAGACCACCCATTAGTTCCCAGCACCTATGTCTGGTGGCTCACAACCACTGGGACCTCCAGCTCCGGGGGATCCAATAGCCTCATGTGGGCTCTCTGCGTGCCTGCCTTCATGTGCACATAACCACAGTCTAAATAAAAATAAGTCTTTTTTTTTTTAAAGCTACTGTCCTAAGGACTCTCACTTTACATGCCTTTTCCTGGAAAGGGCCATGAGATTGGGAACTCTCTTGAGGATTGCCCTCTCTCAAGGCTGCCTCTGATGGGTGCCTTAAAACGCACAGGACGTGGCAGCAGTTGCTGGTTAGCATGCTGTCAGTCGGTCCCTGTCCCTGGCGGGCCTCCGAACAGCAGACTCTCAGGATCCCCGTGTGGAGAGTCTGTGGGGAGAATTTGAAGGAGGAGGAAACAGTTTACTTAGGTGGGCCCTGCTGCCTTCTGGCTCGTAGGTACAACGAGGACCAAGCCTGTTCCCTTCCTTCTGTGATGACATAGATCCATCCACAGGGCTGGAGAGGAGGCTCAGCACTCTTGGAGAGAGGACCTGGGCTCAGTTTCCATTACCTACATGGCAACTTACAACCATCTGAAACTCCATTTTCAAAAGCATGACATTGTGTTCTGGAATCCATGGGCACTGTATATATGTGGTGCATGGACATACATGAAGCACGCGTCCATTCATGGAAAAGCAAGTAACTACATCTGTTTTTAAAAAGCAGACAAAGACAGAGAACCAGTACACCTTCACACCAGAGAATTAACTTTCTCCAGCAGTTTTACCCATCTCTGTCTTCAAGGCTCTCACTCCTCCAGAGGTTTTTATTTTGGTTTCCTTTGTTCCTTAGGTTCTGGAATGAATTTGTTGCAGATCCAGGAAAAAGTCTGGTCCCAAGCTTGCCTGGATGTCTGTGCCCCCCATTTGAAGGAGAAGCTGGGCTCACCGGTCCCTTCCTGCTCAGTTGTGGTAAGTCGTCTTTCAGGTAGTGACTCCAGTGTGGATCCAGGTACTGTTG
This sequence comes from Rhynchomys soricoides, assembly GCA_019843965.1. NCBI lineage: Eukaryota > Metazoa > Chordata > Mammalia > Rodentia > Muridae > Rhynchomys > Rhynchomys soricoides. Next base: position 477,197 of record JADRCH010000034.1, on the reverse strand, counting down.
GTGGAGCTTAGTGTAGGTCGTGTATACACACACACACACACACACACAGAGAGAGAGAGAGAGAGAGAGAGACTGAGAGATTTCACTTAAGCCTAAGCTCAGCAACATTTGAAATCAGTCAGGATATCTGGATAACACAGTTGTGTTCAAGTACCTGGCTAGGTTCCCAAGCCATCTAAAGGATTTCTGGGTGACTGCACCCCTAAGGGTAAACTTGCAGAGTGCTAAAATTCTGGGGCACTAGTATGGAAGCTTGCAGCAGGTGGGCTCAGGAAAACAGAGATACCGAAGATCTGAGACAGAGCACCGGCCCTGGTGTCACAGACTGAGACTAAACCCTGGCTGCACTTGGACCCTCCCATTTATGCTTTATTATTGTTTTGAGGCAGGATCTCTATATAGTCCTAGATGGACTATATAGATGGACAAGTCCTGGAACTTGTGGTGTAGACCAGTCTGGCCTAGAACTCAAAGAGACCCAACTGCCTCTGCCTCCTAGTACTGAGGTTAAGGGCATGTGTACCACCACACCTAGCTTGGCCTGCCTGTATTTAATCAGTGTCCCACCTTCCTCTTCTGGAGATAATACTGTCTGTATACCAGGCCACTGTGTATAGGAAGCGAGATCCAGTATGTTGAAAGGGTTTCAGAGGGTGACTGGGCCACAAGTAAGTTACAGGACTCATGAGTGTGGGACCACCTATTCCGAATGGATATGGGCTGTGAACACCCAAGTGCGCTCTGGTTGGCGCTCTGGAATGGTTCTTGGCTGTAGAGGGGATCACACTGTTGAAAGGGGTTGAGAGTTCATTACAGCAGCCAAGGCTGAGTTAGTTGTCTTATCTTTTGTGCCACTGTGTGGGGTCCACCAGTGTGGACTAGTGGATGCCAAGTTACCTTGCTGAGTAGCAACGTTAAGGCATTGGAAGAAGGAGAGGGAGGAGGAAGAGGAGGAGGAGGAGGAAGAGGAGGAGGAGGAGGAGGAGGAGGAGGAGGAGGAGGAGGAGGAATTAGGCTTCAAGCTTGGAGTGGTGGCCTACGCCTTTGATCCCCATGAGTTCCAGGCCAGCTGTAGTGAGACCCTGTCACAGAAAAACAACCAACCAAAAAGTTCAGTTCTCTGTAAGATATCATGGGTCACTAGGGGTCAAGCCCCAAGTCATTGGTTGGGCCTGACTGTTGAAGTATGGGGAATTTGGTTTTATTTTTGGGCTTTTGTGTGTACTGAGCCCCTGGAATGTCACTGCTGTACACGGCCTTTTGTTTCATGTGAAATGGAGACCAAACCTTTGTCTAAGACATAATGCCAAGAATGCCTCTAAGGAGTCTTTGCAGAGGCAAGTATTAAAGGAGGGAAAGAACCGGTTCTGAGAAAATGCGTTTCCACTTATTGACCAAATGCCAATGAGAAGTCATGGTGGCTTCACCGGGTGTCACCCCTGTTGGAACCAAACTTTCTATGCTGGGGCCTCCCTGACTCCTGATGTGTCCTGTGAGCGTGGAGGTCAGTCATCACCAGAGAGGCACGGGAGCCTGTGGGTGAGTGACTGATCCCTGCTCGTCCCCAGGGAGTCGGTCCTCAGGACCAACCCCAGCTTTTAGAGGTTCCTCTGTAACTTCCGCCTCATTGCCTTTGGTGCACCCAGTGGGACAAGGCACCCTTAGGCTCCTGCCCTCTGTTTTTCTCTGCTCTCCTAGGTCACTCCTCCAAGTTAACATGCACACAGGCCCCATCACAGTCTAGCTTCTGAGGCAACCTGGGTCAACGCCATTTATTTTCCTGGAGGCTGGCTCGTTCTGTTGGAAATCCAAAACATTGATGGATGGGAATTTTTTTCTTCCCCTACAGTAGGGGAAACAATATCTTTAAAAAATGGATTTCTTTGAGTCAGTCTTATTGTGTAATTCATGCAGGCCTATTACTGTTGTGTAGTCCAGAGAGGCCTTGAATTCATGGTCATCCTCCTGTCTCAGCTTCCTGAGTTGGGATTATAGACATCAGCCATCATGCCTTGCCCTTTGTTTCTTTCTTTCACTTGCCTGCTTTTTTATTACCCCAAGACAGGATTTCTCTGTGTAGCCCTGGCTGTCTTGGAACTCACTCTGTAGACCAGGCTGGCCTCAAACTCAGAGATCTGCCTTCCTCTGTCTCCAGAGCACATGAATTAAAGCATGTGCCACCACTGTCTGGCTTGCCCTGCCCTTTTAAACTTCTTTCTAAAGAATATTTATCTGGCTGGGCAGTGGTGGCGCACGCCTTTAATCCCAGCACTCGGGAGGCAGAGACAGGCGGATTTCTGAGTTTGAGGCTAGCCTGGTCTACGAGTGAGTTCCAGGACAGCCAGGGCTACACAGAGAGACCTTGTCTCAAAAAAACAAAAAACAAAAACAACAACAAAAAAGAATATTTATCTGTTGTGGGAAAGATGAACTCCAATCTTGTTTTAAAGGGATCCTGGATTCTAGATGAGTCCCCTGCCATGAACTGTCTGTCATTTTTGGTTAACTTTCTTTACATGATTACTACTACTGCTACTACTACTATTGGTTTATCAAGATAGGGTTTCTTTGTGTAACACTAGCTGTCCTTGAACTCAATTTGTAGATCGGACTGGCCACAAACTCACAGAGATCCACCTGCCTCCGCCTCTCAAGTGTTGGGATTAAAGGCGTGCATCACCACAGCTATGATGATGATGATGATGATGATGATGATGAGAGAGGGTCTCTGGTGCCTCAGGCTGGCCGAGAACTTGCTGTGTAGCCAAGGATAACCTTAAACTTTTGATCCATTATCTCTGTTTCCTGAGTTTTAAGATTACATGTATACCACCATGCCTGGTTTAAATCTTTTTTTAGATTTGTGTGTACAAGCAGTTGCCTACATGTATGTGTGTGTGCACATGTGCATGTAGTGCCCACACAGTTCAGAAGAGGGCATCAGATTCCCTGGAGCTGGAGTTACAAGTGGTTGCGAGCCACTGTGTGGATGCTGGGAACTGAACCCAGGTCTACTGCTGCAGCAGCAGATGCTTTAATGGCTGAGCCATCTCCAGAGCCCCTTCCCATGCCTGGGTTTACATGGTGCTGGGGATCACATCTGGTGTTTTGTGCATCCCAGTTGAGCATTCTGCCAAATGAGCCCTACCTCTAATCTACCCCCATTTTCTTTCTTCCTTTCTTTCTTTCTTTCTTTCTTTCTTTCTTTCTTTCTTTCTTTCTTTTTGTTCATTTCTGATGATGAACCTCTCAAATGTATTTAAGATAGCAATCAAATGGAGGGATTTTTAATCCCAGGTATTTATTCATGGGTGGCATTCCTGCCATGGTGCCCATGGAGGCAGAGGGCAATGTTGTCAGCCTTACCTTTTGTTTTCTCTAGGGGGACGATAGGAAAACTTTATATAAGGTCTGAGCATATGAAAGCTTTCAAAACAGTAAGGGACTAAGAAGTGCTTAAAGGTCTAGGAACGTGTTCCGAGGTTGGCAAATGCACCTTATGAAGGATTTATTATTTTTTAAAAGAATTATTTATTTTATATGTGAGTACACTGTCACCGATTTCAGACACACCAGAAGAGGCATCGGTTCCCGTTACAGATGGTTGTGAGCCACCATGTGGTTGCTGGGATTTGAACTCAGGACCTCTGGAAGAGCAGTCAGTGCTCTTAACCGCTGAACCATCTCTCCAGCCCTACCCCAATTTTCTCGAGGCAGTCTCATGTAGCCCAGGTTGGCCTTGAGTTTGGTTTGTAGCCCAGGCTGACTCTGAGGTTAGTTTTCTTTCAAACTCTGATCTGGAAGGATGATGGAACTCCAGGCTATGCCACAGATGTCTGCAGCATTCTCATGGCCGGAGATGTGGAAAATTCCTTCTGCTCCAGTAACCTGGAGCCAGGAGTCTCCTGGGTTGAGGTGTGTGTGGCTGTGCTGAGCAGACTGGGGCTACCTCAGCAGAACACAGTGTTCTTCTCCCTAGGGAGCCATTTCTTCCTACTACGTCCAGCACTATGGATTCCCTCCAGGATGCAAAGTGGTAGCCTTCACTGGGGACAACCCAGGTAAGTGCCTTGGTGAGGGCTGCTCTGCAAGCGGACCAGCCGGGTTGCTGTACTTTCTTCTTTTCCGTGTGTGTGTGTGTGTGTGTGTGTGTGTGTGTGTGTGTGTGTGTATATAATTTTTTTTGAGAAGGGGTCTCTGAAGACCTAGCTCAGGCTGACCACATATGCTTAGCAGTCTCTTTGCCCTGGCCTTCCTTTCAGGTACAGGGAATATGGATGTGAGCCATCACACCTGATTCTTACTGGACTTTAAAGAATCCTCTTGGTCATCTCTCTCTGTCTCTCTGTCTCTCTGTCTGTCTCTGTCTGTCTGTCTGTCTGTCTCTCTCTCTCTCTCTCTCTCTCTCTCTCTCTGTGTATGTGTGCATGTGCACATGTGTGTGGGAGCATGTGTAGACGGGACTGCCCCGGCTGTTTGCCATTCCTCATATGCTGCCTGCCTTCTCTTTTTACACAGGGTTTCTCACTAACCTGGAATTCCCAGGTAGACTCTGCTGGCTGGCTGTATAGAGCCTCAGAAATGTGTTAGGTCTCCACCTCCCTAATGCTGGGGTAACATGCAGCAGATGCCACCATGCCCAGCCCACTGACCAGCTCCCTGATGAAGGCTTCTGTGCTGTTCTCTTTTCCTTCTGAATTCTGGCTCTTTATCTCAACCCCAGCCTGGCCCCACCATCCCGAAGGCTCAGGGATTGGCTCGGGCCTGTACTGTCTTGGTGAAGGTCAGTGGGTGTAAAGAAGACAGTTGTCTCCCTCCCACCCCCTACCTCATTCTATCCCAGCCACCGCCTCAGCTCCTCAGCCTATCCTTCAGGATGCTGTTTTGAGGTCACTTGGTCTATAAACAGTTTGCTTCTTGTGGCACCCTCCACCTTGGCTCTTTTCCTTCAGGGACTCTCAAGACCTCTGGTTTCTGTGAAAGACCAGATGGGCCACACTGAGGAGTATGCTGTGTGCTGTACTGCAGCCCCACGGGGAAAGCCAGCTTTTCCTAGTGAGCCTTCAAAGGAGGCGTTTGTTCTCCCTGTCAGCTTCTCTGCTAATGCATTAGCTTCCATCCTTCTGGTCAACCTGGTGTATGGGTGTCAGGGCTTCAGCTGTGCTGACCTCCTGTGATGGAGATCTGCACTGGGCATGCGCACAGCCATGAGGCACACTCAACTGCTGAGCTTAGGGGTGTCTATTTCTGTTCCTATTTCTCCCCCACTCAGTTTATCCGGTCACCATTTAGGGTGCACCGGCTATGTGCCAGGTCCTCTTTAGTGCTGGGGGCATGTCAGCAAAGAGGGCAGAGGAGATTGCTGCAGGGAACCCTGTGTCTGCAGGAGGCAGTCATAACCGCAGCCCTTCCTTTGGCCTGGCTGAGCAAAACCCACTGTGCTCCTGTCTCACCTTTGTCTTTCCTGTCATGTATGTTCTTGATGCCTTGGCCTGGTCTCCTTGGTTCTCTGGGCATGGAGTGGTGGGAAAAACTCAACCCAAATCAGGGTCTTGGCTAGAGTCCACCCTTTGACCCCTGTCACCTTTTGGCTCCTTAAACTCAGCTTGCTCAACTGTGTAAGGCAGAAGGTGGTATCCATGCCGCTGTCTAGGTGGTTACTGCAGTTTGCTCTGTGGATCCCCTGTGACCCTAACCAGAGGCTTCCCTTCCATTCCTAGCGTCACTGGCTGGCATGAGGCTGGAGGAAGGAGATATTGCGGTAAGGTGACTTGTCACACCTACAGACCTTCTGTCCCGGGGACCGGTGTGCTGAGTCTCAGCTGTGTGTTGGCTACTGTCAGAGGGTCTGCTGCCTCTAAAGAGGATAGAGGCTCACTTGCTTTCATTGTCCTTTGCTGATGTCAGGCAAGACCCCTGTCTGCTTGACAGTGACTGTCTGCTGGGCACAGTGGCCGAGGGTTGGAGGAGGGCCAAGGTGCTGTGAGCTTCCGGGTATGTGGGGAGATTTCTTCTATGGCCTTTCACATCTACCAGGGAAGCCATTTTGGAAACCATTACTTTGATGATTCGGTATTAAGCTCTAGAAAGTCAATGGTGGTATCCACGAGAGCCTGAATCTGGGTAGCTGACCTTTAGCTCAACTGAGGAGAGTCCAAAAAAAAAATAGAGTTGGCAGTTGTCACCTGCAGTATGAGGATCAAAGTGACTGGATTAAGGCAGGGTGGGATGTGGAGTCCAGCCTGGCAGAGGACACTTGTAGGCAAGGCCCTGGCACCTCACCCTCTGCTCTACTCTCCTCAGGTCAGCCTGGGCACCAGCGACACCCTATTTCTCTGGCTCCAAAAGCCCATGCCTGCCTTGGAAGGCCACATCTTCTGCAACCCAGTGGATACACAGCATTACATGGCACTTCTATGGTAATCCTGGGATTTCCCAGATGGGGAAAGAAGGTGCACACAGGTCAGACCCAACCAGACACCCCCAAGCTCCTCCTACTAAGTTGCCTCATGGGTAGCAGAGACTACAGGGACACATAAGTTTTTGCTTGACAGCAGAACCATCTGGGGAAGAGCCCAAGACCTGTGGTCCCCAAGCTTAGGTACAGACCCTCCCTCCAATGCTGCCCCATGTGGCGTTTTTGTAAGTAAGGTGTTTACTTCGTGGCACTCTGACATACATACTTACCTTGCCCCTCAGCAAATGGTCTGGGGGACAGCTTGCTTCCAGAGAGTTCTTACAGGAGCTGTGTGCTCCATGTCCTGGTCATAGGTCTTTGGTACCTTTGGAAGCCACCTGGTTTAGAAGGCTTTTGAGCTGCAAGCACCATGAACCACTGGAGAATATTTAAAACTAGTTGCGCTAGTACCCAGCCCAATTGAACCTGATACAGGTATAGAAAGCCTTCTGTGAGTCCCTCTGTGGCAGCGTCCAGCATAAACAGATCCGAGATAAATGTGAGTCCAGCATCTTCCAGGATGTCCATGAAACCACAGGAGAGACTCAGATACTTGAGATTTGGGCTGCCTGTTGTGTCCCACCCATGGGTTATGGCTAGCCTGAGCTGAAGACCATCTGCATGGGACTCTTTCAACAACCCTGGGTCTAGTCTGGGAGTAAAGTTTAGTAGTTAAATCCTTGCCTAGCATGTGAGGGACCTGGGTTCCAACCTATCACCACAAAACCCGGGAGCTCACACTGTGTGTGTTTCTGCAGCTTTAAAAATGGCTCCCTCATGAGAGAGAAGATCCGAGATGAGTCTGCCTCCTGTTCCTGGAACAAGTTCTCTAAGGCCCTGCAGTCCACGGAGATGGGGAACAATGGAAACTTGGGTAGGCTGGGCTGTATACAAGGACAGCAAGGCTCGGAGCACCATGAGTTAGGGGCATGGGGAGGTTGCAGAGGGCTCTCTGCCTTCACATGTATTCTCATGAGCTGGTGTGGGCCCCCAGGTTCTGAGGGTGCACTCATGTGGTTACCCTTGGCTGCTCCTCCATAAACATCCAGTGAGAGGTCAGACTCCAGTTATATCTTCTTCCCCTTCCAAATCCCTGGAGATAGCATCAGAGATGGCAGCCCCAAAATCTACTGTGGCTGCTTCTCAGTATGCAGGTTTCTGTCCCTGACAGAAGGCAGCACAAGGCTGTCCTGAGGAAGGGAGGGATGTGTCTCTCTAAACATACCTCGTCTGGTGCTCATGGTTAGTGATGCAGCTGTTCTTCAGCTGAGCTGCCAAGTGGAAGTAAGAAAGGTTGCCTCAGTACAGCCCAGGCCTTCCCGGTTCCCTCCGTCCTGTGGGGGAGAAAGGTCTGAGGATATCACAGGGCTCCTCTAGGGATGGGAGGAGGCTGAGGCACAGATGACATAACTTTGCTTCATCCTTTTTGAAGTCTTTTGAGAAATTGTTCTTTTGCTGCAGAGTGCTGACAGCTAATCCCTTTCTGGTTTTGCTTCAGGTTTTTATTTCGATGTCATGGAGATCACCCCTGAAATTATCGGGCGTCATAGGTTTAATGCGGAAAACATTGAGGTACTTGTGTCTTTTTCATGTGTGTATGTGTGGTGTGTGTATGTTTACATGTATGTTGCCGGTGTGCCTGCTTGTGGCAGCCCAAGCCTGATGTTGGAGTCTTCCTGGGCATTCTTCTACCGTATTCATTGAGACAGGTTCTCTCAATCAAAGCCAGGGCTTGCTCAGGGGATCTCCAGCTCCACATTAGGAGGCTCCTAACTCAGGACTCCTTACTCACACCACAAGCACTGTAAATGGCAACTGTCTTCCCACCCCCAGACACATGCTATTGGCTTTAGAACTACAGTCATTGACTCTGGCGTTGAGCCCTGTTTAACAACTGACTCTCGGCATGCTGCTTTTAGGGGTACATTCATCTGTTCATCTATGGGTGTATTCTAGAGGTGAGGTCTCGGAGGTGGGGGGTTAGACAGGTCCTGTCCTTCCCCTAAGGAAGAATGCAGGTGACCAGAGCACTCTGTGAGCTACTGTTAGTTCCCCAGCTGCTGTTGCAGGATGTTTCCTTGGTAACCGCATCTTCCACTGCACGGCAACTCTTGGGTCCTGAGGGCAGGAATTTCTTCCTGGTGGGAAGGCCTGTGGGAGAGACAGTGACATTTGCTGAGAACCGCTGGGTTCCAGGCATGCTTGTGATTTCAGTTTCAACTCTGCGACGTAGGCACCACTAACCCTTTTTATAGGTGGAGAAGTGGAGGCCTAGCCTTAATGACCTGCCCCAAGTCACAAGGACATAGGTGGTGGAGGAGGAGGTGGCGGCTCAAATCCAGACCTTCTTGTCTGGGAGCTGCTTTTCTCTCATTTCTGTGTGACCCCTTCCAGGAGAGTCCCTGTTTGAAGTTGATGTTCTGGTAGTCTCCATGAGCTGGCGCCATGTTTTGGGAACTGGAGCTAGAGGATGTTTGTTAGCCCAGTGGATGTTAGAGGAACTTTTGGGGGACTCTCTAGTCACTGTCAACTTTTATCCCAGCACTCAGAGGCTGAGTCGGGCAGATCTCTGTGTATCCCAGGACAGCCAGGGCTATGTAGAGAGTCTGTCTCAAACAAACAAAAACAAACAAAACTGTAGAAAATTCATCCTGGTCCTCGGGTTGGGGTTAAGTTCAGTTTCTTTTCTTTTTTCTTTTCTTTCTTTTTTTTTTTTGGCTTTTCGAGACAGGGTTTCTCTGTATAGCCCTGGCTGTCCTGGAACTCACTCTGTAGACCAGGCTGGCCTCAAACTCAGAAATCCGCCTGTATCTGCCTCCCTAGTGCTGGGATTAAAGGTGTGCACCACCACTGCCCCGCCTCAGTTTCTATTTATAGAGAAAAGACACACATGCCTGCTCTCAAATACATCAGCCCTAAGCTCATCAAGGAGAAAGTAGGGTTCTTCATCCGTCCACTCATTACATATGTGTAGATGTATGTGGATCACTTGTGTGTGTGCCTGGTGACCTCAGAGGCCCACAGAGGACATTGGGTCCCCTGGAACTGGAAGTATAGGTGTTTGGGAGCTGCCATGTGGGAGCTGGGAACCAAACCCAGATCCTCTGCATAGTGAGGGGCAAGCTGTGTGTGTGAGAGCCATGTTTGTGCAAATTTGCAGCAGATGACATTGGTAGTTAAGTAAGATCACCTGTGCACACACATGAAAACACGAGGACACCCAGAGTCCCTCACACTGTGCCCATTTTACATGCACACACACACACACACAGATTCCCTAACGCTGTGCCTGTTTTACACACACATGTACACACATACACACACACAGAGTCCCTCACACTGTGCCTGTTTTACACACACACAGAGACACCCAGAGTCCCTAACACTGTGCATGTTTTACACAGACATGCACACATGTACACATACACAGTCCCTAACACTGTGCCTGTTTTACACACACACAAGACACCCAGAGTCCCTAACAGTGTGCCTGTTTTACACACATGTGCACACACACACATACCACAAAGTCCCTAACACTGTACTTATTTTACACACACACACACACACACACACACAGAGTCCCTCACACTGTGCCTGTTTTCTGGAGACAGGTCTCAGCATTCCCTGGGGATGTGGAGATCCGAGCACTGATCGAAGGACAGTTCATGGCCAAGAGGATTCATGCAGAAGGCCTAGGCTACCGAGTCAGTAAGTGAGGGACGAGCTGGATGTGTTCTGGGGCATGTGGGGGTTGCGGGTAGGGAGGGGGGACGAGGCTCAGAGACGGTGTCTACTCAGGCCTTACATCATAGGATGCTGTGGGGAGATGGTGGATGGACTTGGTGGGGTGAGAAAGCAATTGAGGTGCCTTAGGACAGGTATAGATGCAGAGGCAGGGGGCCTGCTTCTCAGCTCTGTCATCGCTAAACTGATGGCTAGGTCATGGATTGCAGGCCTGTCTTAATGAGGTGTTCTTGTGTCCCCAGCAGTGTGCTAGCTTCAGATAAACACTCTGAACTTATTTATTTATTTAGGGTTTTTTTTTATTTAGGTTTTTTGAGACAGGGTTTCTCTATGTAGCCCTAGATGTCCTAGAACTCACTCTGTAGACCAAGCTGGCCCTGAACTCAGAGAATTGCCTCTGCCTCTGCCTCTTCCTCTCCTGCTGGGATTAAAAGTGAGCCACCACCATTTGGCAGTGTGTATATTTTTATATCCAGAAGTTTCTGAGAAATGAGATTGTGTGAGCAGGGCAGAGAAGTTGGGTCTGAATGCCCAGCAGGGGTTTTTGGACCATCAGTAATGGACATTTAGGCATAGAGGGGCATCCCAGTTGCCTGCAGTGCAGAAGGCACGGGAGGATCCTATGTGGTTACTTAAAAAGCCATCCCTTTAGACGGTAAGGACACTTACCCTCTTAGGAAGTTAAAAAGCAAAATCAACCCGGCTTTGCAAATCCTGCTAGGTTCCTCTCAAACAAGACCCCCAGGTTTTAGGGAGTTCCTTTTTTAATTTTTAAATATGTTTGTAATTTGTATCTGGGGGACAGGCACACAGCATGAGAGCAGAGTTCATTTCGCTCTCTCTACCACGTGAGCTCTGGGGCTTGAACACTTGCTACCAAGTGTCTCTCAGCAGATTTTTTTAAATTATTATTTTTATTTTTTATTTTGAAAATTTCATTTAATTCTGTATGAATGCTTTAACCGCACAGATGTCAATGTGCCACTTGTGTTCCTGCTGCCTACAGAGGCCAGAAGAAGGCATTGAAGCCCCATGAACTGGAGTTGCAGACAGTTGTGTGCTGCCATGCAGGTGCTGGGAATCAAACCCAGAGTCCTCTGGAAGAGCAGACAGTGCTCTTAATCACTGTGCCATCTCTTTAGCCCCCCCTTTTGTTCATAATTTTGGCAGTGGGACCCAAGACCTCATGCCTGCTAGGCAGGTACTCTACCGCTGAGCTGTATCTTCAGCTCTCAACAGGATCTCTTAAATACACATGCCTACACGCAAGGTGCACACATGGAGGTGCACGTCTGTACTTCTCCAGGCTGTTGGGTGGTTTGGCTAGCTCAGGGTTTGTTCTTGGTCAGTCACCAGCACGTTTAGTTTTAATAGTGCCTAAGAATCAAAAGGGCATTTCAAGAATAGATATGCATGTGTAAACAAACAAACAAACAAACAAATGTAAAAAATTATGTTGGTCTGGGTTGGGCATGGCAGCACATACTTGTGAACTCAGGTAGATCAGGAGTTCTAGGTCATCCTCTACAACAGAAGACAGTTTGGGGCTAGCCTGGACTAGATAAAATCCTATCTCAATCCCTGTCAAAGGGCGATGGAGGAGAGATAGCTCAGTGGCTTAAATGCCTACTACGATTAGAGAAGACTTAGAGTTTAGTTCCCACCACTCAAGTGTAACCCCAGATCTGGGGGGACCCAGCACCCTCTTCTGGTCTCCACAGGCTCCCATATATATATTAACATACACAGACCCCTACACATAGAATGAAATAAATGCTTTTAAAGAGTGAGATGATGATGATGATGATGATGATGATGATGATGATGATGATAGCAACAACAACAGTAATAATAACCCCACCAAAGCTTTTTATAAGATTTGGGTATGGGGCACTTATCAATAGAAGAAAACTTCTATTGTTAGTTTGTTGGGAGATTTTTTTTTCCTTTTTGGGGGATGGGGTGAGGTGGAGCAAAGTAGATGGTGGTGGAACTCAGAGCCTTGTGTTTGCTCTGCCCACTGAACTACATGCCCCAACCCCCAAATGTTTTCATATTTTAGTTGGTAAAGACAATAAAGGCGGAGGGACTGTAGATTCCCTGGAAAATTACATATGAGGGACAAACCAAGCTTTGGGTCTCCAGAGCTCTGGAAGATCATCAGCCATAGAGCCAACACGAGCCATTCAGGGCTGAAGGACAGTCCTTTCTTCCTTGAGAGAATTGCTACAAGCATTTCCGTTCCATTTCATCTTTTGTCTTCCAGTGCCCAAGACAAAGATCCTGGCCACGGGAGGAGCGTCTCACAATAAAGACATCTTGCAGGTATGAGTGGTGGTGGCCCTGTACCACAGCCTCTTCCTTGTCTTCCATTTAGGAGCTGGATGTCTTCCTTATTTGGGAAAATAAACTCTCCCTGACCCTGGAGCTCACAGATTTGACTAAAATGGGTGGTTAGCAAGCCCCAGAGATCGACTACAATGGCTGGCCAGCAAGCCCCAGGGATTTGGTTCACCAGGACTGGGAGTGCAGGCATGTGCTGCGCATTCAGCTTCTTAACATGGATTCTAGGGGGTTCAAATCAGGTCTTTGTGCATATACAGCATGCACTTACTGAACAAGCCATCTTCTTCTCAGATGCCCATCCATTTGTCTTGTGACACTTGAGGTTCTGGGTTTGATTTTCAGCCCTGAAAATAAATAGCTAAATAAACTTAAGTCAAAGTTTCTATTGCTGTGATAAAACATTGTGAGCAAAAGCATCTTAGGGAGGAAAAGGTTTGTTTCACCTTACAGCTTATAAGTCCATCACTGAGGGATGTCAGGGTGGGAACGAATACAGGATCCTAAAGACAGGAATTGAGACAGAGGCCATGGAGGGGTGCTGCTTACTGGTTTGCTCCCTATGGCTTGCTTAGCCTGTTTTCTTATAGAACCCAGGACGACTTGCCTGGGGATGGCCCTGCTCACATCAATCACTAATTAAGAAAATGCACCGACAGGCTTGTTGACAGGCTGATCTTAAGAAGACAATTTCTCAATCATGTTTCTGTCTTATTCTAACTTGTGTCAAGTTGACCAAAACAAAACAAACAAACAAAGACCCACAACAAACCAACCAGGATATAAATAGTTAAAAACCCCGGGCATAGACATGAGGACCTGAGTTCAGATTCCTACCGACAGAAAAAAGTCTACCTTGGTTGTGTGTACCTATAATCCCAACACTGGGAAGTGGAGGCAGGAAGTGCAAGTGTCGCAGGTCTGAGTGGAAGGTATCCTGGCAGTCAGGAGCCAGGGAGTACAACAGAGCCACACCATACAACAGACAGAGAGAGGCTCAAGAGGATGGCTGCCTCTGCTGGGGAGAGAAGCAGCGAAGACTGAGCGGTTTACACAGGATTTCCTGTGTGTGTGTGTGTGTGAGAGAGAGAGAGAGAGACAGAGAGACAGAGAGAGAGAGAGAGAGAAAGAGACACAGAGACAGAGAGAGAGACAGAGAGAGAGAGACAGAGAGAGAGACAGAGAGAGAGAGAGCGCTTTCCAATATGGTCTGGGATTGGATGGATTTTTGGGGGGGCAAGCTCAGTGATTCATGGGATTTGGGGGGGGGGTTGAGACAGGCTCTGTATAGCCCTGGCTGTCCTGGAACTCACTCTGTAGACCAGGCTGGCCTTGAACTCAAAAATCCACCTGCCTCTGCCTCCCAAATGCTGGGATTAAAGGCGTGCGCCACCACTGCCTGGCGGATTTTTTTTTTTTTTTTTTTTACCTCATCTTGGGCTTGGGACCAGGCTATTCTTCCTCAAGGGGCTGGAACAGCTGTCACTGCCATTAGAGAAGTCTGGGCAGCAGGAGCCTAGCTGATCACTCGAACCCATTGAGGGGCTTACAGAGGGTCTCTGCAAGTGTTGGCCAAAGCCACTCTACCAATTTGTAAGCTGAAGGCCAAATTACAGACTCTTTCACAAACAATGAGGCAAAGTTATTGAAGAAGACACCTGGCGTTGACCTCTGGGCTCCACGTGTACCTGCACATATGAGGATTCCTCCTTCCCCACACACATGCACAAAAAAGTACAGGGGCCTGGACGTGGTAGTGCACTGTTTTCAATCCCAGTGCTTAGGAGGCAGCAGAATGTGGATCTGTGAGTTCTAGGCCAGCCTGGTCTAAATAGTGCTACTCCAGCCAGGGCTACACAGTACTATCCCGTCTTAAAAGGAGAGGCACAGGGCTTTGCTTGCTGCTTAAAGTCTCTGCACTCAGGAGTCTGAGGCAAGAACATGATGTGTTTGCTGTTAGGTTGGTTACATAGCAAATTTGAGGCTGGCTTGAGCTATGTGGTATGATCTTGTCTTTTAAAAGGTCTAGGGTCAGCCTGTAGACTTTCTCTAGGGTCTTCCTGTATTACCACTGGCTGCATGTGCTTAAGGCAGCAGTGATTGGATGGAAGGGATCAGAAGACATGAGGAAAGAAAACAGAGCCTAGAAGGTTCTAAATGATATCTCTGAGCGATGACTCACCCACTCCAACTTCTGTGTCTCACCCAGGTGCTTGCAGATGTTTTTGGAGCCCCTGTGTACGTCATAGACACCACCAGTTCAGCCTGCGTTGGCTCTGCGTACCGAGCTTTTCATGGTAGGTCAACAAATGGGGCAGGACTGTCTCACAAGTGTTTAAGCACCACTGGGCTGAGAATCATAGGAGAGGGAGAGGGTGCATTCCCTGTTGAGGGCACCACAGTCTCAGGACTGTTAGCCTCATTTTATCCCTCCCAGCAAGAATGAACTCCTACCGTTTGTATGCTCTAGTTAAAGTGGAGAAAGAGAGGCAGGATTCAAATTGGATGAGGCCTGACCAAGTCAAACTCCAAAGACAGATTTAAAATGCCACAGAGCATGCGTAAGGACAGCCTAGGTGTAGGTCTGTACAGCCAGAGGAGATGAAGGCAATGGCTGGAGTCCTGAATAGCAAGAAATTGAGGCAGTGGTGAAGGCCTCAGAGCCAAGAAGTCCAGAACCATGGACAGCTCCCCAGAGGCCCTGGCTCTGCTGGCTGTCTCCCTGAAACCTCTGCCCTTACTGGCAGACAGTTAGTTAGGGTTAAGACTAGCCTCCTCAGTTAGGCTGCTTCACCCTGTGACCTGTCTGCTAGGAAACTCCTGGCTGTCAAGTGCATCTGGGGCTCCATCCCTTCACCTAAGGGTTCATTCTTTCCCTCTGAACTCGCTCCTCAGCACAGCTACTTAAACTTGATATTTCTTTCAACACTGAAAAGGAAGGGTGGAGTGCTGTCCATTAATGATGAACCTTTACCCTCATAACTGTCTCTCCTCCAAATCCTGCAACTTCATGTAGCAAGATCATTGGGGAATTTACTTCCAAATTGTTACTTCTTACCCCAATGCTGGGAACTGAACCCAGGGCCTTGTGCTTGTCTGTGCTTGGTAGGCTGCGTCACAAACCTCTTCTCTCTCTCTCTCTTTCTCTCTCTCTCTCCCTCCCTCCCTCTCTCTCCCTCTCTCTTTAATATACTTTTTGTTTTGAGATGAGGTCTCACCGAGTTGTCCAGGTTGACTTGTAACTCACTCTGGATTCCAGGTGGGCCTCGAACTTGCCATTCATTGTAACAACAACAACAACAGCAACAACAAAATCACCCATTTTAAATATTTTTTAAAAGCAATTTTGCTATCAGTGACTTTTAGTTTATCTTCTGAGCTGGGCGACTCGTTTAAAGACATGGGTTTTTTTGTGTGATGTTGGGTAGGAGCCTGAGTCTTGTGAGCAGCCCTGCTGGTTGATGGTGTTTTGTCACCATAGCAACGTCTGACACACTCGGTTAACATCCTCATGTGACATGCATGGAAGTGAGATGACCTTTCCCCTCTAGGCCTTGCAGGAGGGACAGGTGTGGCCTTTTCAGAGGTTGTGAAATCAGCGCCACAGCCCAGCCTGGCTGCCACCCCCAACCCTGGAGCTTCCCAGGTGAGAAACCACTGGATTTTCTCTTAGCACTTGCCTTTCAATCTGGCTTGGGCCTTTTTTCTTTTCTTAAAAGGTAAGGTTTTCTCTCTCATCTATATTAAACCTACTGTACTCAACCAGAGGGAAATCTTACCTCAACCCCCCCAAACCCATCCTTACCCACCCCCACAAACTAACTCTCTCTCTCTCTCTCTCCCTCCCTCCCGCCCTCCCTCCCTCTCCACTCCACACAAAAACCACAGCACTTGGGCATTGAACCTAGGGTCTCACCATGTGAAACATTCACTTGACTACAGAATTACATCCTTGGCATACAAAGAAGCCAAGGGTGCTGGGAACTGAACCTGGGTCCTCTGCAAGATCATACATGTTTTTAACCAATGAACCATCTCTCCAGTGCCTCCATTTTTCAAATTTAAAAATAGAAACAAAATTTTCTTTCTTTTTCTGTTTGTTTGCTTGTTTGTTTTTTCAAGACAGGGTTTCTCTGTGTAGCCCTGGATGACCTGGAACTCACTGTATAGACCAAGCTGGCCTCTGCCTTCTGAGTTCTGGGATTAAAGGCGTGTGCCACCAACACTCATCAAACAAAATTGATTTTAACAATCTATTTCCTTTAATCTAATCTATCCAAAGTATAATATTAACACATACTACTTAGAGAAAATAGTGATGTCATAATTCTCATTGGTTTTGCATGAGGTTTGTGAAATTTGGAATATGGGGTGTGTGTGTGTGTGTGTGTGTGTGTGTGTGTATGTGTGTGTATGTGTGTGTATGTGTGTGTGTGTATGTGTATGTGTGTGTGTGTATGTATGTGTATGTGTGTGTGTGTGTGTGTATACTCATTTAAATTTTTATTTATTTTATGTGTATGAGTGTTTTGTCCACATGTATGTTTATGCTTCATGTGTGTGCATGGTGCCTGAGGAGGCCAGAAGAGAGTACTGGATCCCCTGGAACTGGAATTACACGCCATAATGAGTCAATCATGTGGGTTCTGGAACTCAAACCTGGATTCCATGGAAGAGCAGCCAGTGCTCTAAACCACTGGGTCATCTCTCCAGCCCCAGAATTTACATTTTTAAACTTTGAAGCTGCAAGCAGCCATAAGAGTCACTTCCCCTTCCCCTTTATCTGTTTGCTCTTTCTGCCTGTCCAGGTCTACGCAGCCCTTCTCCCTCGATACACTGAACTGGAACAGAGACTCTTGGCCAAGGCCCAGAGGCCTGTGGAATGAATTCTTTGGGCCCAGACACCCCTCTGCCTCCCCAGCGACACTAGTCCTTGTGCTTGGCTGTGCTCTGTGGAGTGCTCCTGTCCTGTCCTGTCCTGGACCATCCTGAAGCCGTGATTCCTCGGAGCCATGTGGGCTGCATGTCCTGGGATGGAAAAGCAATTTCTCCTGTCTTAGGATGTATGACCACCAAAGACAATCATGTTCCCCTTTCAAAGGGACCGAACAGCAGACTAGGGAGAGACAGCCTTTCCCTGACTCTGGCCACTCCTCTTTCCTCACCTCCAGCCACCTCCCAGTCCTGGAGCCATCCCTTCCATCCTTCTCTGCAAACCAGGCTAAGCCACACCTCACCTGCCTGTGACTCTAGCAGCGGTCTCCTCCTTCCTGTTTCTTTAGGTATCTTCCCAGGGCTCTCTCCTGTCTTTCTCCTCCTTCATCTTCCCACTCAAAACGACCTTCCTACGACCTTCATGGGCCTGGTGAATATCCTTACTTCCCAGAGACGGGTTTCCTGGGTGACCTGGCTTTGCATCTCCCAGACTAAATACTTCCGGCCAGTTCCGGTTGTGTGTTTTGAGAAGTTTCTAAATTCTGGCTTTCTTTTGGGTCTTCTCTAGGCTGCCCTCAAGCTTTCTTTGCAGCCAAAGGTGACCTTAAGCTTAAGATCTTCCTGCCACCATCCCCCAAGCATGTGCCACCACACCTGGTTTACTCAATACCAGGGATTGAACCGGTGGCCTCATGCATTTTAGGCAGACATTCTTACCTGTTGAGCCACACACCCACACCCAGCCTGGGTTTCCTTTTTACTTGGCTTACTTTGTGACTTTCGCTCCCACATATCCTACTATGTTCCAGCTGTGTCCTCCTTCTCCACCCCTGTTTTACTTTACACATTTCCTGGTGATCGCAGTCCTGTATCATCCCCTGGAGTTTTCCTCTGCCACAAGGCCGGGTTGAACTCAGGACTCCAGTTTTAAACCAGACCACTGACACAGCAGAAAGATGCTGCACAGGTTTAAGACCAGGGTCAGAGCAGTGAGTGCTTGGGAAATCAGAAGGACAGAGCATAGATGGAAAGAGTTGCGTCTAGACTGAGGCTGCTTGGAAGACTAGGTGTGTGAGGGGGAAGAAGCAATGAGCAGCCATCTTGCCCACAGCTAACCCACAGTGCCAACGGAAATGGCCGCTGAGATGCTGCTTGTTACAGAGATTTTACACTACCGACCAACTGCAAAGGCACCTGGGACCACAGAACAGTTAACTAGGACGACATTCCAACAGATCTTTCTTACAAAAAGTCAGATGATTGTGGATGAAAAAGGCCACCATAGGTGACAAATTAAAAAACAAATCCAAATGGAAACACAGCAAGCCTATATGAGAAGACACTGAACAGGATAGACGGTGACAGATCTGGAGACTTTTACAACACATCAAAGAGGAGGAAGACCTGGCAGGAAGTTCATGGAGGCCCCAGAAAAGAAGTGAGGAGAATAAAGACAAGATCCCTGTTGATATTTAGGACTTCCCAAAATAAACAAAATTTTGAAAACACTTAAAATCCACCTCTGCCCACTTCCCCTTTATTGGTGCAGGGTCTTTGAACCTGTGACTTTGAAGATGCTGAGCAAGCCCTCTCTTACTGGGATGTACTGTCAGCTTCACAAACGTGTTGAAAAGAGTCTACCTTGTAATTTAGATGTGTTCTAGCAGTGTATTGATATTTGTATATCACTGATCCAACATCAACAGGCTTAGACCATAAACTAAGGTGGGGTGGGGTGGGGAGGGAGGGTGGGTGAGGGAGGGGGTGTTTGGTGGAGAGATGCCTCAGGGGCTAAGAACACTAGCTGTTCCTCTAGAGGACCTGAGTTCTGCTCCTAGCACCCACACGGCAGCTCCCGACTATCTGTAACTCCAGTCCCAGAGGGATCTGCTGACCTTTCCTGTACTCCAAGTCACACACACACACACACACACACACACACACAGAGCAGGAAAACAGTCACACATATAAAATACCCTAACCATATTCCAACATACATTGTGTAATAAATCACGTTTTGTGTGGTGAAGGTAAAAATGAAGTTAAGACCAAAAGATGCCATTCTCTCACAAAAGAAAGGCCGGTCAGATTTCTCCCTGGGAAGAGGATGAGGAACTTTGTTTCTTATGGTG
The DNA here is from genome assembly GCA_019843965.1 of Rhynchomys soricoides. NCBI lineage: Eukaryota > Metazoa > Chordata > Mammalia > Rodentia > Muridae > Rhynchomys > Rhynchomys soricoides. The sequence goes on along the minus strand of JADRCH010000034.1, from coordinate 457,583 downwards.
CATCCTGACAAGTGTGCAGTGTGCAAGTGTTCACATCTAACACAGCTTGTTTTTTTTTTTTTTTTATTTATTTTTAAAGATATATCTATATATCTACCTATATACACTGTAGCTGTCTTCCGACACACCAGAAGAGGGCATCGGATCCCATTACAGATGGTTGTGAGCCACCATGTGGTTGCTGGGAATTGAACCAGGACCTCTGGAAGAGCAGTCAGTGCTCTTAACCACTGGGCCATCTCTCCAGCCCCCAACACAGTTTGTTTAAGTTTAGTCAACATGATTGGTCTTGAGTGGGCTCGGGGAGTGGTTAGTGATGGGCAGGTGCAGGGCGGAGCCTTTTAAACCTCTCCTGCTTTTGTTATCACTCAGCCGTCCAATTGTCCACATTTCCCAGGAACCCTGGGGGAGTATGGTCTCATGGATCCAGACGTTCTTCATAAGGCTTTGAAGCATCTTGGTAGGACCAAGGTCGTCAGCCCCACCAGACTCAACAAGACTAGGAAAGTCACTGAATATGCAGGCAGGTGCCCTGGGACATTATCAAAGAATAAAGAAATGAAGAAAACTGTAAGGACTAGTGAGGTGGCTCAGTGGGTAAAGGGGCTTGCTGCCAAGACTTAGGATCTTAGTTCGAGCTCCGGGGTCTACACAGTGGAAGGACAGAACCAACCCCGGTGAGTTGTCCTTTGACCTTCATACTTGTGCTATGGCAGTGAGGATCCCCTCGCCTCTGATGTAAGCAAAGGACAAAAGTGTGCTCAGGTCTGTGCCTAGCTAAGCTATCCAGTGTTTCAAAGTCATGCCTTAGCTAGTTTGCCCATCGCTTCTTGGTGTGCTCCTAAAGACAGCTGTCACCTTTCCAGGAGACAAAGGGAGACCTTGACATGAAAGAATGTCAAATGGCACTGCTTGGACAAAGTTATCAGCTAGCATAGGACAAAGGGGGATGTCCTCATCTGCTTTCTCTTGCTGTGATGAACACCATGGTCAAAAGCAATGTCGTGGAAGGAAGGGTTAATTTCATCTCCCCTTTCCAGGTCAGTTATCTCTGAGGCAGGTCAAGGCAGGAACTGAGCAGACACCACGGAGGCATGTTATTTACTGGCTCCTTCACAGACTCATGCTCAGTTATGTTTCTTCTACAGCCCAGGCACACAGGCCTAGAAATGGTGCCACCCACAGTAGGCCAGTCCCTCCCACATCAACCATCAATCAAGACAGTCTCACAGATATGGCCACAGACCAGTCTGATCTGGGCAGTCCCTCAGTTGAGAGTCCCTCAGATGACTCTAGACAGTGTCAGATTGGCAGCTGAAGCCAACTAGGACAGGAGAAGGAAAATGGGTAGCAAGGCTCATTGCTGCACCTGTGATTTTGAGGAGTTGATAATATTTGAAATTGCAAAGCAAATACTTGAGGCTTAAGTAATGAAAAAGGAGAACTGAGCAATAAAACTATTAAGTACTATGAAAGGCATTAGTGTTTTTAAAACCCCGATATAATCAGTATAATGAAGAGGTTTTAAAAAGCAAGAAAAATGCAAATCTCAGCACTGTGGAGATGGGTCAGCAGGTAAAGGTGCTTGCAGCCTGAGTCTAAGCCCTGGGGATCCATATGATAGGAGAGACCGGACTCCACAGGTTCTTCTCTGATTGCCAGGCAGGTGCCCTGGTACATGAATACCCTCATGTACACATAATAAATAAATCTTTACAAATGCAAATCGTCCTCAAAGAAAAGGCAGCAGATAATGTAACCAGTAATACATGGTAATTGCAGCTTTGTGCACGCAGTAAGCAGAAGTCCTAGCATGAGTCCAGTCAGTAAATGTGAGAGCCCTTAATCCACCTACTAAATGAAAGAATTTCCAAACAGTGTGCAAACCAATGCATTCCTGTGTTTAGAAGAGACGTGCACAGAACTGGTGGTTCAGAAAGACCGAAGAGTGGGGTGGTCAGCAACAGTCCACACACAAAGCTCACAGAAAGCAGCAAACACAGCATCTATCTCACAGGGAAGAACCGAAGTAAGAGATACAAAGAAGGACACCATAGCGTTAAGGGCTTCACTTCACAATCGTGATGTGCCAACCATCAGAGCTACAGGCTCAGCTATTTGTTTTGTTGGCTTGAAATAACATTCTGGAATCCTCTGCCTGGGCCAGAATCCCGTTGGCTGTGTCCTGTCAAAGCACGTGACATTCATGCAACAGCAGCAGGGGACACAGACACCTGGGAAGAACAGAGTGTTAACACACCACTGTCCAATCTAAGGCTAAAGGAGACAAAGCTGCATGCAGGTGGTTTTTACAAAGTACACCTAAATGTACATTAAATATTCTGCTTTGCATGTGTGTGTGCACAGGTGTATGTGTATATATGAGTACATGTGTGTTAAAAGTGCATATGTGTGTGTATATAGGTGTATGTGT
>JADRCH010000034.1:407827-455139 GCA_019843965.1 Rhynchomys soricoides | reverse complement strand
GCCATCACTGGGATTTCACACACATGCTACCAAGCCTGGCTTTTAATGTGGGTCCTGAAACTCAAACTCAGGGCTTTATGCTGTGAGGCGAGCATGATACCAACTAAATTATCCAACCACCCTCACACCTGCACAAACCTCCCATACTGAAAAGGAATCTATCTATCCTCAGACATAAAAAACGTATCATTTAGAGTGGGCAAGATGGCCAAACAGGTAAAGGTACCATGCTTCCAAGCCTGGCAGCCTGAGTGTGACCCCCCCAGCCCACGTGATGGAAGGAGAACTATCTCCCCAAAGTTGTCTTCTGACTACCACAGGAGCATGATGGCATGTGTTTATATACACAGAGACACAGATAGATAAACATTTTTAAATGACCATTTATTATACCAGGACAAAAACATGAAACAGCCACTATGCCTGGCCAGAAGAAGGTCTATTTTTAAAGTCCAATTTGGAAAAAAAAAACTTTCTATTAAACTCCTAGCAAAAGATAGATATTTTAAAAAAGAAAGAATCAAGTCTCAGGCATGTTGACACATGCTTTCTACCCCAGCTCTTGGGAAGCAGAAGCAGGTAGGTTTCTGTGAGTTCAAGGCCAACCTGGTGTACATAGTGAGTTCCAGGCCAGCCAGGGCTACACAGTGAGATTCTGTCTCAAAGGAAACAAAACAGAACAGAAGGAAACAACAACAAATTCCAAACCGGAGAGATGGCCTGGTGGCTTCCAGAGGACCCAAGGTTGATTTCTCGTGCCCACATGACAGCTAATAATGATTTGAAACTCCATTTCCAGAGGATTTGTCATCTTCCACATGCACCGTGCATCTTCAAGTTAAAAAAATCCACACCCTTCTCCAAATGTGATTAACAATGAAATATAGGCCTATAATTAAAGCAATAAATGAAAATATCTCTTAAAATATGGAACACTGACGGCAATGAGAGAATAAAATGAAATTAGTTGGAGGGGCGGGTTGGTTTTTTTTAATCCCAGCACTCGGGAAGCAGAGGCAGCCAAATCTCTGTGTGTTCAAGACCGGCCTGGTCTACACAGTAAATCCCAGGTTGGTCAGAGTTACATGGTGAGACCCTGTTTGGAAATAGTGTTTTATTTACTTTGTATGTGAGTATGGGTGCACACGTGCCACGGAGTGGTACGGAGAGGGAAGGGTGGCATTCAGGAGGTGGTAAGCTCTTTTACCGTGCTGAGGTAGGGTCTCTCTTCTGCAGCAGCCCCCACACATGTCCATAAATACATGTTTTTTAAAAAGCTTCACTGTGAAAGCCATGAATCTAGATGTTTGGTTCTTTTTCTGTTTTTAAAGATTTATTATTTTTATTTTTTTGTGTATGCGTGTTTTGCCTGTATGTGTCTGTGCACATGTGTGCAGTGCCTGCTGAGGTCAGAAGGGGGCGTTGGCTCCCTGGAACTGGAGTTAGAGACCTTGTGAGATGCTGTCTATGTGGGTGCTGGAAACCAAAGCCTGCAAGAGCACCTTGGTGCCACTTCTCTGGTTCCTCATTCTGCATGTTCGCTGCAGGACTGAGGAAGTCCATCCCTGAGTCACCAGCTGTTGGGATGCCTTTATGTTTTCCATGGCATATTTCTTAACTGTCTAGGACTCTATTGTCCCACACAGCACTTTCTTTCTTGTATTCCTATGTCCTTTTGTACCGAAGCTGGCTCATGCAGCCTCTATTGCTTTGTCTCCCATTTGCTTATATTTTGGAGAAAACCTTTATCACTTTGCGTTATTTGAAATGCACAAGGATTTCCTACAGTTTTTTCATGTAATGCTTAATATTTTGATGTGCATATTTTCAAAGATTCAAACACAGTGAAGCCAACATCCTAACCACTACCTCTTCGGAATCTGATAAAAATGTTAAGAGCCACATGTGATTTGTCATGGTTTTGTCCCTGGCTCTGCAATAGAAGCATATGTAAAAAAACCACACTTCTGTTTTAGCCTATGTCCCTGAGTTATTACAGTGACTGGAGTTTGCCTGGTGACCCCTAAGGGACATGTACTGAGAGTAAGAAAAAAAGTTTGTGGCTTTAAACCATGAAGGTTTGGGGATTTTTCCATTAACACAGCATAACCTAACCATTCTCTTTCATTACAGAGTGTTACCTTCCTCCCCGATCCGATTCATTTGGCTGACCTCAAGGTCGCCACCATTAAATTATCAGAGGGGGTAGAAAGAAGACCTGTGGGGTCAAGGAAGGAATAAGTAGAGTGAAGAAATGAAGCCCTCTGAGATCAATGCCTAAGAAATAACAGATTCTTGGGAACTGGAGCTGGGGTGAAGCACGCAGATAGCATGCTTGCTCCTCATGTGCAAGACCCTGGTTTGAGCCCCAGGAATGCAAAATTAAAAGATATTAGAGGGGACAGTATTACTGAAAAAAAATCCACAAGCTCTCCCTCCCTAGTATAATACAGAGAATGATCATTCTGGACTGTGGGTCCAGTGACTCTCTTGCATGTATTTAGAGTAGGCATGTGACTCTGCCTCTCAGTGGCCGAGGGAAGCTGGGCCATGTCTTTTCAGTTGTCTGCAAGTAAAATTATGAAAGTTATGGAAACCTTGGTAGTTTACTTTGGGGTTGAGGTGTAGCCCAGCAGGATTCAACCCCCCCCAGAACTGGTCACTACTTCTGCAGTTTCTGGCATGACAGAAACACTAGCAAGCAGCTCTTTTACCTTCTCCACAATTTCATGGAAAGATTAATTCTTACCACAGGTTTGGCAACGGGTTTTCCTTTCCTTATGAGACTTCTCAAAGGCAACACCCCCACATCAGGGCCATTACTGGGTGAAATGCAGATTCTTTGAGCACAGCACCGTAATTCAATGGCCACTGAGCTGATAGCCAAGATGGCTGGGAGAGGGAGGGACTGGAGAGATAGCTCATTGGTTAAGAATGCTTGATGCTCTTGCGGTGGAGTGGAGTTCAGTTCCCAGCACTCACCTGGGGTGACTCATCTCTAGGCCCTCTTCCGGTCTCCACAGGCACATGCACACAAATGCACATATACATAAATAAAAATGTGTATGGGTGGGCAGCAAATACAGCACGGAAGCTGGGGACAGAGGCAGGAATAATCTTTTGTGTCCTGGGAGGGTCAGAGAAGAGGGGCAAGAAGTCAACATGCTAGCCAGATTGGCTAGCGGTTTGTAAGTTCTAATTTATGAAAATTAATATTTAATGTTTTGGGCTTTGTTTGGCTTCTAGTAACTGAAAAGAGAGACCACAGATAAAGGGTAATTACTATAATGTAATATAAGCATCTTTCTAATTTTATTTTTAAGTGTGTGTGTGTGTGTGTGTGTGTGTGTTTGTGTATGCGTGCGCATGCGAGCACACGAGAGAGTAAACACACAGGTGTCTGTGAGGGTCGGGAGAGGAAGTCAGTGTCCTTGGAGTTGGAGTTACAGACATTTGTGACTCATCCAACCTGGGTCCTGGGAACCAAATCCAGGTCCTCTGTAACAATTGCAAGTGTTTTTTTGCCACTGAGCCGTCTAACCCCGGAGTCCCATCTTCTAAAGATTCACCTCAGTTACTATTTAGAAAGTGTACTAGGACCAGGGAGATGGCTCCCTAGGTACCGGGCCCTGCTGCCAATCCTGAGGATTTGAGTTTGATTCCCAGCACCCACAGAGAGGAAAGACAGAGCCAACCGCAAGTTGTCATCTGACCTCAATGTGTTCATACTTTCTCTCCTTTCTGTCTCTGTCTGTCTCTCTTCTTCTCTCCCTAACACACACACACACACACACACACACACACACACACACACATGCTAAATAAATAAGTAAAATATAATAACATTTTTTAAAGAAATAGAAAATACACTTAGCAATGTGAATGGACACTGGTGACAACGGCTAAGAAGCCCCTCAGTCCACTGCTGTTAAAGTGTCTAGATATGAGGTGTAAGATGCTGGTGGCACAGGGCGTATGAAAAAAGATGACTGGATGTTGGATTCGCATTTGAGACGCGCTGGTTGATTGGACATTCAAGGGTGACTCAGAAAACTTTGATAGGAACAACTGATCATGCTATTGATTCCGACAGGGTTAAATGGGGAGGAGCAAGCTAATGTGAGAGAAGATATGGGAGTTCTTTTCCCGCTAGGTAAAATGCAGGGTGCCAGATAGGCTGCCAAGTGCAACCGTGAAGCTAGTAGTTCAATGTATGAACTTGGATTTTCTAGCAACGTCAGAGTGGCATTCTGAGGTGTGGGCATTTTGGACTAGTTGGGATTAAGTGACATATGGCCTGGTGTGGTACAGAAGCTGGAGATGTGGTTGAGTTGGTAGTGTCTACCTAATGTGCAGGAAGCCCTGGGTTTGACTCCCAGCAACACACCCAACCAGGCATGGTGGTATGAACCTCTAATCCCAGCACTTGGGAGGCAGAGGTAGGAGGATCAGAAGTTTGAGGTCATTCTTGGCTGTGTATTGAATAGGTGGCCAGCCTGGGCTAATATGAGATCCTTTATGTTCAGTATCTCTTCCCCCCAAATCCCTCACGTAAGACAGAAGAGTAAAACTAACTAGTCTAATTTTTGGCATGTGAATGAATGATTCTTTTTCTCCAACATGGAAACGATAACCAATGCTCTCCCTACTGCAGGGTGTCTATCATCGTGAGCTTGTTTGAATAAGTTTCTACCACTAATTAAGAAGATGCAAAGCTGGGGCTGGAGAAATAGCTCAGCTGTTAAGTCAGACCCTACCTGCTCTTGTACAGGACCTGAGTTTGGTCCCCAGCACCCACGTTGGGCAGCTCACAACCATCTTTACCCCAGCTCCAGGGGATCCTATGCCCTCTTCTGGCTTCATTGGGTACCTGTATGCACATCTACATATTCCCACACAGACATAAATATATATACATGATTAAAAATAAAATAAATCGGGTGTGAGTGGTGACACACGCCTTTAATCTCAACTCCTGGAAGGCAGAGGCAAGCAGATCTCTGTTGAGTTTGAGGCCAGCCTGGTCTAGAGTGAGTTCCAGGACATCCAGAGCTACATAGTAAGACCTTGTCTCGAAAATACCAATACCAATGATGATGATGATGATGATGATGATGATGATGATGATGATGATAAACCATGGGTCTGGACAGATGGCTCAGGGGTTAAGAGCACTTGTTGCTCTTGCAGAGGACTTAGGTTCGGTTCCTACCACTCACAAGGTAGCTCATTTCTAACTTTAGTTTCAGGGTATCTGATGCATTCTTCTAACCTACTAGGGCACTAGGCATATACATCGAGCACACAGATACAGGCGGGCAAACACACATACAATCAATCAATAAACGAATGAAAAGTAAGAAAAGTCACAGAGGGATGGAGGGCCTGGGGCCATCTGAGGGTTACATAAGGAGAGGAAAAAGACAAAACTTAAGAGCAAACTTAAGATCTTGGCACTCAAGGTACGGACCCGTGGTCTCAGCTACTTGGGGAGGCTGTGAATCCCTGCCTCAAAACCAAAGCCGTAGCAGTAAGAAACTGGACCCAAGTCTTGGAGGAGTTTAACACTATCACTTTCATAAGGGAAGTCCGGGGCTCAAGCAAATGAAATGACCCAGGCGATGGGGTACCACCTCCCTCCTCGATGCTCTTGCCCAGGCAGGAGGTTAAGTATCTGAGGATTCCTTAGCATTTCCCCTGAGTGGTGACTGGCTTTTCCAGTCTAGCTGGGAGGCCGATTACTCTCACATGCTCTGGTTGTGTAACCAGTGTGGAATCTGAAATGGAAGAATCTGGTGTATGTGTGTGTGAAAGGAACAGAGACATGTTCTGAACAGATCTCTAAGTGTGTGGGAGGAGCGCTGAAGGTAAGATGAAGGATGTGGGACTGCTGAGGATCCTTCAGGAAGCAGGTCGCCAACGGTTCTTTCCCACCTGCAGCTGCTCTGTGGGTCCTCCTCTGCTTGGAGGTAGCTGGCTGTGTGAAGTGGGGGAACTGCTGTCAATTCAGACTTCAGCGTTTTTCTGCCAATTAATTAGTCCATAAATGGGAGCTGGAGGACAGAGGTCCTAAGTTATGGGGTCCAGGAGCTACCCACTCACTCAGGGGTCTCAGAGGAGCGTACATCCCGTAGCGTGGGCTCCATAGCATTGGGCAGGCACCAGCCAAGTTATGGGCAGTTCAATCCCACCAGCTCCGGGCGCACGCCCCTCCTAGCCCTAGAGCCTGGTGCTGCAGCCGCGCTGTCTCCAGAGGGCGCTGGCTAGGGGGGCGGAGCCTCGGTGTTGTTGTTCCTCTCCGGCCCCGCCCCCAAGGGGGGCGCGGACCACGCGGCCGGAGGGCCCGCCTCCCCTCCCCCTCCCCGCCCAGCTCGCCCGCCTCTTTGTATCCAACATCCGGGTTTCCCCGCTGGCTCGGCTCCGTGGCCACCGCTCAGGAGCCATTTTGGACTCGGTTCAGCTCCCCTCCCCCCCCCCCCCCCCCCCCCTCATGGCCCCTCCGGACTCGGCCCCTGCGCCCGGGGCCCGGGCCCAGCCCCGTTGCGCCATGCCCGCGTCGGGCGCGCCCTGGCCCGCGCCCCGCCGCCGCCCCCCGGCTCCCGCGTCGCCCCATAGCCCGGGCCGCACTGAGCGCCGTCCGCAGCGGCCCTGAGCCCCTATTCCCGCACGCTGCCTGGGAACCGAAGCGCAGAAGCGCGCGCGCCTGGAAGCGAGACCCAGAGAAGGAGCGGGAAGCAGAGCGCCTCCGCCGCCGGGCCCTGCGCGCCCCGGGAGCGCAGCGCGGCCCTGCCCGCGGGCTCCGGGTGTCCGCGGGGCGGCGCCGCGGAACATGACGGCGCCCTGGGCGGCCCTCGCCCTTCTCTGGGGATCGCTGTGCGCCGGTAAGGACCCGGCGCGTCGTGGGGGTGCGGGGACCTGGGGCGCGCGGTGTTTACCAACAAAGAGCGGCCCCGCGGCCTCGGCGCCGCGCCACCTGCCTGGGATCGGGGTCGCGCGGGGCGCTCTGCTCCCGATCGTAGAGGCGAGCTCGCCCGTGCCGTTTCTCTGCGCTATTCTGGCTCGCAGAGGTGCTAGGTGATAGGGGAACCTGGAGCGTCAGGGTCGGGGTTCAGGTTCCTCGGGCGCGCGGACCCCAGGGATAGAGCAAGGAAAACCTGAGCGTGGGGAAGGCGGCCAAGCGGGGCGGGCATCTAATCGGGGCGGCTGGGTTTGGGCTGCTAGCCCCTGAGAGTCATAGGTGTCTCGAAACGAAGCGGACGTCTTTCCACAGCCCGCCCGGAGTCCTCTGCACCCCGTCCCGCCACTCCGCGTCGTGATCCTCATGCGAGTGGCTCCTACCTGCGCCCGCTTTCCTTGCAGCGGGCCGCAGATGCGTCCTCGTGGGACTGCTTTTGTTTTGGGCAACTGGGAGTGGAGAAGGGTTGAAGAGGCGAACCAACAGGTCTCAGATCGCTCCGGCCGGCACGTGGCGGGCGTGACCCGCGCTCAGCCTGCAGGCGGCTGCGGGCTGTGGATAGCTGGTGCGCGTCTGCTTGGGACTGGGACGTGTGGGTGTGTACGCCCGAAGTTGTGCTGGGAAAGCACTTTCTCCCTCAAAGCCTAGGCACTGATTCCTCTGTCCCGATGGTGCTGAAGCGTGCTCAACTTTGTACGAGCTCCAGGGCGGGTTTAGGGTAGTTCCAGGAAACGTGGACAGTCGGGTATTGAGACTACAGAGAGATCGTGGAGATCGGGACGGCTGGTGCCCGGTGGCCGGGGCTCTGGGTCCTGCGCGTCTTTGTTCCCAACCCCCATTACACATGCAGCTCGGGTCCCCTGCCGCCCGAGGTGGCAGCAGCGCGGAGTCTGGGAAACCCGCGAGGGGCGGGGCCGGGAGTGCAGGGGAAGGGCTGGGATCCCCCTTGCAGCTGCGAGGGCGGGTATCCCAGATGGCCATTGCACCCCCTCACTGCGATCCTCACTTTCAATCTTTCCCTTCTTTTACAAGGTAGTGAGGATTAGCGGTTAATTCCGACCCGGAGAGTTTTTGCACGAGCCTGGGTGCGGTGGAGCATCAGTGCAGGAACCAGAGGGCAGAGATCACTTCTTTGCTACCTGAGCACACTGTAGGGAAGCAGTTCCAGGCTGTCCTGGAGTGGTAGAGACAAAGTTGTGCTCAGGGTGAGCATTGAGACTTTTCTCCCCAAGAACGAGGGCCTGAAAGTGATGGAAAACGGTGGCCTGCTCTGGGGAGGAGAGCAGCAGGCTGATCAGAGGGTACACAACAGCCCTCTAGCTTTCTCTTGATTGTCTGGATTTCTACTCTTGGACATGTGCCTTGTCTCTTTTAAGTTTAGGTTTGTTGAAAGCATCGTCTTAGAACGGTATGCCTCAAACTAGAAGTCTGTATGTACATCACTGCTCCAGTTTGTCCCAGTTTGGCCTCATCAGGGTGAGAGTGGATCCCTGGTACTGTGTCTACTTACTCTGCACTGTTTGGGGAGTGCATAGCAGAATGCAGAGGCATGTGTTCTGACTCCACCCGTGGTTCTGCCCTCGGGGAAGATAGTCACCTGGGCTGCGGTGGCTGCTGCTTCTCTTTTGAGGAACTGGAGGAGAACTTTGAAGGGTTGGGGTAGAGCTGGCCTTCCTGTGCCTCTGGCTTCGGAGATCTTTCCTTCATGTTTCTGGCTTGATATCCAGCTCTGTGGTAAAAAGAAGAGATCTGTATACTGGTGCTGCCAATGGGAACATGAGCTCGACAGATATATTCAACTTAAAAATTCCCAGTAGTCATGTTAGTGAAAGAAAGAAAGAGCTGTGTCTTCAGTGTGTTCTGGCTGCTTTATTACCACAGGACTGGGTGGTTCCAGCGGCAGTGTTGGGGCTGGAGAGATAGCTTAGTGGTTAGGAGTGCTTGCTGCTCTTGCAGGGGACCCAAGTTCTAGTCCTAACATCTACACAGTAGTTGACAGTCACCTGAACTCCCCTTTCAGGAGGGTCCCGTGCTGACTGGCCTCGGAGAGCTCCAGGCGTGTATGTGGTACACTGACATAGTTGCAGACAAATACTCCTAAGATAAATATAGTTAAAATAGCCATATATATTTAAAAATTAGTGCTTATTTTAACATGGTTCTTGAAGCCAGACCAGGTGCCTCAAGCGAGCCAGTCCTACAGTAAGGATCCCACCCTCACGGTCTAACCCGGCCTTCACTGCTTCCAAAAGGTCCCACTTCCAAAGACCTTTATGTTATTGGTGGTTAGGGCTTTGCCATATGAAAGGGGGTGGGGTGGGGGTGGGGGTGTGGCAGAGGCTTGCTCTTTCTCATTGTTGGGTATAATTAAGTTAACATGAAGATTGGTCATTTCAACATACATCACTATAATTAATGAGACAGGGACTTTTTTTTTTTTTTTTTCCGAGACAGGATTTTTTCCATGTAGCCTTGGCTGTTCTGGAACTCATTCTGTAGCCCAGGCTAGTATGGAACTCCTAGAGCATGTGGTGCCCATCTTACCCTCTACACAACGCCTCAGTCCCAGCTTTGCACCCTTGAAGTTCTCTCTAGTCACATTTGGCAAAGCTGATGCTATATTGGACAGCACTGGCTGAGAAAGACAGGCCGGACTGATGCCGTAGCCGGTAGATAGAGCTGAGGCTGGCCCAGTATGTCCTTGGGGGGCTTGGGGGCTAGCATTTGGCCTTGCATTGCAGTGGACATCCAGGTACTCTGTTCTCTGACGTCTGCCTCTATCTTTGGGGTTCAGAGCAGAGAGCCCTGCAGGGTGAATCGCAGCAGAAGAGCTATGTGCTAAGAATGGTCTAACAGGTCCTTACTGCCCAGAGGTGTTCTCACAGGCTGACCCCTGACACCAGGGTGCTTCTTGTTCATTTTCTCTGGTGGAGGTGTGGTGGAGTAACCTTTAGCCTTCTGGTTCATTATAGTGGGAGAGGCCAACGACAAGGGCTACAGAGTCATGGAATTCCCTCCCCAGAGCGGATGTTCTTTGCTCTCTGTCCTGTCTGCTGGTCTTCCCAGGCTGCCTGACTATCAGATGGGCATGCCCTTTGGGAGGAGTAGGTACCTTCCTCCGCTCTCAGAGACTCTTACAAAGCAGATGTGATCCTTGCCTGAGTGAAGTCTTGACACCCAAACCCTTTGGGTGTGTCTTGCTTAGGTAGGCTCTTGTGGTAGACCCCTATGCTGCTCTTCCTGGCACCCAGAATCCTGCAAGTCTCTGGCCTTGCCCTGGCAGTTACCTAAGGCTTTCTTTTGCTAGGAGCGCAGGGGAAAGCCCCACTGTCTCTTGTCCTAAGAATCTGTCCCAAGAATCTTTTTTTTTTTTTTTTTAAGATTTTATTTATTTTATGTGTATCAGTACACTGTAGCTGTCTACAGACACACCAGAAGAGGGCATCAGATCCCAATGCAGATGGTTGTGAGCCACCATGTGGGTGCTGGGAATTGAACTCAGGACCTCTGGAAGAGCAGTCAGTGCTCTTAAACACTGAGCCATCTCTCCAGCCCCCTGCCCTGAGAATCTTAAGAGAACAGAACTCCAGAAAATATAGGGCACTTGTACGTGTGTGTGTGTGTGTGTGTGTGTGTGTACGTGTGTGTGTACATGTACATACATAGTGTTGTACGACCTTTGTGGGCTCTGTAAAATTCCAACTGCCCTGCAGTCAGCCCTCCCCTTGGGGCAATCTGACCCTAGAAGATTGTGTACATTGGACATATTCCTTAGCCTGTTTGCTCCATGGACATGTCCTTGCCTTTTCTCCTGCTGCTTGTGATTCCGCTCATCACTCTGTTTCCATGGTTTCTTCCCCATCCGGGAAGCCATCTCTCTGAGTGCCTATGTATTTAGCCCTTCTACCTGAGAGGTCAGTCGTGCACATGGGATCCACAGCACAGCAGAACCTAAGTTCAGAGCCAGATCCTAACCTATGACCATGGCCTGGGATCCAGTGGGTTGAGGGAGAAGAGCAAATCTGGATCATTCAGGACCATTCATATTTTCAGTCATACCTTCTTCCCATTCGTGTGTGTGTGTGTGTGTGTGTGTGTGTACATACCTGTGAGTGTGAGTACCTGTGTGTGTGTGTGTGTGTACCCATGCATGTCAGTGCCTGTGTGTGTGTGTGTGTGTGTGTACCTGTATGTTGAAGGCTTGTCCAGTCTAGAGAGCATCATCAAATGCCCTTCACAATTACTCTCCACCTCGATTTTTCTTTCTTTTAAAAGCATTTTGTTTTAGCTTGTAGGTGTGTGCCACACAGCTCACAGTGTTTGTGGAGGTCACTGGACAACTTGTGAAAGGAAGTTGGTTCTCTCCATAGTAGGTCCTGAGGAATCAGACTTAGGTTGTCAGGCTTGGTAGCAGGCAAGCTTTTACTGCTGAGACATCTTGCTGGGCCCTATTTCATTTTTGAGACAGGGTCTTTCTGACCCTGGAACTCACCCTTAAAGCAAAGATTACAGATGCTTACCACACTGTGTGGCTTTTTGTGGAGGTGCTGGATATCTGAACTCTGGTCCTTACGCTTGTGTGGCACATACTTTATCAGCTGAGTCATGTCCCCAGACCACGCTTTAGGAGACAGTCCTGGATTAGGGTCCTGGCTGTATGGGTCTTTCTAGAACATGGTTTCTCAAACCTTGACAGCATTGGCATTTTGCATATATGGATTCGGTCCATTGGGAGGAATGTTGGTGGCAGCAAGGAGGCAGGCCTGTACACTGCAGATGCTCAGCTATCTCGTCTCAGACCATGGTGAGTGGAAATGACTCTCGGCATCTCTGAGGGTAGAGGCAAAACCATAATTAGGTAGGCTGAGAGCCAGTGATCTAGAACATTCAGCCTTTATTGTGTAGACAGTTGTAGAAGTCGAGGATAATGGCTAAGAAGTATCCATTCGTCTTTCTCCGTCTGGGTTCTTCCTCAAAGCTTAGACACTCCCTGCTTCTCTGAACCTGTTGGAGTGTTTGGTTCAAAATCAATGGTCCAGCGGACTGGCTGCCACGGAGGAGAATCCTGGCGTCCTTGAGTTTTCCCAGAAGTGGCTCGGGTTTCAGGGAGGTGGCCCGTTGTGGGTGGCCGGGCAGCCTGCCTGCCCACACCCGCCCACCTGCTCTGGCCTTTGCCTTGAGGCTCGCACTTCTGCCTCTCCCTCCCGCAGAATGTCAGGAAGTGCCTGTTGTTGGGGCTCTGCCTGCCTGCCACCCCCTCTCTGCTCACCTGGGATCTGGGTGAGCCCAGGCTGTACCCATCTGCCAAGCCCCGGGGGTCGTAGCTGGATCCTGGCATGCCCTTTCCTCCCAGTGGGCCTGCCCTCTGGCGCTCCAAGGAGCCGAGGCGGCTGTGGGCCTGGAAGTTCCAGGTCCAGGGTGCCAGGGCAGGGGGGCAGCCTCACCCCAAAGGTATGGGCCTGTCTCTTCCCACAGGGCTTGGGAGGTATGTGGTGGGAAAGCCTTGCCTAGGAAAGCTGTATTGCTGTAACCTGTGACAGACACGGCTGGCTTCACAGAGGCCTGTTTGCTGGCCTCTGCAGGCTGACAGCTCCCTGTAGCTGGTCCATGTTCTTTTTTGCAGTGTTTTGCTGAGGGTTGTTGGGGACATTTCTTTCTGACCCTACTCAGTAAGACGGCTTGGAGCTGCTTACTGGTGGGGCATCAGGGTGGACACAAGCCTTCTGACAACCATGTTGAGTTCTCCACATCACCCTGTGAAGTGTTGCTGAGGTGAGATTTCCTAGGCCCTCCTCTTCCACACTCTTTTTTCCCCTTGACGATGTGGTTGCTTTCCTAGAATTCGTGGGTCTGGCCCTTCCTCCCATGCTGTCACCATGTTTTTGCTCTGGGCCAGATGCCCCTTATCCTGTGCTTTTCTTTGGTCTCATTGTTGACCAGACTTACAAATGAGCCCTGGGCCCAGAGGTGGGTGCTCCATGTGGGCCTGCTCGTGGTGCTTCTGGGTACCTAGGTTTTAAGGGTTGAGAGACACTCCTGTCTTCTTCAAGTTGGTCCTTAAGGTTGGCAGGATACTTATGACCACGGTAGGGATTGGAAATCCACAGATCAGGCCTGCTGGGATTGTTCCAAGGGTCAAGGGTGCCTCCTCCTGGCGTGGGACTAGCCCTGGCTTCTGGCTTTGGACAGTCCTGTTCTTTCCCATCATGCTGTGCACACACCTGTGCCGTTTTTCCAGCCCCTCTCGTGGCCTGGCTGCTCAGCCTGGTGTTTTCATTCATGGACACGTGATGTTGGAGAGAAAGCCTGGTCCACTGGGCAGGTCTGTGGCCCTCCTCCCTAGGGAATGTTCTGGAGGGGCCTGGCCTGCTGGACAATGGGGCTTCTTCTCCCTGGTTAGTTTCTGGGCTACAGCTGAGGAGTTTTGTGAGGCAAAACCAGTGCTCTTGTTTGTAAACGTGTTCCTAGGCAGACTATTTCGGTTCTACCTCTGAGAACCAAGGAGGCTAAAATTAGTTCTGGGGAGGAAAAGGAAGGCCGATGGAAACCCAAGCCCTTGGCTAGAAGGCAGAGGAGGCTGTTTCCCCATGCTTGTGTGGAGGAGGCTGTTTCCCCGTGCTTGTGGCTCAGTATTTGGGAGGATGTGAGCAGAGCAGCTGTTGTCTGTCCATCTGAGTGGAGGGAGGGATGTCTGACTGTGCTCCAGACCTGGACCAATGAAAGGAAGCAGGCGGCTGACTTGGGAGCTGTCTGGACTGCTCATGCCAGAGTGTTTTTTTTTTTTTCTTCTGGCCCTGCAGTGGTCCACAGTGTTTCCAGGTGTGGAGACAATGCTGTCTGATGTCCACCTTAAAGCCAACTCTCCTCACCTTCTGCTTCCAACCTGACTGTTACCTGCCCATTGATTCAGAAATTTCTCATGAGTTCTCAGAGCCCTAGGCTGGCTGCCAGGGTTTAGGAAACATTTCTCTTGGATATTTGGGGGGATTTCCTTTGTGTGTGTCTTAGTCAGGGTTTCTATTCCTGCACAAACATCGTGACCAAGAAGCAAGTTGGGGAGGAAAGGGTTTATTCAGCTTACGCTTCCATGCTGCTGTTCATCACCAGAGGAAGTCAGGACTGGAATTCAGCCAGGGCAGGAAGCAGAAGCTGATGCAGAGGCCATGGAGGAATGTTTCTTACTGGCTTGCTTGCTTCTCCTGGCTTGCTCAGCTGGCTTTCTTATAGAGCCCAAGCCTACCAGCCCACAGATGGCACCACTCACAAGGGGCCTCCCCCCTTGATCACTAATTGAGAAAATGCCTTACCGCTGGATCTCATGGAGGCATTTTCTCAACTGAAACTCCTTTCTCTGTGATAACTTCAGCTTGTGTCAAGTTGACACACAAAAGTAGCCAGTACAGTGTGTGAATTTGAAGTGGGGTTCAGTAGGAGTCTTGTCTATGGCCCAGGCCCTTTGGGAGATAAACTTCTCTGCACAGAACATGTGTCAAGGTTCATTTACCAACTACAGGGACACAGGGTTAGTTGAGAAAGGGAGGGTGTAGGTTTGTTTTCCTCTAAGCTGAAAACCTTTGCACACAAACCTTTTACCCGGGGGTCTTCTGGTTAACCTCTGTGGGGAGCAGAGGTCACGGGAGCTCTAATTTTCTCTAACTCTTTTTAACTTTTATTAAATTTACAGCTGTTTAAGTAACACACATATATTCAGTTGCAGAAATTTAGCTGTTTGTAGGTACAACCGGGGTTGCTAGTTGGGTATGGTAGTGCATGCCTGTGATTCCTGTTCTTGGGTGAGGCAGGAGGATGAGGAGTTAAAGGTCATTCTCCTGGGCTGTGGAGACTGTCTCACAAACAAACAGATCAGAAACCGAAAATGTAGGGTCCCCTGAGTAAGCTCTTTCCCTTAAAAAATGATTTTTTTTGAGTATGTGTGTGTGTGTGTGTGTGTGTGCACACATACACACCCTTGTAAATTCTTGTGCACCATGTACAAGCATTACCCACAGAGGCTAGAGAGGATGTCTGATCTCCTTTAACTGGAGTTACAGGTGGTTGTGAGCTACTTGATGTGGGTGCAGGGAATGGAACCCAGGTCCTCGGCAAGAGTGGTTAACTGCTCTTATCTTCTGAGCCATCTCCATACCTTTTTGAGATAAAATCTCATGTAAGTCCAATCTGTCCTGGAAGCAACCATGCTGGTCTTGAACTAGGATCCTCCAGCCTGCACTTCCTGAGTGCTGGGGATACTTCACCACATATAGTTTCTATAGTGCTGTGGATGAAGCCTACGGCTTCATGAATGCCAAGCAAATGCTCTCCCATTTGAGCTATGTCCTCATCTCTCTCTGCTAAGTCTTTTGTGGTTGGTCCATATTCTTTCAGGCACTCCTCCCCCAATAGGACAACTATAGGTAATATTTAAGGTAAGATGATGGTGATGGTGGTGGTGGTGGTGGTGGTGGTGGTGGTGGTAGTTTTATTGTTTATTTACATTTTTAAGATGTATAGTGTGTGTGTGAGGTGCCATGGCATGCATGTGGAGTTGGCTCTTCCCTTCTTATGAGTGCCTAGGATCAAACACAGGTTCCAGGCTTGGCAGTGTGTGCTTTTAAACCTTTACCTTAGCCTTTCTTTTTAAGCCCTTACTGGTGCCACTGCTGAATATAGCTCAATTTTGCTACTTTGTGGATGTCTCTTTCTCCCACTCTTTATTTCCCCACCCCAACCCTTACGCCCAGGTTCACGCCCTATCACTAGATAGGAGAGAGGATGAAGGGGAAAAAAAGGGATCAAGATCCCTGAATCTGATTTCTTCCTTTTGTTTCTCCTTTGAGCACATCTACTAACAAACTGCAGCTACCCTCCACCCCCAATGACCAACAACCACTGACCCTGCCTCTTGGGTCTTGGGACCCTAGGATTTATTTATATACCCTCTGAAAAGTTCCCAGAATTCCAAATGTCACACAGTTTCGGAAACTATCTGCGACCGGCAAAAACACACCTCTGCTAGAGCACAAGGCAAATCATAGTCAGCTGCTGCAGACATTGGAAACAGCCCTGTACCCCCACACCTGGGATTAAAACAAACAACACATTCTTACTGTATTTCTGTGTTTTTAAAGATACCACAATTCCAAAATTGTCACTGTGTTTCCCCTCTTCTGTTTTAAGCCATTAATTGTGCTGTGTGTACTGGGAAATCATAAACACACATTTTCAGTGAATTAAGAGCTTTTCGGGTCAGTGGCCCAAGGTTTTCAGGAGACCTCTCCTGCTCTTTCTGCTGGAGCAGCTTTGCCTTTGATGTAGGGAGACAGTAGCAGCTGGTCAACCCTATCACCTTTTTGCATAAGCCGTAATTTTAACTTCTGTGAAATCTTCATCTATAACTTTTGGATGCAAAAATTTGGGGAAGTCAGTCCACTCCTTCCCAAGATCGTTCCTACAATCCCTGAGGGCAAAGGATGATAAAATCCAGTGGCTATTTTATAACATTAAGTTTTTGGGGATACAGGAAGATGTTTATCTGTGGCCAAGTCTAGAGCCCCCACTGCCTGAAGTAGCATACATTGAATCTCCAATTCCAAGTGGAGGTTTTTTTTTCTGTTTGCATGTCACTCCTTGGCTGCAGAACCTGAAGCTAGGCCCCCAAAGCTGTTTCCCTACCATAAGAAATGACCTTGAGTATCTCTTCTGGACTTCATTGGTCCAGTGGCAGCCCTTGTCACATTAACTGCACACCCAGGCTTTCTTTCTGGTTTATATTTAGACAAACCATTGCCCTTGTTCACAGTTTTGTTGTGGATGACCCCATTTCCCACAATTAATACTGGGCATTTTGAGATCTGAGACCTTTAGCTGCTTCATCACAGCCTCTTTGCTAATGAGTGTATTTCCAGAAATTGTAACACCTGGCACTTTGATATCAGAGAGCTCTAGCTTGACCTATGATATTAGCATGGTACACATCAGAACCGATATCAGTCATATCCCTTATCCTCATGTCTATAGGTGCTGCTCACACCTTTAATGGTCTAATAACTTTTTTACGTCCAGCATTTGAATTTCCAAATGCCAAGGTTTCCACCAACACCTGCCTTGCACCAGGGTCTAATACAGCTTTGTTTATAGCTAAAACTTAATCTTTGTTTTTAATGGCTTCTCCAGAGTCTTGTATAATCTTTGTTAATTGAGATGGATCCCCCCCAACCTTGTCCCAAGCTTAAAGCCATGAAGCAACATTCTACCATAGTTACGTCATCAAATTGAATCTGTTCTTGAAAATCAGAGTATCGCCCTTCACCTAGCCACCAGTCTTTTACAATGTTCATTCCTTCTATTTCTCTGTTCTGTATTTGTAGCGCCTTTTCTCCACCATGTTAACCATTGCAACTGCACAGTGGCCTCCAGTACAGCTGTTACCAATCCCTTCCAGTCTTGGAGAATAATTTTGTCTCGAGTAGACCAGTTACTTAGAATTTGTTTCACATAAGGAGAGTGCACCCCATATGAAATCATGGCCTCTTTACAACAACCTAGGTCAGTGGTTTCTGTAGGACACCATCCTGTCTCATCATAACCTTGCTCCACAGCATTAGCAGGCATATGCTGACCACTGAGAAAGCTGATGGTGATCTTGTAACCTTGGGCCACCCCTTCTCCCACTCTGGCAGTGTGGTTTGTTCAAGATTAACCCTTTCTTTCAGAACAGGCTGTTTCATCAGATTGTTCTGCTTTTTCAGCTTTTCTCTGTCCGACCTGGCCACCCTCTGCTAGTTTCTTTCCCTTTCCTTCTGTGGGAAACTCCTTTTGCTCAGTCACTGGGACTGAGCCTATGTTCTCTCTTTTCTGGTGCTCGTTGCCTCTCAAGAGCTTCCATCTCTATCTGCAACTTCTCCAGTTGTAGCATCAACTCTGCAACTCATTCAGAAATGAGTAGTGTGACTCCCCTCTATGGCCATATGAAATCAAATTTCCCATTTTTTAAAAAAATGTAGAAAACAACCTTTATTTTAATAAGAACCTAGGTTTGGGGTAGGGATGGGGACAGTAACTGGGGTGGAGGTAGACTGGGAGTTGGTTCTAGAGAAGAGCACTGGTAACAAAGCTTTATTGGTGTAAGTCCCCGAAG
The DNA here is from genome assembly GCA_019843965.1 of Rhynchomys soricoides. Lineage (NCBI taxonomy): Eukaryota > Metazoa > Chordata > Mammalia > Rodentia > Muridae > Rhynchomys > Rhynchomys soricoides. The sequence continues at coordinate 437,047 of JADRCH010000034.1, read as the reverse complement.
AGTCCCTGAATGAAGCCCACAGAAAGGGAAGCTGTTTGGCTGAAGGAACCTTGTAGATGCTTCACATGCTGGTTCAGGGTTGATAACTGATCAAGTAGAGAGTCTAAAACTGTCGAGATGCACAGTGTCAAGGTCTGCAGCAAGTATTCTGCAACCTGCGGAGGCGCATGGCCCTGGGAAAGGCTAGGAGACTCATTTGGGTTCTCCATGTGCGTTCTCCATGTCATGGTGTAGGGTTGGCATCCGGCTCAGGAGCCAGAATGTCGAAAGGCCTAGGAGCAAGGGAGCTGGTAATGCTGCAGGTGAGGTAGTAGAGGAGCTGATTTGAGCACGGGTGGAGGCATGGTTGGTGGGTTCACACACACCCTCCCTCCTCACCCCCTCACAGCCAGTGGCAGCACAGCCCCTACCCAAATTTCCCATTAACTTTTGAGCCCCACATTTGGGTGCTGCTTGTTGCTGGTTTGTGCTACTTTGTGGGTTCTTCCCCCCCTTTATCCCTCTGGTTTCACACCCCCCCCCATCACTAAATAGGAGAGAAAGGATAGAGGGGATAGATAGATAGATAGAGATCCCTGAATCTAATTTGTTTTATTTCATTTCTTCTTTGAGCACTGACTACTGACAAATCACAGTCAACACGCTTGAACGACCAACAACCAGCACCCTGCTTCTCAGAGCCCTAGCATTTACATATACACTCTGAAAAATTCCCAGAATTCCAATATCACACAGTCAGAAATTATCTACATCTGGCAAAACCATTCCTTGACTAGAGCAGGAGGCAGACAGCCTGAAGCAGCCCCGTATCGCTATACTGGGATTAAAACAAAAACCTTGTCGTTTTATTTCTGTGTTTTTAAAGAAACCAAAATTTCAAGATTGTCCCTCTTGTAGGCATAAGGTATGCACAGAAGTCTGTGGTGATGATGGAGCATAGCCTGGCGCGTGTGTGGAGTGTAGAAAGTACGTGTATGTTACGTGCAAGGCACAGTGGTTAAGGACGCTGACCACTCTTAAAGGACCCAGACCTGAGTGCGAGCGCTCACAACCTGCCTCCCAGTCATTGTAACGCTGGCTCCAGGGGACTCAGCACCCTCTTCTGACCTTTATGGGTGTCAGGCATGCACATGGTGCATAGACACATGTTCAGGCAAAACAATGATACACAAAACTTTTTTCTAAAGATGGGAAGTCTGATTATGAGTGAGCTTCATCTGTTTCCACAAACCCAACACACCCGTATAGTCAGCATCCAGGTCAAGTCCTCCAAAACTGCCCTCCTGTCTCAGTGGCTCTCAGGACCGCAGTCGGGGCCTGGTGAATACTAAGTGTGCTCTGAAGCCGTCTCAGCCCAGACTAGTTGCTGCACCCGTCCCTAAGAGTAACTAGCTTCTTTCTTGACTCCAGCAGCATAAACTGGTTTTGCTTGTTATATTTTATATGATGATATTCACACCTTTGAATGGTTTGTGTATGTGAGCAAGATGTCTTTTAAACTCAGATCCATGTAGGCAAGCATTCTTATACACATATCTACTGAGGTCTTTTTGGCTTTGCCCTTTGCTTTTTTACTGGGGCAGGAATTAGATCACCATGATTGATCGATCAGTTGATTGATTGACTTTTCAAAGTCTTATTATAACCCAGACTGGCCTGGAACTCACTGTGTAGCTCAGGCTGGCCTCAGATTTGTGGTGAGTCTCTTGCCTCTGCCACCTGAGTGCTGGGATTAAAGGCAGCCACCATGCCTGCTTTACTGTATATAATAGTCATGAAAAATTCTCAAGTGTAGAGATAGGCTATGCTTTATTGGCCTCCTGTTGGTGGGCTTTCTGATTGTATATCATTTATGTAGATTGATGACAAGAATAACTCTGGGAATACAAGATGTGCATATTTTGCATTTTAATAAGCACTGAAAATGACAGTTGGCAGCAGTAGGTACAGAAGCTGGGTGACATGGCCGTTGACCCTCTGGCAGAGTGTGGGTTTCTGGAGGTCCAGACTTTAGCCTCAACCTTGTAAAGTGCTCAGCCACAGAGGTTGAAGCAGCCACGTCTGGCGAAGGTGCCAGCATCAGAAGCTGCTTCTCGTTCTGTGTCTTGGTTATAGTGATAATGAGGGACATGGCAGTTGTGTGTGGGTCCGAGTTTGTGATAGCTGTGTGTGTCACCATTCTGGGTGTCCCCTTTACCCTCTTTAGGGACTGTGGCACCTGCTGAGGGTGGCTGAAGAGCTCTGGGAAGCGGCACTTTCTCAGGGCACAGTGCGTTGACGAAATGATGGCGTGGCAGAATTCTGATAGCAGTACAGTTTTAATGAAGATCTCATGATGGAAGGGTCTCCGGCCTTTCCGTATATGTCTGCTTCCTTTCTACAGCCCTCCTCCATGATTACCGCCATGAAGTAGGGAAGGCAGTTCGGGGTGGTGTGATTTCCAAAGCCCAGCTTCTTTTTGGTATCTTTATTCAGCTGTCTTCATTTAAGCCCACTTGTCAGGCCCTGCTTATGGGTTTCAATGACACTGAACTTATGGCAGTGCCTCTAGTATGCACAATGTCCCAGTTGGCTTTTCCACACCATCCTGGTGACAAACACTATTTGTGCCTTTGTCTGCACGGTAGACTTCATGGAAAATCACATAGCACTGCAGACTCATTCAGTAGTAAGATGCTGACAGGCTTGATGGAAGAGAGCACCCTCTTCTTGACTTACAGGAGGCTGGCTGCCACCGTGGTCAGCCTTTCCTTTGCACACATTCAGAGCTTCCTCACCATTGTTCATCATCTGTTATTTATTTTGAGACACTATCTCTAGACCAGGCTGGCCTCTAACTCCCAGTGATCCACCTGCCTCTGCTGGGATTAAAGGCTTGCACCACCAAACCCGGCTCTTCACCTGTCTAAATTTAGACGCACTTGAAGGTTTATGTTTTAACCTATGGGTGTTGTAGGCGACATAGATGAGTCCATAACATTTTGGAATAAAGATGATAGTTGAAAGTGAATTCTGTTTTCCTTTTGGGTTATATTTGGAGTGGAAGTCACTTTGTTATTGTTGAGACGGGGTCTTACTTTGTAGCCCTAGCTGGCCTGGAACGCTCAGAGATTTGCCTGCCTCTGCCACTGGAAGTGACTCAGGCTACTTAGCTCAGCTGGAAGCTACTATTGGGGGTTTGTCTTGGGGTCTCTGTTCCTGTAACACATTCCGTGGACTGTTTTGTATAAGCTGGTGGACTCTTGTCTTTCTGTCTCTCTCTCTTTTCTCCCTCCTTCATTCTGTTTTGAAGTCGGAAGGCAGTTTTACTATAGTTTGAGGGAATGCAGCTGTAAATCTCAGCAACTGCTGGGACTAGTGACACTGATGACGAAAGCCAGCCACGCCATGCTGTCATGGTGGGAAGTAGTGATCTGAAAGCATCCCCAGACATCGGTCAGTGTTTGCAACACAGAAGGAAGGATGGAGAAGCCCGGAATCCAGGTTGTTTCGGTTTCTGTGGAGACGGGACATTGCTTTGGTGTACACTGTGGTCCTGAAAAGATGTCAGGAAGCTGGGTAGAAAGCAGTGACAGGGCCTCCTTCTGCTCGCCAGGGCCAGTCTCTTTGCTGAAGGCATCTGGAACAGGCCGGAGAAAACAGCATCTCGGGCTGAAGGGATCGTGTAGCTAAGAGTGAAGACTTGCAGACCGGGACCAGGCACTTCTCTCCCCGCTGAACTGCATTATTCCCCAGCCCCAGATGTGGTTGCCTCTCTGCTGTCTAAACACCTGCGTTGGTTTAAACTCTGCTAATTCCGAAATTCTGTCCTCTTCGTTCATTGTGCTTCCTCTTGAGAGGTGATGATAACCTGATTTTACAAGTTTGTTGGCTTGTGTCAGTATTCTGAATGACGGTTACAGATAGAATCTAGATTGTGCTATCACCTCAGACACTGGTTTTGCTGGTGCCTCCTCCACTGTTAGTAATGACAGGTAATTCTGTTGACTGAATTCTTCTGTGGTGAGCAGCTGCTGGAATAACTACTCAGGTCCTTGAGGCATGCTTGGCTGTGTGGAGTCTGTCCTCCTCTGGTGTACTTCTGGGGTCAGCTAGAGGGTTCAGTGGTTTGCTGGCTTCCATCCTGGCCTGGCTTGTCATTCTGGAATTTTCGTGATCACCACCCAGAACATACCTATCAATTGTGTCCCTGTTTGGAACTTGATGTTTTGTTTTCTGTGTTTTACTCCTGGTTTTTGGTGGCATCTACCCTCCAAGCATTAAAGAAATATTTATTTTTAATTGTATATGTGTGTGTATGTATGTACATGTGCACATTTGTGAGTCTGTGCTTGAGTTCCTTCTAAGAGCAGTACATGCTCTTAAAGTTGGAGCCCTCCCCCCAGCTCTTCAGTATTGCTTGTTTAGAGACAGGGCCTCTAAAGACAGGGTCTTTCTGCGTAGCCCTGGTTGCCCTGGCACTTACTGTGTAAACCAGGCTGGCCTAGAACTAGAGATCCAGTTGCCTCTGTGTCCCTAGCCCTGGGTGGGATTAAAGGTCTGTGCCAGTACAACCAGGACATTCTGATAAAGGGCAGATGGAGGGGGGTCTGTTGTGGTTTTTTTGTTTTTTTTTTTTAAAGATTTATTAATTTTATTATTTATGAGTGTTTTGCCTGCATGTATATGTGCATGCGTGGTGCCCATAGGGGTTGTAAGAGGACATCGTATCCCCTGGAGCTGGAGTTACAGATGGTTGTTAGCAACTGTGTGGGTGCTAGGGTAGAACCTGGGTCCTTTGCAGGAGTAGCCAGTGCTCTAACCACTAAGCCATCTCTCCAGCCCCGTAGGTTGATTTTTGTAATTTTGCTTTTTTTCTCTTCTGCCTTTGCAGTTCATGGACTTGTGAGCAGCAAGCATTGTCTCACTGTAGTCTAGCTTGCAAGTACTGGTGGTTGGAAAGCTTATCCATTGTAGGTGCCATTTCTTTCTTACTAGATATTTCTGTGTACACACACACACACACACACACACACACACAGAGAGAGAGAGAGAGAGAGAGCGCTCCCCTAATTTTCATGGGTTTATTGGGCCTTGCTTTCATTCTGGGGTTAAACTGTTGCTGTCCCATCATCTTCCCTCAGTGTCCATCGCTAGCCTTTTAAGTTAAGGCTGGGCTTGAGTGCCGGTTGACAGCTCTGAGCCTGTAGGTGGAGCTGGCCAGGCTGGGAGACCTGATTAGGCAGTTTTTGGAGCCGGTTAGGTTCTGCTGAGGAGGGTCTTCTGGTCTATGTGTGGATAGGCTGGGTCCTGGAAGCCACAGATAGGAGAGTGCTGAGGGCCGGTGTTTGGTTTGCCTCTCATCCTTCAGTTTCAGTGGGACTCAGACCTGAGGTAGCCTGCTCCTTTCTGACCAGTTCTGTTTTATGCCTCTAGGCATCAGCTTGGCTCTGTGGGTTTGAGGCAAGGTAACCTGCAGCCTCAAGTCCTGAGAGCAGCCTGACTGCGCTAAGGAGCCCACCTTCTGTCTTTTTACAACATTGTTACAATGACATTGTTACAATGACATCTGCTACCACAGAGTGCCAAGTCTTGGATACTTCTGTGGTGGGAATCACGCTGCCTGGCTTGGTTCGTGGCCAGTTGAGGGCTCTTTGTGGTCAGTTCCTGATTCTCCGGCTGCTCTGCAGCTCTGAATCTTCCTTTCTGTAGGTTGTTTTGTTCCTTGAAGCTTATGCTTTAGAAAACTTCCCTCTGTAGAGGCATCAGGACATACATATAACTCTTGGCATTCACCTGGAAGGACATTCTCTAGTGTTCTTCAGGAATCACAGGGCCGGCTGAGGGCCGCACCCTGTACTGTGCAATGGTGGTGCCAGGGATTTGTTTATGAAGGCTGGTCTAGAGGTCACGTGAGATGTCTTGGCTTCCTCCTGTCACTTTGGAAAGTGTTCTTGGACTGTCTGAGGCATTTAAGAGTGAGCTGAAAAGCTCCCATGGGATGCTAAGAAAAGAATAGTGAGCATCCTCTCGCTATTCTTTGACTGTAGCCAGATGACTGTGCAGGAATGGGAGGGAGGAGTGTGAGGGCACCAGAGGTGTGTGCCTCCACCAGTCATGGGTGCCTGTCCTGGGCTGCAGGCATGGTCCAGTGGAGCACTTCCAGCTCTTCCAGAGGACCAGAGTTCTGTTCCCAGTACCCACATCTGGTGGCTCTCAAACTTCTGTACCTCCAGCTCCAGGGGATCTGCTGCCTGCTCCTGACAGCCTCCATGGGACCTGCACATACAGGGAATGTATTCTCTTACACACCTGCACACACGGAGTGTATTCTCTTACACACCTGCACACACGGAGTGTATTCTCTTACACACCTGCACACACGGAGTGTATTCTCTTACATACACATCTTGCCAAAATTTGCTCATCCCTGCAATCTTGCCCATTCCTGTAATTTAGAGATACGGGTGGATTCAGTAGATGTGAAATTGAGGTTAGGGTCCTCCTGTCCTAAGCCTTCTTTGGCATCTTACCTTTCGTGAGGGCATGCAGCCTGTGTCTGACAGAGCAACTAGATAATGGAATTGTCTCAGCCAAGAGGAAAGGGTAGGGGAGTGGGGGCAGGTGCAGTTCCCTCTGAGATATTATAACTACAGGTATGACCCGGAATCTAGAAGTTCATATTATCCTGTTCTGGGAAACTTTTAATTAAAGGTGTTCCAACCGGTATGGGGTTTGGCAGAAGGAAAAATGGTCATCTCTCTCTGGAAGGTGGCATTTCCACAGAAAAGGCCCTGTCTGGATATAAGCTCAATATCTAAAATTCAAAATATGAAGAAAAGAAATCCACTTGAGTGAAAGTCATCAGAAACAAACATAGGAACAAAGGCAGTAAATTTAAAATTAGAGGAGGAGGGTGCTGGAGAAAGCTGGCTAAGAGCACACGCTGCTCATGTAGAGGTCAGTTCCAGCAGCCACGTATTAGCTCATGATCATCTATGATCCAGGCGGTCCAATGCCTCTGGCCTCAGTCATCTATACTCACCTGGGTGGCTGGTCTTTGCTACTTTGTGGCTCTTCTTTTCCATCTTTTGTTCTCTTCATCCTGCTTCACCCCCTGTCACTAGACAGAAGAGAAAGAAGGGGGGGGGGTTGGGAATGAAATTTTTTTTCTTGAGCATGACTACTAACAAACTGCAGACAATTCCCCTGAACAAAAGTTTCAAGAATTCCAAACAACACACAATCGCAGAAACTATCTGCAGCTGGCAAAACCACGCTTCTGCTAGAGCAGGAGGCAGATCATAGTCAGCTGACATGGATGGTCCAAAGCAGCTCCACATTACCACCTGGGATTAAGACGGAACACATTTTTATAATATTTCTGTGTTTTTAAAGAAACAAAAATTCCAAAATTGTCACTCCACACCTGCACTCATACACACAATTTGCATGCCTTTAATCCCAGTATTCAGGGGCAGACACAGGTGAATCTGAGGTAGAGGCCAGCCTGGTCTACAAAGTAAATTCCAAGATAGGCAGGGCTACACAGAGAAACCCTGTCTCTGAGCAGACAAACCTAAACTAGATGATGATGATGATGATGATGATGATGATGATGATAAATAATAATAATAATAATAATAATAATAGTAAAATTTAAAAAGTAAGTTAGATGGGAAGTTGGAAATCTCCAAAAAATAGAATGTAAACTAGCCTAGGATGGCGATGGTTGTGGGGAAGGTCTAGTGGTCAGGGACATTTCTGTCTCTTCCAGAGGACCTGAGTTCTGTTCCTGGCATACACAGCACATGTGGCATATGTGTGTGTTCCTTTTTCTTTTCTTGGTGCTGGGTATCAGACCCTGGGTTTCATCTATACTTTGCAAGCCTGTTCTTGACAGGCAGAGGCAGAAGGATCTCTGTGAGTTCAAGGCCAGCTTGGTCTACATAGGGAGTTTGAGGATGGCCAGGGCTACAGAGAAACCTGTCTCAAAGTGGAAAAATTAACTAAGTAGAAGAGATACACAGATTAGACACAGTAAAAGGAAGAACCAGTGCTTAGGAAGGGAGAGCTTAAGGAATCACCAAGTGACAAACTAGGACAGTATGAGAAGGGGTGGTGGGTGAAGGGGTCAAGAAATGACCCAGGCCGTTAGGGAGGTCTGCGTTTGGATGTGTCTGAGAGTATTTCCAGAGAGGTCGGACTGAGGAGGGATCAGGTGCTGGACTAACTTACAAGGAGAAAAAGAGAAAGCTAGCTGAGGACTGGCTTCCTGTCTCACCGTCTCCCTGCTGTGATGGCCTGTGAGCCCAAATAGGCTCTTTCTCTCTTTCAAGTTACATGTTGTCAGGTGTTTGGTCACAGAGAAAAGTAGCAGATGCAGATACTTTAGTGCTTGGCTGCTGCTGTAACAGAACACCATTGCTCCACCACACACTGGATGGTTTATTAGCAGTTGAAGCTGGTAAATGAGTGTGGCCCTAATGTTTAGGGAGGACCTTAGTGCTGTCCTGTCCTGCAGCAGAAGGGATTGGGTGAGTGCTGATCATAACCCACTCCTATGATAACTAACCCGCTCTGTGATTAATCCTTTCATGAAGAAAGGGTCCTCGTGAGCCAGTCATCTCTTAGGAGACCCCCGCCTGCCCAGCCCTGCCGAATGGCAGATTAAGTTTCCAGTAGAAGTCTGGGTGTGATGACACTTCACTAGAATCCAAGGAGGCTGAGACAGGGATCACAAGTTTGCAGCCGGCCAGGGCTGTAGAGGAAGATTGTATCCTAAAAGAGTAAGGAAGAAGCAAAACCTAAACATTTGTAGCATTTGGACCCCAAACAGTAAGAACTCTAGTTGTTACGCTTTGTGTGTGAAATGTCCCTGTGGGCTCATGTGTCAGAACACTGTGACTACTGATTGCAGATGTTTTCAGACATTCTGGAGCCTTTGACTGTCAGGGCTTAGCTGGAAGAAGTGGATCACTGCTGGTGACCTTAAGGTTTGATAGCTCAACCCTGCTTCCAGCCTGTGCCTGCTTCCTGAGCCACCTCAGTGAGCAAGCAGTCTTGCTCCTGCTCCTGCCCCTGCCGATGGATGTTGCTGATGGCCTCACATTCCTGTCCTCAGATTCCTTCCTCCCCTCAACTGATGAGCCAAAATCCAGAAAAAGGTAGCTAATATACCTAGTCCCAAGATCCCATTAGAGCAGCAAAAAAGCAGTGTTGGTTGTAAAATAATATTTTAGAGATGTATACAGACAACAAATATACTGACTACTGAGTAATCTGTTAACAGTTTATTCCCATGAGGATTTCATATTAAGAAAATTGAAAAGTGGTGGGGTTAATCCAGTCACTTCAGGGAGAGGTGGTGGAAAGGCTGATGACCACAGACAAATAGTCTAAGGTACACTTCAAAGACTAGCTAATGCTAGAAGATAAGGGGACTCGAGCTTCCAGATCACAAGTGGCAATGTAGCATATTTTAAAAGGTAATCCATGTTGCCCAGTGATACAGCATGTGGTTAGCTTGCATGAAGTGCTGTGATTGATCACTAGACAGAACTGAAGGAAAGAAAAGAAAACAAGGAGCAAATGGAGATTGGAATAGAGAAAATCCGAGTTTAATCATGAATGCGTTAAGACTCAGGTCTGAGCCGGGCAGTGGTGGCGCACGCCTTTAATCCCAGCACTTGGGAGGCAGAGGCAGGCTGATTTCTGAGTTTGAGGCCAACCTGGTCTACAGAGTAAGTTCCAGGACAGCCAGGGCTACACAGAGAAACCTTGTCTCGGAAAACCAAAAAAAAAAAAAAAAGACTCAGGTCTGATTTTGAGGAAGCATTAGATTGAATTGTAGAAATTGTGGGCAGAAAGCTTTAAAATGCGAGTTGGAAGGTAGAGATAAAGTGGGAAAACATCAAAAGAAATGTTCTCGGCAAGTTAGCATCAGATAGACAGACTCCCCTAACCACCAGACGGGGTTTCTCTGTGTGGCCCTGGCTGTCCAGGAACTTACCCTGTAGACCAGGCTGGCCTCAGACTCAGAGATCCACCTGCCTCTGCCTTCCAAGGGCTGGGGTGCCCGGATTAAAATGCCACCACCACCTGGCTTTTTGACAACACAACAGAGATGGTTACTGTGTAGTGATAACACATGTTACCCCCAAGAGCATAGACTTCCCACAGCATGAGGAAAAGGTACCTGGGGCTGGAGAGATGGCTCAGCGGTTAAGAGCACTGGCTGCTCTTCCAGAGGTCCTGAGTTCAATTCCCAGCAACCACATGGTGGCTCACAACCATCTGTAATGGAATCCGATGCCCTCTTCTGGTGTGTCTGAAGACAGCTACAGTGTACACATCTTTTTTTTTAAAAAAAGGAAAAGGTACTTGGCCAGGAAATGGGAAGAAGGCTGAGCAGGTGATCCTAGGGGAGCTGGGCTAGGGGCGTGACTCGGTGTGCTGCTCCGGGAAACTGGGTCATCTGTTTTGCAGAAGGATTTGGCAGTATGTACTGAGTCAAAGTTGCTTAGATGAGCATTTCCAGGATGAGAGGAAATGCTCACCAAGGCTGTTAAGAAACTTCATGATGGCTTTGCTCACAGGACAGCTGTACATAACCTGAGGGTCCAGCTGGTGAACCAGGTAAGGTCACACTGGAGCAGTCCCAGGGTTCTGAAACATGGAATTTTAGGGCGTGGCCCGCAAAGAACCCGAACCTCTGCTTCAATTAGTTCTGTCAGGTGAAGTAGCCCACTCACAGTTCTCTTTAGTTGTATAGCTCCTGGGGTGTGGGTAAGTGCCAAGTGGGTGTCAGTCTGGGTAACTCATAAATACAGATGAGGCCAAATAGCAAAATTTAAATGGTTTGGTTCTCTGGAGTAAGGATTTAAAAGAAACTTACTTTATGGGTATTGGTATTTTGCATGCATGTGTATGTGCACCGTGTATGTATGCATTATCCCTGGAACTGGAGTTACAGGTGGTTGTGAGCCACCGTGTGGATGCTGGGAACCAAAGCATAAGTGCTTGTAACCACTGAATCATGCCTCTAGCCCCACAGTGAAGGATTCTAAGATAAACTGTAGGTACTTGACCCGTTCTTGCCTCCCCAGTCTGCCAGTGCAGGGTTCATGTATATGTGTGCTCTCTCTCTCTCTCTCTCTCTCTCTCTCTCTCTCTCTCTCTGTTTCTCATGCCTTGCCCACCCTTTCTCTTCTATAGGTTCCCCATCCCTAGCCACCTTGGTTGTGGTCCTGGGGACTGATGGAAATGTAGCCGTGTAGGGTTCTCTCTTGTCAGGATGGGTGAGGAAGCAGGGCCAGTTGGGGAGACTCCTGACCTGGCTGCTGGGCTGTGGCGGGAGGCCCTCATCTGTTAAAAGGCTCCCTCTGTGGCCTTGTGGTTGGAATTTTGCCATATGCTATAAAGAGCCAGTGTGAGAGTGTGAAGAAATGGAGCCAGGGAGGAGAGAGGGAACGGGAGGCCCCCTGGGTCTCCAGCTGGCAGTGGCCTGGGTGTGGTGAGGGAGGAGTGTGGAATGTCACATGGGCTGCAAAGCTTGCAGGCAGCCTTGGTGTGAGGCCTGGACTGGAAGGATCACCCCAAGCCTAGGAGGTAGGTGCTGTCAATCACCTCTCAGAGAGTGGCTAGGTGACTTGCCCCAGGCACACAACTGTGAGGCATCCACAGGAGTTGGAGTCTGGCCAGCTCAGAGCTGCTCTGCAGGGCTGGCTATGGGCACAGGGCTGGCAATGGGCAGGTGTGGTCATTGGCTCCGGTGAGCCGTTGGGTCCTACCTGGAGCCTTCATGTGGACTCTCAGACTTCTCAACTGGGATCCTATGGTAGTGCCAGAGGGGCTGGCACCTGACAGTGGCCTGCAGGGAGGAGCTAGGCCAGGCTCAGGCCTACTCTGTTGTTGCCCTTGTGACTCCAGGGGCTGATTGTAGTCTGAGTGGAGGTGGACACTCTCCCAAGTCACAGGTGTAGGTCAGAGGTGGAGCAGACAGCTCACACAGAGTCCTAGGTTCCCATCCTTAGCGTCTGTAGCAGGTGTCTTGCTTCGTGTTGAAACCATCCCTCCTTCTTGTCCCCTTCCTTTCAAAGTCTTTCTCTGACGAGTATACTCACAGCCCTCTGCCTGTAATCTGGCCACCCCATCTGTTTCGGATGAACTCATTCTAGTGCTCAGCTGCCCGGGGTCAGCCTTCCAGGCTTGTGGGGGAAGCAGTTTCAAAGGACACATAAGCAGGTTCATGCTATGCTGGCTTTCACTTCCTCCTGGGGATCACCTGGGTTATCTTCCCCATACACTTTGTGGATGTCTCAGAAACTCCCTGCTAATATGGCTGCTGCTATGTACTGGGACTCCAGATGAGGAGAAGGAGCTGTGTCCTCCCTGGACTGGGTGCTTCACTTAGCTCAACTACCTGTTCCTGCCACAAGTAGCCAGAGCTTGTAGATACTCTGCGTGCCACCTGGCTCCTGGTGCTTACTCGGGCTCTGTTTTCAGGCCTGCACTCTTCCCTCAGAGTCTTGCCCACAAGCTTAAGCCCTGTGTTTGAATATGGTCCTGGTTGGGAGAAGCTAGTACACACCCCTATCTGAACCCTGCTCTGGAGACCGAGACCCTTCTGGGCCAGGCTGAGTTCTAACTGCCTGGCAGGTTGTCACCACAAGTGTCAGGGCCTAGGCCAACATGACCCAGCATGAGAGCTGAGGCTGGGTTTTGCCATTCTGACTGGGTAACATTTTGGCCCTGTGGGTCCTACCTGGAGCCTTGAGATTGGCACCTTGCCCAAGGCTGGGCCTCCCTGGAAGGAGCCTCTGCCTACCATGGTGAGATGTTGTGAGTGTGGCTGAGATCTGCTATGTTGAGGTTCATCTCCCTCAACAGTCAGTCAGGATCCTCCTGTCTGCACTGGGCCCTGAGAAACCAAGCAGTGTTAGCGTTTAGCTCCCTGCCAACCTGGGGTCGGGTGGGAGCCTCCTCCCTGATGTCCCTCTGGCTTCAGGTAGGTTATTGGAGAAAGCTGGGGTGCCAATGGATTGAGGTGCATTAAGGCTGAGTCAGCACTGATTTCCTTTACGGTATCTGCATAAGGTTTCATCAGCGAGGAAATAAATGCCACACACCCTCATGGGGATGTCCTGTGAGGGAATGAGATGCCTTTGGGATTTGTGGACTCTTTCCAGTCCTACATCCAAAGGGCTCATGGGGTCATAGTGGGCAAAACGGTGGGGCGTGTGGCTTATTGGTGGGGCTGATGAGGAAGGTGGGGTGGGTGGAGAAGGCCGTGATGAGGAGAGTTGGAATGGGTGTGTTCAGCCATCTGATGAGGAAGGTGGAGTGGGTGTGTTCAGCCGTCTGGGTGGAACTTCTTTGGGATAGGATAAAGAGTGGATGGCGTACCTGTGGGTGTGCGGCCTAATCCAGCTGGAAGGCTGAGCTGTGCTCGCAGCTTAGCCCTCCTGCCTGAGAAGAGTGACCCGTGGTGACCCTGGGAGCTTACCCTTTTCCTGTAAGTTTAGCTTACAGGAAGCTACCCTTTTCCTGTAAGTTTAGGGAGCTTACTTTAGTAAACTCCCTAACTTTAGTTTACAGGGAGCTTACCCTTTTCCTGTAAGTTTAGCTGTTCTGCAGTACCTGGTGAACACAGGCGAGAATTAGCGCAGGAAGGTCCCGCCTACAGGCTGGTGTGGGCGGGGAATGGAGGAACACTAGCCTGGTCTTCGTAAGAGGTGTTGATGTGTGGGTGGTGCGGGGGCCTGTATTGAGGGCAGAGGGGTGGGTTGGCATCTTCTCCAGGCGCCTTCAGCACGGCGCCTCTCCAGGACTGGTTACAAGTCACCGACCGGCCGCGCTTAGCCTCTCTCCTCTCTGGGGCGCAGGTTCCGGGCGAGGGGAGGCCGAGACTCGCGAGTGCATCTACTACAACGCTAACTGGGAGCTGGAGCGCACCAATCAGAGCGGCCTGGAGCGCTGCGAGGGGGAGCAGGACAAGCGGCTGCACTGCTATGCCTCGTGGCGCAACAGCTCGGGCACCATCGAGCTGGTGAAGAAGGGCTGCTGGCTGGATGACTTCAATTGCTACGACAGGTACACTGGGGGAGGGAGGGGTCCCCGCTGCCGTAGCCCCGCTGCACTCGCGCCACCCACTGATCTCGGGATCTTCGCTGATGTTTCTGAAGCTGCTCTGCCTGGGTGGAGGGGCCGGGAGAGTCTTATCGCCCCTGTTGGAGTTTGTAACGGGGACTCTGGGCCTTCAGGCAGGAGTGTGTGGCCACTGAGGAGAACCCCCAGGTGTACTTCTGCTGCTGTGAAGGCAACTTCTGCAACGAGCGCTTCACCCACTTGCCGGAGCCTGGGGGCCCAGAAGGTGAGAGGCCTGTGGGAAGAGGGTCTGAGTGTGGCTCTCTGGAACCGGTGGGGAGTGTGTGTACGGCCTACTGGAGTGTTGGAGTGGGCGGGCTGTGTGACACAGGGCTCCATGTGTCCCCCAGTCACGTACGAGCCACCCCCGACAGCCCCCACCCTGCTCACGGTGCTGGCCTATTCGCTGCTGCCCATTGGAGGCCTCTCTCTCATCGTCCTGCTGGCCTTCTGGATGTATCGACATCGAAAGCCTCCCTACGGCCATGTGGACATCCATGAGGTGAGACAGTGCCAGCATGGGGCAGGGAGAAGGGATGGCTGCGCAGACTCCTTTAAGCCCTCGGTTTTCCAGGACCCTGGGCCTCCACCCCCATCCCCTCTGGTGGGCCTGAAGCCGCTACAGTTGCTGGAGATCAAGGCTAGGGGGCGCTTTGGCTGCGTGTGGAAGGCTCAGCTCATGAACGACTTTGTGGCTGTGAAGATCTTCCCACTTCAGGTGAGCTTTTGGGGGTCTCTAGGCCATCTTCTCTCATTGTGGTCCAAGTTGGAGGCTTTTCCTTCCCCACAGGGCAGTCTGATTCAGTCCTGAGAGTCCATCAGAGGATTAGGGTCAGACACTGCCAGACTTTGACCCATGTTGGTTTTGGGTTTTGCCTTTACTTCTGTGTTGTGTATGCAGTTTACATGTTTTATGTACACACAAGTTTATGTGTGGAGGCCAGAGATCGACAGTGAATGATTTTTTTTATTGGACTCGTTTCTTTTCCTTTTCTGTTTCTTTCTCTTTTTTTTTTTTGAGACTGGATTTCAATATGTAGTCCAGGCTGGCCTGGAACTTGTCATATAGACCAGGCTGGCCTTGAACCCACAAAAGTCCACCTGCCTCCACCTCCCAAATGCTGGAGTTAAAGGTATGCCCCACCATGCCTGGCTCTCCACTTTTTACAGTTTTTAATTTTTATTTTTAGTGAAAATACTTATTTTTTATGTGTACAGGTGTTTGGCCTGCATGTATCTATGTGTACTGCATGCATGCCTGGTGCCTGTGGAAGCCAGAGGGGAGTGTTGGATCCTTGAGACTGGAGTTACAGACAGTTGTGAGCCACCATACATGTGCTGGGAATTGAACCTGGGTGCTGAGAAAGAGCAGCCAGTGCTCTTAACCTCAGAGCCACCTCTCTAGCCTTCTACTTTTTAAAGAATTTTGAGACAAGGTCTCTCACTTAGCCCGGTACTCACTGGTTTGGTAGACTAGTTGGCAAGCAAGTCCCAGGGCTCCTCCATCTCCACTCCTTCCTGCTTCCAGCACTGGCGTTACACTTGACTTTGTGTATAGGGGCTGGGAATCCGAACTTTGGTCCTCATGTTGCCTGGCAGGCACTTAACCTCCGGAGCTTCTCCTTGGTCCCTGGGTTTTGTTTTTGACATTATGATCTATTCAGAGGCTTCTGACACCAGGCAACCCATGTAGTTAGGTGCCCAGAGTACTTAGCAAGTCAAGCATTTGCTGGCTGATACTGGCTGGGCACCTCACTCAGCATTTGTAAATCAGGGTGCTGGCATCAGCTACCCCAGAGATTGCTGCTGGCTTGGTTCTCCAAATGTGTCTTTCAATGCTGAGGCTAGGAAACCAGGGGTTGGGGATGGAGTGGGGTGTGTTGGGGTGGCTGTCCTACTGTGGGGCTGTGACCATAGCAGGGCTGAGCTGCCTCCCTGTCTCAGGACAAGCAGTCATGGCAGAGTGAACGGGAAATCTTCAGCACACCCGGCATGAAGCACGAAAACCTGTTGCAGTTCATTGCTGCTGAGAAACGAGGCTCCAACCTGGAGGTGGAGCTGTGGCTCATCACAGCCTTCCACGACAAGGTGAGCCACACCCCAGAAAGATCCCAGGATCACAGGCTCCCACACAAGGTAAGTCACATCCCAGAAAGATCCCAGGATCACAGGCTCCCACAAGGTGAGCCACACCCCAGAAAGATCCCAGGATGAGACAGACAGTTCCCAGTGGTGGTTTTGTGACGAGTTGACCCCTGTGTCAGCCACACCTCTCACCCTGGATCACTTCTATGCCAAGAATCACCATGCTGCCCATTCTGAGCATTTGCATTGAGACATTCCTTCTGGACCTGGGTTGGGTTACAGCCTGTCCTGCATTTGGAGCCGTTGCCCACAGTCTGCTGCCTTCTCTTAGGGCTCCCTCACGGATTACCTCAAGGGGAACATCATCACGTGGAATGAACTGTGTCATGTGGCAGAGACGATGTCACGAGGCCTTTCATACCTGCATGAGGATGTGCCGTGGTGTCGTGGTGAGGGTCACAAGCCTTCTATTGCCCACAGGTACCTGGCTAAGGAGCCCTCTCTGCACATGTGCTGTAGTTGCAGAGAGTGCCTCTGCTTCCTTGAATGTGCCTGTGGTGTGTCAGAGGAAACCTGGCCTTCCTGTGTTCTGGAGATAGCTAGCTTTCCAGGCAGTGTTCTTGTGCCCTCTGCTGGGCATAGGAGAAAGTGCTGACTGTTACTTTGAAGAGCTGCCTTTTCAAATTCTCAGATTGTGGTCCAGATTGTATCCTTAAAAGGTTCTATTTACCTAGTCTCTGTAGGTTATGTTTGCTTGCTGGTACAGAGCGTGTGTGTTTTTATGTGTCGTCATGGTAACATTAGCTATCCAGTGTCCCACTCTAGACCAATGAGATTTAAGGGTAAATGGTAGGTGATTATAAGTACTCAACCTCACAGAGCTCTGGATTAGGACGTTTTAGGATTTCTGAGCCATGCCTCGGTTTGGTTGGTTTGGTTTTGGTTTTTCTAGTCTAGGCAGAGTAGAGTGCCTGCACCCACTCCAGCACCGCCCTGCATGTGCGACTTTAGCAAGCTGATTCTAACTTCTTGTTCACATTCCAAACATTGTAAACACTCAGAAGACTTGTGTGCCGTGCCCCGTGAGAATTTATGGTTATGGACTGGCTTTTAGTACTGTGGTATAGGGTCTGCCTAGCTGCCAGAGTAGGACCTGCTCTATAGGCCCCGGAAGAACCTTCCAGAACTCCCACGATGTTTTATCTCCTGCCCCACAGAGGTGGGGATGGTTTGACCTGGGAGCTACAGGTCACAGACTCTAGTACTTTGAGAGCCATGGTGGGAGGAGGATCATGATCAGTCATCTGAAGGCGGGCTGGGTCTTGATCCTGTGTGTCAGTTGGCTCTTGGTCTCCATAGGGACTTCAAAAGCAAGAATGTACTGCTGAAGAGCGACCTCACCGCGGTGCTGGCCGACTTTGGCCTGGCTGTTCGGTTTGAGCCAGGGAAGCCTCCAGGGGATACCCATGGACAGGTGAGGAACCTGGGCAGTGGGAGGCGGGGCTGGCACAGAGCTGATGCTCTGAGCTCAGCTGGAGTGACTGCAGAGCAACCTGGGAACTTAGAAACCAGGTTCTTGACTCACCAGTGGAGAAACCAAGGCCTGGAGGTTGGTGAGGCTTCCTTCAGCCAGCTACCTGGGGAATCCAGGCTCGCCATTTGGGCTTCAGCAACTTCTCCTTGTATTTCAGTCTTTCTGTTGGAATTTTATTTTTCATATATATATATGGTGTGTGTGTGTGTGTGTGTGTGTGTGTAAGGGAGTCAGGTTTTTTTTTTCCAACATGTGTGTTCCTTGGATTGAACTTGGGTTGTATGGCTCGGCAGCAAGCACCTTTCCTACTGAGGCACATGCTTGCCCTCAGTTGTAGTTATTAAGCAAGACTAAAATACAAAGAAAGGTGCTGAGAATCCCAGCCAAATACCTAGAAAAGGCCATGAAAATTAAACCAGCAATCATCCTGGAAGAGTCTCTCTGTGGTTTAAACATGTTCTCGACATTTTGCTTTGACCTTTTGGTTTTTGCTTCATTGTTTATTTAGCTTGTGTATTCCCGTTTCCACATGAGTGGCATGTCTGGATGTAGAGGCCTGAGGTAGCCACTGGGCATCTCCCTTGATCATCTAAAACCTTGTCAATTAATACTGGGTCCTTTGGACCCAAATCTCACCAGTTAGTGCAGCCAGCTTTCCCCGGGAACCCCATCTCTGTCTCCCGTGTGCTAGTGTTGGAGGCAGGCTACATTTATGTGGGTTCTAGATATTCAAACTATCATCTTCATGCTTGAGTGACAGGTGCCTTAGGAGCTAAGATCTCTTCATCTCCTCCTTGTCTGTTAGAAGGTCTGTCTCCGTGTAGTTCAGATAGGAACTTTTGGTTCTCCTGCCTCAGCCTCCTGAGTGTCTGGCTGTGCATTAGGTACCAGTCAGAGGACCAAGCCTCAGAGTAGCTTGTTTGGGATGTTCTAGGGCCCGCACAGCTGGCTAACACGCACCGCCTCCCGTTCGTGGTATCATTACAGTTATTATCAGACAGAATCTTCACTCTGCTTCAAATGGGACGGAGCAGGGCTTTGGCTCTGAGGCCTTGTGCTTAGAATTCCACTCTTACCCAGCCTGGTACACTTCGCTTCTCCCAGCCGAGTGAGAATTTGAGTGGAGCTGGTCTCTGAAGAGCCTGTCCTTTGCCTTCCTGTAGGTTGGCACCAGACGGTACATGGCCCCTGAGGTGCTGGAGGGAGCCATCAACTTCCAGAGAGACGCCTTTCTGCGTATCGACATGTACGCCATGGGCCTGGTGCTGTGGGAGCTCGTCTCTCGTTGCAAGGCCGCAGACGGTGAGTGGTTTGGTAGCTCTGGGCAGCCTGGGTTGGGGGCTTGGAACTGGGCTTCGGGTGATCCCATCCGCCCCTCATCACTCAGGGCCTGTTGATGAGTACATGTTGCCCTTCGAGGAGGAGATTGGCCAACACCCTTCACTGGAGGAGCTTCAGGAGGTGGTTGTCCATAAGAAGATGAGGCCCACCATTAAGGATCACTGGCTGAAACACCCGGTGAGGGAGCTGGGTTCAGGAGTCTACAGGGGTGTGTGAAGGGGACTTGCCTCTTAAGGCAGGAGCCTGGGAATGCGGAGGGAGGGCTGCCATGTTCCCTGGATTCTAGGGACATATCCCAGAGGTTGTAGGGAATAAGGTAGGCCTTGACCTCCTGGTCACCATCGTGGCTCAACATGGAAACATTGGGCAAAGCTTTGTGTTTGGTCCTTGTGTTTATTTGACTTGAGTCCCAGTGCTCCAAGATGAGCAGCTGCAGCTGCCTGTGGGGAGCAGGACTTCCTCTTCCTGTGGTAAAGTTTATCGAACATTCTCCTGGGCTCCGGGGTAACCGGCGGGAGGAGAGGAGGCTCAGGGGCTGCGATTTGCAGCCTGCTAATTTACCTGTAATGGCTGTGGCTGGGCTCAGGCCCTTCCTCATCCTCTGACACAGCCACTGGCTGCCCTTACTAAGTAGCCCCCTCCCCCTCCCCTGCAGGGCCTGGCCCAGCTCTGCGTGACCATCGAGGAGTGCTGGGACCATGATGCAGAGGCTCGCCTTTCTGCAGGCTGTGTGGAGGAGCGGGTATCCCTGATCAGGAGGTCGGTCAACGGCACTACCTCGGACTGTCTTGTCTCTCTGGTGACCTCCGTCACCAACGTGGACCTGCTCCCTAAAGAGTCCAGCATCTAAGCCTGGGACACTAGCGTCTCTCCAGACTCAGTGGATCTGAAGAAAAAAAAGGAAAAAAAAAAGTTGTGTTTTGTTTTGGAAATCCCATAAAACCAACAAACACATAAAATGCAGCTGCTAATTTACCTTGACTTTTATTATTATAATTATTATAATTATTATTAATAATATTATTTTTGGATTGGATCAGTTTTTACCAGCATATTGTTCTACTGTATCGCAAACAGCGGACACGTCAGCAGGCGTTGAGGTGCTGAGCTGTGAACGCAGAAGCGGCGCCATGCTGAAGAGCCTCAGCCACCTCCTGTCCTTCGGGATTCATGTCCCCCCACGTTCTCTTTGTCGTCCTCGTCGTCTCTCAGAATCTGTAACACAAAGAAACTCGTCTCCTGTCTTAGGAAACTCAATGCTGCAGTCCTCGGCTAGAGGAACCTTCGAAGACTGTTACACGGACACACCCTTCCTCCGAAGAGGGTCCCCCTGCCACCCCTTTATTTTGTGTTTCTCCCATTTCAGGCAGTGAGCTTAAGGAAGCAGATAAGTCTTCATGGGTGTGATGGGTGTCGTCCTGACCCAACGTTGGGAAACTGAGATAAGGAGAGCTGTCAAGTCTGAAGCTGGAAGGGAGACTGATGCTTCTGGGTAGGGTTCGGAGCAGAGCTACACTGGACTTGGGCACATGTGGAGCAACAGCCTTGGCTATGGAGGCTACTTTCTCAGGTAACGAGGGACTGAGGGCAAGGACCCTGTGGAGGCGAGCAGTAATAATAGCAAGCCAGGATTTGGAGAAAGCCCGAGAGTGAGGGCCAGGCTGCCCCACCTGCCAGTTTCTTCCCACTACCGGGCTTGGCTGTAGGAGGAGATACTACCTTGCTCCTGTGTTAGGACCAGGTGAGGGCATGACAGTTTAGTGGACATTCTTCTTTAGACATGTTGCTGTACATCTCTTTCATGGAGGAAATACTGAGCTGCAGTTTCCTCTTGGCAGTTTGGGGAAATGCCTGTGGCGCCCCCTGCACAGTGTAGGTGGGCCAGAGGATCCCTGAGTGGGGACCTTGCCAGCCTGCAGCTCTGGCTTGGCCCCATGCAGTGGGACATTACCGACTCCTTTCTGAGGCTCTTGGACACGGCTTTCTCCAAACCCTTTACAGTGGTGCATATTCTAAAACTGTGTTCCTCTTACACCATAGCCTTGCTCTGGGCGGTGAATGTTCCTAATGCTGCTGTTTCAACATTGGACTTTTTTTTTTTTTCCTTTAATTTATGAAACATGCTAAAGTTTTTTTTTTTTCTTCAGACAGAACACACACACATCCACATATATACACATGCTTTGCTGTGTGGCTTCCGAGGTTTAAATTTAAAAAGTAAAAGAAGTAACTTCACGACCACAGACCACCTCAAACCAGAAATACCTCAGAATTTTCTACTTGTGTATGTTTTATTAATTATATATTTTGTTAGTTGTGTTGTCTTGTAGGAAGTATATTTTAATGTAAGTTGACTTTTATGACAAGGAAGTTTAAAAGAAATAGAGAAAAAGAAAAAAAAGTTTGTGGCTTCTAGTCAGTACTGCCATCTTTGATAAAAGCTCCCTTGTAAATAATTGGCATCAGCTGTAGGTTGGCTGGCTGGGTGGAGTTGGGCATTCTTCACTCTGATTTAGACTATATCATTTAAAACAGCGCATCTCTTCACCTTGAGGGTAGGTAGGCCGCTTCTTCCCGGATTGCTTAGAGGTCAAACATTGTTCTGTAAGTTCCCGGGGTAGCACTCAGAACGACACACCCACTTTAACTTGGGGGAGGTGCCTGTACTTGACATTCAATTCTTTCAGCTGCAGGTGGGTTTTGTGAAGTCAGGGAGGGCTCTCCTCTGGGCAGCCGCTCCCTCAGCAAGTTGTGTGTGGTGCCTGGGGCCGTCCTGGGCTTGTTCTTTTCTGTGGGTGTTTGAGTGCAGGGTGCTGAGGAAGCCCATCTGGCTTCTCTCCCTCTCAGACCTTAGTCATTGTTTCCGTGGGTCAGTGTGGGCTGGCCGGGTAGTTAGGGGGACGGGTGCTCTGTTTCTTGACGCTATATCTGTCCCTCCCTCCCCATCTGATTTTGTGCTGTGGTATTTTCTTGTCTCAGAATACTTTCCACTGGCAAAACAAGTCTTAGAGCAGTTGTTCTTTTCTGCGTGTTTCTTTAAGGAGCTTTAACTAGTTATTGGAAAGTGCCATATGTCTCCTTTCTTAGTTTTCTTCTCAGACCATGGGGACGCCTCTACTTCTGACCCTTAACAAACCAACCACTAAGGAATGTAGCTATTTCTCTGCAGCAGTGACCCAGTCATCAGTCACCTGTGCCAAACACTAAACCCAGCTCCCCTGTGTGGTCTTATGACCCTGGGTGGTTTTTCTCTTGTGTTGCCGGTTGTCAGAAGCATTCCAGCCTGGCTGAGCTCTGGTGTGGGGAAGACCCAGTGAACCCTGTGTCCAGCCACGGCACTGTCCTTGTCAGACCTCCTTGTCAGAATGGATCGGCAAGAGGGGGTTCCTGTTTGGTGTGGCCAGGAAAGGGGGTGTGTGTTGGGTGCTAGTGTCTCTGAATAGGGGCTGTAGACTGCCCCATTCCTTCAGGTAACACCCAGCTGCTCAGAGCAGGAAGTTGGTGATATTCCAGGAAATTTAACTTGGGTAGACCTGGTCCTTCCTTCCATCTGTCCTTCCTTCCTTCCTTCCTTCCATCTGTCCATTCTCTCTTCTTTCCTTCCTTCTTTTCCTTCTTTTTTCTTCTTGTAGCCAGTTGAGTCCTGGGACCTCTGCCTCACACTTTTCTGCAGATTCTGTGTCACTTTCTATTTCCCTCTCTCCTAAGCTTTCTGGAAGACGGAGGAAGTCCCTCTGTGTGGGAAAGGATGAAACATATCAGGGGAGAGAAATAGCTAGGGGGTGCTTCTTCCTTCCTTCCCTCCCAAGAGGCTCCCATGACTACGGGCCTTGGCAGAGAATGTTCTGGTTGAAAATACCCATGACAGCAGGTAGTCACCTGTTTCGAGAAATGTCTGTGAGTCAGAGAGAGACAAAGCAAGTGAAGGCAGGCTTGCTGAGTCGTGGACCCTCACTGACAAGGATGCCAAGGAAGGCTATCAACAGTCGTGAATATATGGGCTAGCATGGGCTAGACTGCGCTGGCCTGGTACCATGGATACCAGATGCAGGGGGAAGTGCTGGTCATACATCCATGGCAAAGGGCGGATCCCTTTCTCATCCCTGGGCTACCAGGTTTGCTGGGCTGGCCTTCCTGACAAGGCTTGGGCTACTAGTGAGATGTGTGATACTGTCTGCTCTGGTCTCCCTTTGTCCCTGGCACTGACCATGCCCTTGATTCTCTGTCCTGCTACTCTGTGCCCTAGGGCTTGGGCTGTGTGAAGGGTTTTTCTTGGTGGCCAGCCTACATAGGTTGCCGTGTGCTCCTCAGCTCAGAGAGCCTGTCATGTGGTAGTTCCTATGTTCAGCCACTGAGGCAAAGAAGTGACTGTCCCATCTAGAGCTGGATGGCTGGGGGGCTCTCTCACACACAGAATTTTACCTTTGTAGTGTGTGAACGTCCTGGTGTGTACTGGTGGAGAGGAGACTGTCCTGCTTGTTTGTCCTAAAGAACTAACACTATAGTAAGTACTCTAAGTTGAGTTCCTGCCGTTGCTCTCAGGACTTGGTTCATTAGATGTTTCCAGCATCACTCAGCTTGCTCTCCAGCATCGGCTATTGTATCTTTTTTGGGCTTTTGGTGACATAGCTTTGGAGATGATCAAGCCTGGTCTGCATTTCAGGCAAGACTAGTAGAGGACAACTTTCCCAGAAGTATGGTGTGCCCTCACTACTAACAGGAAATCGCCAGGAAGGGATGGTGTCCCAGGGGTCCCCTCCTCTCAGCTTGGGTGACATCATTCATCCCTGGCTGTTTGTAAAGGCTAAATTGAGACGTATTCGCCAGCTGGCTTGTGCAGCCTAATGATGAATTTAAATCTCAGCTAACATTATTTTAGATAAGTAGGCCCAGTAACTCAGCTGATGGGGTTTTCAGAATCTAGATGCTAAACTCTCCATGTATTTAAGATTCAATGCCTAGTTCTTTACACACAGTTCTGGGTAGTTGATTTGTAGCCAGCAGCCCTGGGAATGTACCCCAGACCTTTAGAGAGACGTTGAGGGAAGTGTTTTTGAGATACTGATTTAGTTTTATAGGAAAAAGAAACTGAAGGTCCAAACACTCCCTTGGGAATCAACTAGTTGGTTCAACCACATTAAAAAAGAAAGAAGGAAAGAGAGTTTAAGCGACACATGAACTATCATCAATAAGTATGCCCAAGCTCCTTGGCGGGTTTCTTGGGATAGTGTATTTGGACCTATCTGTGATTACTGTGAACTACTGTTGGGCTGACAGTTTGAAGTAAGATCAGGAATGCCTGCATCTTCCCCCCCTCCCCCCCAACCAAGTTGTGGCATTTTCATGTCGGCATCTTCCAGGTGTCACGGAAGCAAGACTTTGCCCCCCTGGTGCTCCATGGAGCTCCTTAGTGCCCAAACCAGCGCCATTTCCCCCACCCACGGCAGCACCGGGCCATGATTTCCCTCAAGAATTAAAATCCATGTTCCTCAGATGCTGCCGGTGTGGGGTAGTGGGCTCTACACTGACCTCTTGTTCTCCAGGCCAGTGTCTGTACTGTCGAGGCTGAGTTAGCGTGTCAGACGGGGGTTCTGAACACCTTGCAGAGAACAGCTACCACATTCATTTGTAGACTTTGTGCTTTTGAGTTTACTGTTGGGAGAGGTGTGACCCATTTGTTTTTTCGGGCATGTGAAGGTGGGTTTTTGTGAATGAACAAGCATTGCCTCAGGTCCTGGGGCGCCCACCCTGCACGGGCCCATTCCCGGCTCCTGGTCACTTTACACCAGTGTTGTTAGTGTTGTAAATAAGAGTAAGTTATATAACAGGCGCCACTTGAAACTTTACTTTAAGAAGTCTATAGCTCCACACATATATTTAGTTATATCTCTTGACAGATTGCCTCCACACGGTATGGAGATTGTTTTATACCACAGATTATTTTTATAAACTAGTGAGTTGAAGTGAGACTGTGTCTGTAATCCAAGCCAATGAGCTTTACTGTCAGGATTATGTGCACACTGGAGCCGAGTGCGGGGAGCTGAGCTTAGTGCATGCATGGGTTCCTGAAGACACTGGCAGCCTGGAGTTGGCTTACGGGTCCCCCTTTGGCAGTGGTATCTCTGTCCCGCTCACTGCCTGTGGAGAGGGCAGTGGCTGGGCCAGGGGAGGAGGCCTGTAGTGGGTTTGGTTTCTGCTGAGCAAAGGGTTCTGAGGTTGAAAGTTCGTCAGCTCCTTCCGTAGGAAGTAGTCTGTGAGCTGGGGAGCACAGTAGGACAGAAGCCGCATGCCCCATGTCTAGAGAAAGATTTGGGCTATAGAAACCATTGAAATGAGGACCGGTGGTTGAGCTCCACTGAGCAGAGCTATCTAGGACCAAACTGAGCGTCCTTTGGAAACGGTGGGACACATGGATATCATGGTGGAGTCAAGTTGGAGAATCACTGAACACATTTTGCCCCTTTTGGTCAGGCTCATCCCAGAGGCTGCTTTCTGCTCTGACTGTTGAGTCAATCAGGAACCAATGGAGGAAGCTCAGAACCCCAGTCTCATGGCAGGGTATCTTTTCCAATTCCTGCAGAGGGATTCTGTAAAGGCCAAGCCAGCCGTGGCCAGATGTGAGGTCCAGCTAAAGGCCTGTTCCTACATCCTGCCTGCTGGCTCCAGCCTGCTGCTACAGAACTACACTGGATGGGGTGACCCTGCCAAGAGATCCTTAGTGTGTCAGTCCTAACCAGCTGTGCTCCCTATTCACCCTGGCTAGAATGCTGTTTTACATGCTGTTCCCTTCTACCTGCAACACTTAGTTCCAGATCCAGCTGCATCCTTGGAGCACCCCCCTACACACACACACACACACACACACACACACACACACACACACACACATCTTTTGTTCTCCATAAAAGAACAGTTCTGTGCTTTGCAGCCGCCTGTCTTGGAATGTAATTCTGTTGTGCCTTTGTTTTTTGTCATCCGCCCCTCAAAAGCAACTGCTGTAAGCTTTGTTTCTAACTTGTCTTTTCTAGCCCCACCCCTTCCCCTGGCTCCCTTTCTCCAGCCCCAATTTCTGGATGCACTTGTGTGATCCAGGTACTTTTAAGAACCAGTTACCTCAGACCCGATGTGGAGCAGTGTCACCATCTGGCCCTCTTGATCCTGCCGACTCTTACCGTACTTGCAGGAGGCCCTCTGAGCTCGGACACTGACTTGCTTTAAAGCAAATCTCTTCCCAAGGATGGAACCAGGGGCTTCTGGCAAGCCTATCTTGGCACTGCGGAGGGACTGGTCAGGAGTGTCATCTGAACGGTGCTTCCTGTGCGTTCTGCCCTGTTCAGTATTCTCATAGTCTGGAGAGGCAGAGCAACCTAACTGGCTGGTCTCGCATGCAAATAAGCTCCAAAGATGAGCTCTTCCTAACACATTTCCAATTGCTAGAGCTCAGATGTAGAACATTCCATCAAACAGCAGGGTAGAAGCGCCCCCCCCCCCATCCACTGCCACAGTGCATTCTGGGAAGATGTCTGTAGTATACATTGCTGTGGGATTAGGCCTTGTGAGATATGGCTGCTTGTCATTTTGATGTATTTTAAATAAATGAATAAATATATATATATATATATATATTTTTTAAAGAGCCTTTTTTACCAGTTCAGAAGCTTAATTAACCAGCTGTCACCACATCTGAATTTTTGTCTCTAGGGCATCGACAGCAGGCCGAGACTAAAAGCAGTAACTCAGCTATGAGTTGCCTGTCCTGGGCTGTCCTGCTGTCCCGCTGACCACGGGACACCAGGGTCAGCGTGTTCCTAGTGGGTTTCAACTCAGCCCTCTGGGTGTTTGGTCTCTGCGGTGTTTGGTCTCTGCCCCACTTAGCGGACTGTAGCCCTCAGTCCTTGTCCTTGTAAATGCTATAGCCCAAGTGGAGTTTTCCCAGAGCACTGCCAGGAGTTAAGTGTAGGAGTTTAGCCAAATAGTTTCTCTACAGGGAAAAGCACTATCATGGAAATTCTACCTACTTCAAAAGAGACCAGAGCAGGAAAGACTAGTTGTCTGGGAGCAAGCAGTTGTCACGAGGGCAGGAGATCTCATTTGAAAATGAGGCCCACCAGCAAGGGTGCGATTGTTTAAATGCCAGAGGCTTGCTTCCCCCCCCTCCCCGCATCCCCCCCTAGAATTCTGCAAAAATGCAAAGAAAATTGAGTGGTACTTGAGAACCACAGGAGTATACCGCAGATTAGAGACACACGTCTAGACTTCAGTTCATGCCACAGATGCACACAATGCCGTTTTCAACTGTACGAGAGAATCTGCTTATGAACCTGATGTCATCCCAGTGGTGACGTCAGAGGCCACATTTTTCACATTAATATCTCTCCACATTTGTCCTCAAATCTGAGTCACATTATGCAGTACTGTAAAGTTAACTTGCGTCGAGTTTGATGTCCTGATTCCTGTGAAGGAACTTTTGGCACGTGACAGACAGTGAGTTACAAAACACAGCAGAGCACAGAATTTTTTGCAGAGACAATTTTGGAACCAACAGAAATGTCACTTTTTAGTTACCATCTCATGTATCAGTTTTACCAGCTATTTCTAAATTTGTACATTATTTGGAAGGGAAACCTTAAGGCTTGTCTAACTTAGTGGAAATGTGTGTGTCACCCTTAGGATGGGTCGCTAAGTCTCACTAAGCTGTGTTATCTAACTTGTATATATGAATTGTAATTAAGAGTTCGGATTCATCTGTTTCTCATGGTTTAAGATGACGAGTCAGTCATTGCGAAGACTGGAGATGTGACTAGTCTATGCTTTCCAGCTATAGAGGTGAGGAAGCTCTCTGAAGTGCTAGGACTAAGATTCTAGTTTTGGGCTCAAGTTCAATTAAGTACTGTTTGTTTGCCAGAGTGTGTGAGTGTAAATGTAGTGGGTACCTTGCACCCTTGTAGCTATAAAATAAACATTTTGTAGAACAGAAAATAGCTTGTACTACTGAATTAACAAAAGTTATACTAAAGTATCATGTCTTTAAAAAATATATATATATATATATATACACACACAGAGTTAAGCTTGTTGCTGTTACCCTGTCTGGATTTGAAAAGTGTGCTGATTTATATATATTACACACACACACACACACACACACACACCCCTATAATGGCCTGAAGCAGACATCCATGTAACTACAGTTGCAAAATGCATACATTTTAGAAAGAACATTGTACCATAGCTCATTCATTTGCGTGGATCTTTGCTCCCTTTTCCTGTGGTAATTTTAGAAACGAGTGTCAAGTTTGAAATTAGATCTGCTAAGTTGGGGTTCTGCTGCTGAATTCTCTGCACTGGGTCCCCAAACAAACCGATGTGAATGTAGTTTTTCCCCCTGTTTGAAGGAGCAGCCCCCCCCCCCAACAGAATAGGAGGAAAAGTCTAGAAGTATCTCAAGGTTTATCTTTTTGTATATGAAAATAAATAATAATAAAATAACCTTGTCTGTCTTTATTTTCTTTTTTAAAATTTGTGAATATTTCTGCATGTGCGTATCTGTATGCTGTCTATGTGTGGATACCCAGAGAGGCCAAAACTGGTGATCAGATTCTCTGGAGCTGGAGTTACAGATAGTGGTGAGCAGACATATGGGTGCTGGGAATTGAACTTGGGTCCTCTGGAAGAGTAGCAAGTGCCCTTAACCACTGAGCCATCTCTCTAGACCCTTTTAAAGATTTTATTTATTTATTGATTGATTGATTGATTGATTGGTTGTTTTCGAGGCAGGGTTTCTCTTTGTAGCCCTAGGTATCCTGGAACTAGGCTGGCCTCAGACTCACAGAGATCACCTGTCTCTGTCTCCCGAGTGCTGGGCTTAAAGGCATGTGCCACCACTGCCAGGCATTTTTTACTTTTTTTAATTATAGAAACTCATCCTGTTTCCCCACAACCCCTTTCTGTCTGCCTGTCTGTCTTTCCTTCCCTCTTTCTTTCCCTCCCCAAGATAGGTTTCTCTCTAGACCAGGCTAACCTGGAATACCGAGATCCGCCTACCTGTGCTCTGTCTGGGTGTTGGGACTAATGGCATGTGCTGCCACTTTCTAGCTTCAGCTTTTATCTCTAAATTATCTGGGTGGTGGGTG
>JADRCH010000034.1:365676-407727 GCA_019843965.1 Rhynchomys soricoides | reverse complement strand
GGGGGGGGGGGGGGGGGGGGGGGGGGGGGGGGGGGGGGGGGGGGGTACTTGCATGTGAGTGCAGTGAGAAGAAGGTGTCAGATTTCCTGGGGCTGGAGTTATAGGTAGTCATAGCTTCCCAGCATGAGTGCTGGGAACTGAACTTGGATTCTCTGGAGGAGCAATGAGTGCCTTTACTGAGCCATTGCTGAGGTCAGCCCAGTTGCTGTCTGTCTTAATTACATGGGCTGGTTCTGGTCAGTCTGTGGGCTCTTGTTTTATACACATGTAGACCACTGTCTTGTAGGGCTGGACCTATGCACCATTCTCCACTTCTGCCAGCTTGGCTAGAGAGATGGTTCAGCTGATTAAAGATACTACACAAGCTGGAAAACCTGAATTTGGTCCATTGAACCTACATAAAGGTATAAGGGGAGAACCTTTATACTTAACCATCAGCTAGTGGCAGGTTGTATATCCTGGTAATCCTGGCACTTGGTAGATGGAGGCGGGAGACCAGGGGTTCAAGGTCGTCTCCTAAATGGACTATTTCTGGGACTAAGGGCAAGTTCTTGAAAGGCAGAAGGGTGTTTTCTGAAAGCACCGGGAACCCCACCTCAATCCGGCAGTCCATGCTGAGCAGGATTCTAGTGAGTAGATTGGAGACACCCTGGGATTCTGTTTTGTTTCACAGATAACCTCTGCCATGCATGGCTAAGTGTGGGCTCACTGCTGAAGTACTGGTAAAAAAACGTTACCAAATGAGAACCCAGGACCTCAAAAGAATAACATAACACTGGTTTCTATTGCCTAGCAGAGAAGTCAGCTTGGGAAATCAGCTTGCTGCTCTTTGCAGACAAGATCTTAGGACCTATGACTGATCCCTTTAAGTGAGAAATGTTTGTCGAGTCAGATTTCTGTATGGGTGGATGCCTTTTGACTCATCCCTTACTAAACGCATGCTAGAAAGCTCTTAAGTGGCTCTTACAGTCCAGTTCTGCAAATTTTGGCCCCTTTTAAGTCTCTGAGATATAGAAAGCTCATGTTTCATCAGTGAGTGCAGAAAAGAAAGACTTTAGACCCATTTTTAGCTGGATTCTGGTGGTGTACACCTTTAATCCCAGCACTTGGGAGGCAGGGGCAGATGGATCTCTGAGTTCAAGGTCAGCCTGGTTTATAGAGCGAGTTCCAGGACAGTCAGGGCTACACAGAGAAACCCTGTCTCTGTTTTTCTCTAAAACAAGCAAAATCAACCAACCAACCAAACTTGACACTGTAGATAGTTTGAGAAGCAGAAAAGAGCTCAGGGATTATCAACTTGCTCTCCACTGATAAATCTAAAGCATCCCCATGGAATACCAGGGCTTTCTTGCACACTTTAAAGACTGGTCCAATCCTTTTACAGGTGGGCAAGCAGGTCCCTATGGTGTTCTGCTATCCTTCCCATGCGGCCAAGAGGCATTTACTGTTGCTTTGTAGGAAAGGGCCTGGATAAGGAAACTCCACCTATCATCTTTAGTGTTTAACATAACGGTTTATCCTTTTTAAAAAATGTGTGTGGGCGGTTTGCTTGTATCTATGTCTGTGTGTTTTGTGTGTGATGTGAATATAGTAACCAGAAGAGGTCATCAGATTCCCTGGGACAAACTTCTAGCTTGTTGTGAAATTCCATGTGGATTCCAGGATTTGGACCCAGATCTAGTGCTTGGAGCTGATGAACCATCTCTCCAGCCTCATGATTGCACGTAAATGATTTCATAACAAATTCTAGTCAGAGCTACTGAAGTAGCCTTCGGGTGCATAGACCAGTACTTTTTGGTTGTATTATCAAGGCTATCCATTGCACACGACAGAAATCACTAGGCTAAAAGAGGCTGTGATGGAAGGGACCTGGGTGAAGTGGCTACTGTCTTGGGACAAGACATGGAAGGTGGCTTCAGGAGCCTTGAGAGCTGGCGTCAGTGAGTTGAAAGCCCGTCAGACCACTACGAAAGAAAGCATTTCTTCTGTAATTGCTCGGTGGGGACCAGGTACATTTGCTCAGTTGTTTATTTGGCTGGGAACTAGTCTGTAGATCCAGCTTGAGTTTGTTAAATCACAGGTTTGCTACCTGGAGAGATTATCAGACCTATAACTATCTAGAAAAGGCAGCTGACCTAGCTCAAGAAATCAAGGTCAGAGACCTATGGGATTTATACTGACTTCACAGAAGGTCTTCTTGGAGAGGAATTTCTCAGACAGCTTTCTCTGTTTGAGGCTTTTAAGACAATGCCCGAAACTCCTTAGCTGGCTGCTAGAAATGGCCTCTTTCTGAGTGATTGTCCTTGAGGTCAGATGGAAGGTATAGTTTCCAGTTAAGAAATGGGAATTGGCTGGGGCTGTGGGTTGTTTAGTAGAGCACTTGCCTAGCCTGCATACTCTGGGTTAGAACCCCCAGCATTGGCTAAATTGGGTATAGTGGTTCACATCTGTAATCTCAGCGTCCTGGGTGAGGAGGCAGGGGGATTACATGTTCAAGTCCATCAGCTACATGAAGAGTTCAAGGCTCTCCTGGGATATGAGTCCCTGTCTCAAGGGGGAAAATGGCAGTGTACTGCATCAAATTTTTGGGGGCAAGTGTGGTTTTTTGAGACAGTTTTTTTTGTGTGTGTAACAACCCTGGCTGTTCTGAAACTTTTTGTAGACCAGGCTGGCCTCGAACTCAGAGACCCATTTGCTTCTGCCTCCCAAATGTTGGGATTAAAAAAGTGGGCCACCAGGCTGGAGAGATGGCTCAGCAGTTAAAAACACGACTGCTCAGCCGGGCAGTGGTGGCGCACGCCTTTAATCCCAGCACTTGGGAGGCAGAGGCAGGTGGATTTCTGAGTTCGAGGCCAGCCTGATCTACAGAGTGAGTTCCAGGACAGCCAAAACCAAAACAAACAAACAAACAAAACAAAAACCAAAAAACACGACGGCTCTTCCAGAGGTCCTGAGTTCAAATCCCAGCAATCACATAGTGGCTCACAACCATCTGTAATGGGATCCGATGCCCTCTTCTGTTGCGTCTGAAGAGAGTGACAGTGTATTCGTATCCACTAAATGAATAATTTTTCTTTTTAAAAGGGTCACCACACCAGCAAACTTAAGTCCATGTGGGTGTTAGGGTCTGTGACTCGCTAAAGAATGATACCCTAGAGTCAAACAATATGCTAAAGCAAAGAACATTTATTGAACAAATTCTTGCATGCAGGGCCCCAATTCCATCCAGATGGAAGAACCTCAACTGAATTTGAAGATTTGGTTTTAAAGCCAAAAAGAGGAACATTAGGGAGGGTTAGGTGATCTATATCTTGATTGGTGGGTTCTATCTCTGGGGGTCTAGGTGATGCTATGATTGGTTAGGGTCTCGATTCAAGCATTCTTGCTTCATGCCAAGGAAGGGTAGCTCTTGATCTCTTGGCTGCAAGCTTGCCTAACTTTTCTTTTGCAAGCTGGGGAGGGAGGGGGCTCCCCTTTTACATAAGCTTGGTTGTTCCAGTAACTGACTTGCCAGGTTCTGGGAAGTAGAAACTCAGACCCGGTTTCCTGAACTGCTAGTTTGCAGCCTGTCATGGAGTCAGCCTGGCTCAGGTCAATGCTCTCTTTTTTATGGGAAGCTGGAGACTGCTGCCAGGTGAAGACCCATTTATTTGAGTGGAAATCTATTAAACACAAATACTCCTTTTAAAAAATAATTTATCTAATTTCATTTTATGTGCATTGGTGTGAGGGTGTCAGACTTAGTTGTGAGCTACCATGTGGGTGCTGGGAATTGAACCCAGGTCTTTCAGAAGAGCTGACAGTGCTCTAAACCACTGAACCATCTCTCCAACCCTCATGTTTTCCCTTTATCAGTGGGCATTCATCCATCAATTTTGTAGTCTAAGACCAAGTAGAGAGGTGCCATAAAGTGACTAACATTTACAGTGTCCTTGACGGCATGCATCCCTTGTAGACCACCTTAGTCCTGAGATGAATCCCTATTGTCTAAGATGATGTTTTTTACTTTTTTGAGATAGGGTCTTGCTATGTAGCTGAGACGCATTTGGTACTCACTATTTAGTCTAAGGTGATCTGGAACTCAGATATTCCTGCCTCAGCTTCCCTAGTGCTGGGGTTACAGATCGGCTCCACCAAACCCAATTACAGTTTATTGCATTTACGTATTTATGTCTGTCTGTACATATCTTTGTGTGTAGGGGGCAAGCTCATTCGTGGTGTGGCTAGAGGACAGCTTTCAGGAGTCAGTTCTTTTCTTCCAGGGATCGAATTCAGGTGTCAGTTTGGGTGGCAAGCACCCTTATGGAAGTGACATCTTGCTGGCCTAGGCACAAATTAAAAGAGGAAACGTGGACTAACACACTTGAGTAGTTTGGTAGGGATTTAAACTTCTGGACTCTGGTCCAGAGTTTCTGGCTACCATTGGGTATTGTTTTTCCAAGAAACTCGATAGGAGGTACTAACACTTTAGAAGTTAACGATGCGTGTGTATTTTGACTTTGAAGTCGCAAACAGTTCAATGGGGTACAGGTTTTGGAATCACACCGAGTTGGATCCCAGTTTAGGAGATCCTTGGTGGATCATGAGCACGCCTTTATTCACTATTAAATGAGACTAAAGGCGATTTCTGCAGATGACAGTACACTCGCTCCATTAAATTGACAACTCAGGACACTTTCAACCCATCCATCAACTGGCCCAGACCAGGGATGGAGGCAGACGCGCCAGCCCTGATGGACACTAGGGGGCGCACGAGGCCCTCTTACAGAGAAGGCCTCTGGGAGGTGGCTCGGGATGGCGCATGTGCGCCTGGTTCCCTAGCCGGCGATTGGGCCACTCCGGTCTCGCAGCCCCTGCGTGCGCATGCGCGGCAGAGACAAAGTGCTGGCGCCCCGGGAATCATGCCTGCAAAGGGCTTCGCTTCGCGTCTCAGGGACTCGCGGCGGTTTCTGAATGGCTTCTTGGCCGGTGCTGTAGTGGGCGCTGCCGGAGCGGGGCTGACGGCGCTGCAGTTCCTCCGACGTCGGGACGCGGGATCCGCGAAGCCGGCGAGGCAGCCACAAGGTGAGTCTGCGGGCTGGCTCCCCCAAATTCTTCACCTGGCTGCGGGCTCGCACGTCACCGCCCCTCCATCCTTAGCTCCACCCCGAGCTGAGACTGTTCTCCACCTTAGGTGCAGCACAGTGCCTGGTACAGTATTGGCCTTCAGTAAGTGTCTTAGTTTCTTTTCCTGTTGCTGTGACACAAAGTATACCTGACAGAAGCAGCTTAAGGGAAGGGTCTGTTTTAGCTCCCAGTTCGAGGTGCACCCCATCATGGCGGGGAAGGAGCTCGAAGCAGCTGGCCACATCGCTTGCACTGTCAGGAAACGGGGACGAATGCGTGCTGCTGTTCTGCTCCTTTTTCTCCCAATTTATACAGTGCGGATCCCAGTCAGGAATGGCCCCGCCCATAATTAAACTGGGGGTTCCAATATCAATACAATCAAGATCCCCCACTCCCCCTAGTAACACCCGGAGGACCGTTTCTTAGGTGTTTTTAGATTCTGCCAAATTGGCAACATTAACCATCACAGCAAGTATATTTTTAAGGCGTTTCCGTTAAGTATATCTGCTATCCGGTCTTCACAGTATGTACATCCTTAACAGAGCAGTTTATCTATAGACAAAGAAGTGAGCACAGACCCATCTCATTCAAGGACGCGCTGAACCACCTGCTTCTTTGACACTTGCCCTTGTGCCAGAGGACTACTCTGAGAAGGCATGGGGAGGACTCACTTAGAAGCAACTCCCAGTTGAGTCCACTAGGAGCAAGTGTCAGTTTCCCAGCCATCCTGCAGTGTAGGTGTCAATCTTTGCTTGAACTGAAACCCTGGGGAAGTATCAGTGAAGGACAGTTTGGGTGGGCTTTTTTGCTTTTTGTTTTTGTTTTGAGCCAATACTCACTGTGACCCAGCCAGGCATGAGACTTGTTGGAGTAATGGGTGTGTGCAACCACTCGTGGAGTTAGGGACTTTTAAAAACTAAATGAATGCTTAACCTGGCAGCTGATGTATCATGATGATGAAAAACTAAAATTGTGACCATTTTTGTCTCTATAAGTAGCAAGATGTTCCCATCCAATTTTATCAATGACTGATAATTAGTTGTGAATAATTGTGATAATTAGGTTTTCCTTTGAGTTCACACACACACACACACACACACGAGTTTATGGTACAGACAGGTTTAGAAAACGGATGTGAAAAACTAGTAAGATTTGGTTCTTCTTTCTGGTACCAGGAATGAAGCCAGGGCCTCTAGGCCGCGCTCAGCTCTGTCACCGAGCTATGCTCTGCCTCCAGCCAGGCCTTTAATTATTTAATCATTACTACTGTTGAGTATAATGCCTGTAAACTCAGCGTGTGGTAGACAGGGGCAGGATGGACAGAAGTTCAAGGCCTGCCTAGGCCACAGAGTGACTTAGTCATGAATGACCCTGTGTTTGTTCCCCAACACCAAACCCAAACACGCACCCCCTATAGCTGAAGCTGATTGTGAATACCCAACAGATGATAGGCAAAGAAGGGTTTTGCTAAACTATTTTCTTTGGCTTAACAAATAATGGCAAAGATGAGGCCTATTTGATTAGACCAGTCCTCCTCCCAAGGACTCAGAATCAGACTATTTGGTGAGACTTTTGACCCAGTTGTTAGACATCACTGTTGTCTTTAGAATCCTTTGCTCTTAATAAGAGTCACTAATTACTTTTTTTCTGTTCATAACCCCCTCTTTTTTTCTTTCTTTCTTAGAATCTACAGAGAAAGTTGTCTTGGAGCAGTTTGGATTCCCTTTAACTGGAACAGAGACGAGGTGGTACACTAACCACGCCTTGTCTTACGATCAGGCAAAACGGGTGCCCAGATGGGTTCTTGAACATATATCCAAGGACAAGATCATCGGTAGGTGGTTGGGGAAAATGTACAGGTGCTGATTAAAAGGTTGCCATGTTTAAAAACAAGAGGACTGTTGATTTTAGTTTCAACCTCTACCTCCTAGCACACATTGAAAATGATGTTTGTTCTCTCTCTGAGAAGCAGCTGAGAGCTGTGTTCTGATGCACAGGTAGAGAGACAGAAAAAAAAAGGGACTGGGCTTAGTTAGCACGGGGTTTTGACATCTCACAGCCCAGTCCCAGCAGCACTCCAATGAGGCAGGCCACACCCCCCACCCCTCACTCAGCCGTCCACTGGGTGAGGACTAGCATGCCTATGTATGTGCCTGTGGTGGCCATTCTCATTCTGACTACCACGTTGTTTACAAACGTTCTTCATCCCACGCAGAAATCTGTTTCAGGAGTTTCTGGCTGGAGTTCCTACCTTAGATGTTTATTTTGTCATGGCCTAAGAGTCAATAGACAAGATGGAAGATACCCTCTCCCTACTGAGCATGTCCAGAACAGACCTTTGTGTCTATGTGTAGCCTTTATTCATTAATTCAGTACAGATAAACTTGCCAGAATATAATTTTGTCAGACACAATACACAAGTGTCTATTTTTTTAAAAGATTTATTTATTTATTTATTTATTTATTTATTTATTTATTTATTGGTTTTTCGAGACAGGGTTGTTCTCTGAAGCCCTGGCTGTCCTGGAACTCACTCTGTAGACCAGGCTGGCCTCGAACTCAGAAATCTCCCTGCCTCTGCCTCCCAAGTGCTGGGATTAAAGGTGTGTGTCACCACTGCCTGGCTATTTATTTTTATATATGTGAGTACACTGTCACTGTCTTCAGACACACCAGAGAAGTGCATTGGATCCCATTACAGAGGTCTGTGAGCCGCCATGTGGTTTGTGGGCATTGAACTCAGGACCTCTGGAAGAGCAGTCAGTGCTCTTGACCTCTGAGCCATCTCTCCCTTCCCCACAAGTGTCTGTTTTTAGCTGTTTCATATGTGAGAGTCTCATATAGTCATGTAATGGCGTTTGATCAAGTCCACTCCCTTTTCCCTCCCCTTCAGTTCCGCCTGGTCCGTTTCTCACTATTTTCTTATAATTTCATGTGTTCTTTTTTCTTAACATCCCCTACCCCTTGCCCCCTCCACTCCAACCCCCCCAACCCCCCCCAACTCCCCCAAGCCACTTAGCGCTTTTAGTATGTGCAGTGGTTGTTTCTCAGGGGCAGCCTTCTCGAAAAACTGACTCTCCCTCTCCTAGGGGCCATCAGTTGCTAGTGGCTCCTCGGTGAGAAGAGGGACTTTGTACCTCCCCGAGCCTTTGTTGGTTTGAGCTTGTATGTGCTCCCGGGATCCTGTGCGTGCTCCCGGCATCCTGTGCATGCTCCCGGGATCCTGTGCGCTACCTAGTGGTGCTCTGTAGAACAAGTTGATTTGGTGGTGAAGTTTTTCTCTGCTCCTTACCATTCCCTGTTTCCTGCCCAGGGCAGTTTCCCTTTAACTGGAAAGGCCAGAGTCAGAGAGTAAGAGAGAGCTTCACTGTAGGAGAAGCTTCCTGTTCTGGACTACCCTTGCCAAGCTCAGATGAAATATCTAAACTGTTCTAGGAAATTGAGACATGCATATGGTCCCTGACGCCAGCTGCTCAAAGCTGTACCTTCCCACACTAGCCAACCTGCCTGCATTGGAGGACCCACTGCTAACCATTCTGTGTGTCTCTCTTCAGGTGATGCGGACAGAAAGCATTGTAAATTCAAGCCGGATCCTACTGTCCCTTCAGCCTTCAGCGCCTTCAATGAAGACTATATTGGAAGCGGCTGGTCACGAGGCCACATGGCCCCGGCAGGAAATAACAAGTTTTCCAGTGTAGGCATACGTTGGAGAGGGATGAGGTTGTGTGGCTGATGATTTAGGAACCAAATTGTGAAGCTTGGGGAGTGTCCTTGTCTGCTTTTGTTATTATTTTTTTTTTAAGATTTGTTTATTCTATTTATATGAGTACACTGTTGCTCTCTTCAGACACACCAGAAGAGGGCATCGGATCCCATTACAGATGGCTGTGATCCACCATGCAGTTGCTGGGAATTGAACTCAGGACCTCTGGAAGAGCAGTCAGCGCTCTTAACCACTGAGACATCTTTCCAGCCCTGCTTTTGTTATTTTTTGTGCCTTTTTAAAGTTTTAATTTATGCGCATTTGTATTTTGCCCACGTGTCTGTCTGTCTTTTTGAGGGTGTCAGTCAGGTCTTGGTTTTTACTTTTAGTTTTAACTTATGCATGTTAAACAAACATTTCACCACTGGGCTACACCCAGTCCCTAACTCATTTTTTACTTTGGAAAGTTTCAGAGATGAAGAAAAGTTGAAACACAGTAGCAGTCAGTCTGACCCAGTGGCTGCCAGGCGGCTGCTGGTGGCACGGCTGGTTAGTCTGTGCGGGGGGAGCTTTGTGACATAGATTAGATATGCAGAGAGAGTGCATCACAGTGGCCAGAAAACCCGGAGAAAAGGGGCGTTTCCTCTACTACTTTTGAACTAAAATTTGGTTTTCACACCTCTTAAATAAATTTCCTGGAAGTTGACCTTTCCTCCAGATGTGCAAAGCCTGAATTGATTCTCATTTTCCCTGGAGGCCGTTAGTCCTTGGAGCTTATAAACATGCATTTGGACAGGTGCTATAAATGATAAGTAAGACAGCCTGAACTACTTGAGACATACTTATGTAGCCCAGGCTGGCCTAGAACCCATTATGTAGCTTAGGATGACCCTGAGTTTCTGATCCCCTTGCCTTTTCCTCTGAAGTGCTGGGATGATTTTATATATATATATAAATATATATATATATATTATATATATATTAATTTGTCTATATTGTGTGTGTGCATGGATAGTATGTGGAAGCCAGAGGCCATCTTTGTAGAGTTTGTTCTCCCCTTCATCTGTATGTGGGTTCTGGGCATCAGATTAGGGGTAACTAGGTTGTGGGGCAAGCGCCTTTACCTGCTGAGCCACCTCACTGGCCTGGAGGTGTTGCTTTGCATAACCATAGTTTTCAGCCTTTATGTAAACTGATGTCAGCGGGCTGGGGCTGTGTCCTGAGTGGGCTGTGGCTGGGATTCCAGCACTGATGAGTGGGTAGTGTAGTGACTGACTGTTGGAGCTAATCTAGAGCAAAGGCTTTCTCCAGTAACACTGTTTCACGTCTTCCTTCACAGGAAGCCATGGCAGAAACCTTTTACCTGTCTAATATCGTGCCTCAGAATTTTGAGAATAATTCTGGCTATTGGAATAGGTATGTATGGACGGTGGGTGGCATGCTGGACGGACTGCTAGCGTGCTCGTGTTGTCTGTGTGTTCACTCCTCAGGCTCCGTCCTGGCTGACCGGCTGCTCTCTGCTGTGTTGGAGAGACAGCCCTGCCTCTCTGGTCCATTTGCTACTGCTCAAAAGTCAAGTTTTAGAGAGAAACTACTCAAGATACTACTACTGCTGGTAACTGAGCAGTGTGTCCAGGGAAGGCACTTTGTTCCTAAGCTTTGTTGGGGAGGCACTGTCAGCTGCCCAGGCAGGCTTCTAGCTTGTGATTGTCCCTTCTTGCCTCCTGAGTTCTGAGATGACACATGTGCACCACCCCGCCTAGTCTGCTTCCCAGCTTGGCAGGAGAAAAGCTTTGGTGTGGTGCAGCTTGGCATTTTAGTGGTAGACACTATGAAACTGCTGAGCCTTCTGCAGCTTCTGACGTTGCTGCCTTTGGCCAGGTGGTCTCACGAAGCATCTGAGACCGGCGTCGACTGAGGTCGTCTCAGGAAGGTGTGCTTCTCCCGTGCCGGATTTCATAGTTCAGAATACGGCTAAGGGTGTAGTTCGTTGATAGATTACTTGCTTCAAATGCACAGGGGTCCTAGCTTTCATCTCCACCACCACCAAAACCAACCAACCAACCAAAACAAAACAAACCAACAAACCCAAACCTTACAGAAGAAAAGAAAATGCTCTGCCAGAGGACTTAGGTTCAGTCTCTAGCACCATGTGGTGGCTCACAGCTGTCTGTTATGCTAGGTCCAGCGGACCCAGGGTCGTTTTCAGGTGCTCATGTAGTACACTTGCATGCAGGTAAAATGCACATGTAAAATAAAAAGATAAATCTGAAAAAAAAATAACTATTAAGAAAATGTCCTACGCTTAAAAGACACCAGGCCTAGAGGGGCAGAGCGGTGGCTCAGAGCTTGTAGGAGACAGGAATTGCTTCCCAGTACCTGTACCAGGTAGCCCACAGCCGCCTGTAATTCTAGCTCCAGGGGTCCAACCCCCTCTTCTGTTGTCTGTGCACATGCAGACACATAAAGAACCATGAAGTAGGAAGTAAAGACTTCCTAAGTCATGGCCCATCTGTTTTATCTGTGTACGCTAATCCCTATCAGATTATAAGATAAGACTTTATAAA
Source organism: Rhynchomys soricoides (assembly GCA_019843965.1). Classification (NCBI taxonomy): domain Eukaryota; kingdom Metazoa; phylum Chordata; class Mammalia; order Rodentia; family Muridae; genus Rhynchomys; species Rhynchomys soricoides. Next base: position 396,351 of record JADRCH010000034.1, on the reverse strand, counting down.
TGTTTTTTTTTTTTTAAAGATTTATTTTATTTATATGAGTACACTGTAGCTGTCTTCAGACACACCAGAAGAGGGCATCGGATTCCATTACAGATGGTTGTGAGCCACCATGTGGTTGCTGGGAATTGAACTCAGGACCTCTGGAAGAGCAGTCAGTGCTCTTAACCACTGAGCCATCTCTCCAGCCCCATAAATGTATATTTTTAGGAGAAAAGACTTGTTTTAAAATGTAACCCACAGTACTTAACCCACTGCACTTAAATACTTAACAGTAATTCCTCAGTGCCAGTTGTATAGTGTCTTTGCAGCTGGGATTGAGTTAAGGTTCCAGTTTAACTCACTGGTCTCCTCACTCCCAGGTAAAGCTTTCCCTGTCAGCTTGGTAAAGCTCTGGGCGGTTTCTCCTTCCTTGTCATTGTTATGTCTGCAGACCGCACACCTATGGGAGCCTCTCACCTTTCCTTCTCCCAAGGGAGACCATGGTCAAGAGCTGCACTTCACCTTGTAACTAGGCATCTATACTCTGGGAGGAGCTGACAGGAGTGGTGGCAGGTGGCGCCATCCCCTGGAGGTCATGTACAGAGCAGTTTAAAGAGTACACATCACTACCGCATGGCTGGTCCTGTCATGAGCCTCCATCTCTGTAGAGATTCACTCCTGAGACAGTCGCCATACAGGATGGCCAGAACCTAGTTTCCACTGTGCTAAGCTAAGTAAGGGAGTCCATGTTCCTAGTATCCTTGGCTTTTTAGGACAGATGTATCCTGGTGATGAAAGACGATACAATGATCATTTGGTCCACTAGTCGTTCATGATACACCTTCTAGAAATAGCCACGACTTGGGGAATTCCAGTTTAGCTTTTGACTTTTATGGGTAAGTGCAGGAGACGTGGTCTGAGAGACATCTCGGTGTAAGCCTTTCCTTCAGCTTCAGGTGGGACGGATGAGCTTGGGTAGGTTAGGGTGCCCAGCTACGGTCTTGATACTGGTTTGTTTTGTTTGGTTGGGTTTTTTTTTTTTGGTTTTTCGAGACAGTGTTTCTCTGTGTAACCCTGGCTGTCCTGGAACTCACTTTGTAGACCAGGCTGGCCTCGAACTCAGAAATCCGATACTGTTCTTAATTTAAAACAAATTATTTATTGTTTTTTGAGACAAGGTCTCACTATGTAGCCCTGGCTGCCCTGGAACTCGCTATGTAGACAAGACTGATCTCTAACCCATACAGATCCTCCTGCCTCTGCCTTCTGGGTGCTGGGACTAAAGGTGTGTGCCACTATGGCTGACCCTAAGTTAACTTGTTAAATGAGATGTCTCATTTAAGAGTATTTCCTAGGGACTTGGTGGCTTGTTGCTTTCTTACATGTATGCCTGTGAGCATAAAACATATTTCCGGCTTGTTTTTCAGAATAGAAATGTATTGTCGTGAGCTGACGGAGAGATTTGAAGATGTGTGGATAGTCTCAGGACCTTTAACCTTACCTCACACTAGAAGTGACGGAACGAAAACAGTTAGTTACCAGGTAGGGACGTACCATTCCAGCCCATGTTGTTCTGGGAACCCAATCTCATTTGACGTCCTGCTTTCTAATCAGGGTCGCCTGGCAGGTGCCTCCTCTTAGGGGTATAGGAGGAGATACAGTGAGAGGTAAAAACGGCTATTGACGTCAAGATGGCACAGTTCAAGGGAGGTGTTCACCATCCAACTGTGGTAAAGAAGTTCTCTTCCACAGGAAACAAAGTGTGTGAGAGCTCGTAATGACATAAAGAAAGACTATACCTACTGCTGTGGAAGGCCCCAGTGTGGAGGGATGGTGACGTTCCCCTGAGGAGCGCCTTCCAGGGCTGAGGGCTCTACCAATAGTGTGACTGCGTCCCTGTGGAGAGGCACCCTGTGCATTGTGCCAGGAGGGTGGCACTGTGTGGCCATGCAGGGGAGGGACACTTAGTTTTGGGGCTAGAGCAGGTGTTTAGTGAATGCGGGTTGGGTTAAGTCACCAGAATCTATGAACGGAGGCTTAGGGAGGAGCCGGAAAGCCCACGAGCAGACTTGGGGGCTGTTCTGTGCTTGTCTGTACTGTTGTCTGGGTGTGCCATGCAGTGTCTGCGCCTCCTGCTTTCAGGTGGGTTCCAGGGTTGGGAAGTCCGGTCATTCTCAGGAAGCAAAAGACAGCTTCCTCTTCTGAGCAGCTTGTTCATTTGATTGTAGGTTTTTTTTGTTTGTGTTTTAATAATCTTAGAGCCAAAGTACTTAAAGCTGTCTGTTATTTTATTTGGGAATATAATTATATTCTTCTTGGCTTTGCCTCTTACTCCCATCACCAGAAAAGACTGGTGACCCATAAGCCTGAACGATTCTCTCATGTTTCACTCTTGTTTCGTATGTATGAAACTGAGAGCGTTACATAAATAACTGGCTGTGTAATACAATTTTACACAGTATAAAAAAATTAACTCAGCTCAGAGGGCCTTACTACATATTTTTATTATATAAAATTATTTTTATTTATTTATTTTATTTTTTTCGTTTTTCGAGACAGGGTTTCTCTGTGTAGCCCTAGCTGTCCTGGAACGCACTCTGTAGACCAGGCTGGCCTCAAACTCAGAAATCCACCTGCCTCTGCCTCCCAATCTCTGCTGGGATTAAAGGCGTGCGCCACCACTGCCCGGCTATAAAATTATTTTTAAAATTAAATATATTTTGATCATATTCTTTCCTTCTCTCAAGTCTTTCCAGACCATCTCCCCCTCTCTACACATCCAACTTTAAGTTCTTTCTCAAAAAAAAAAAAAGCCAGAGACCTAATACAACAAATCCCTCAAAATCAAGAAAATATAACAAAATAAAGCAATATCCAAAAAAGATAAAGTGTACATTTTATTTATTTTGGTGTGCTTTTTTTTTTTTTTTTTTAACTTGTATTGTTCCAGTTTGATAGTGGAAAACTTTCAGTTTATTTATTGCTTTTCTTATTGGGTATGATTTTCGAAACTACAGTTTACGAAAACACGTGTCCAACTTCCGTGTGCTGAGAGGGCTCTGATGAACTGATACAGGCTTTTAGCCACCGGCAGATCATGTCTTCTAAAAGTCACCTCTTGCTAAATACCCACCCCCAATCCCCCACTCCAGCCGCACTTTAGAGAAGTGTCTGGAATGTCTTGTGCTGGAGGGAAGGAAGCACTCAGAAAACGACAGACTGTCAGAAGGACAGGGGAGCAAGCTAGGAGGAGGTGGGGTTAAGCCACCAGAGTCTGCAATTGAAGGTTTACCGTGTCTGTGACTAAATATGAAAACCAGATAGAGTGTAAACCCACCGGGTTAAGTCAGTACCGCTGGTGAGCGAGTACACGGGGCCAGGGCGCTCCTGACTGATGTCAGCTGCAGAGTTGTCACGAGTGGAAAACTTAGGGATCATTTTGTGGCCGTCATCGGATGCCAAAGTGTAGCAGAAGTTGGGTGTGTGAATCAGAAAGATGAGAAATGCTAACTTGAACTTCCAAACCAAATGACCAATGTCCTTATCTCTAGTAATGGGACTTACTGATCAAAATGCCACGTCTGCAAAACAAAAGAGTAAGGTTCAGTTCCATTGTATGGAATTAGCAGGCGGAGCCCAGAGGAGGACATTATAAAACACACTGTGTGCTTTATCAGAGTGAGGGGTCGTGCCATGCACACAAAGGCCAGGGTGTCAGCTAGGCTTTGGTAAAGTCTGTTTGAAGTTCAGAATTGAAAAACTACAGAGGTGTTGTCCTCTGGTCTCAGTTCTTAGTTACACTGGAACATGTGATGTCAGTGATGGAGCTTGATCGTTAGTTTATCATGGATGCTGCTGGAGAGGTTCAAGTAGCCTGCAGAGTTTCTAGAGACCTGTCAGCGTTCCTCACAGTCATCAGATGCATGGGGTCAGCCAGGCTTCCTGAAGGGGTGTTTTGAGTGAAGGTCTTGGCTCTTGTTTTTGTCTTAAAGCCTTACTTGTCTTAGGCCTTCATTTTCTGGGCTTCTGAGCCTTCAACATTCCTGGTCTAATGTATAGGGCCTCCTGTTGTTTACATCGACAGAGCTTTACTTCAGCTTTCCTCAAGGGCCTGTCATGTGGGAGGGAGGTGTACACCTACAAAAGACATTCCTTAAACTTTATTCTTGATTGCTTTCTCCTTCCTTCCTTCCTTTGTGTATGTGTGAGTGTGTGTGTATGTGTGTGTGCATATGGTCACAGCATGCATGTAGAGTCTGTTCTTCAACCTTTACAGGGGTTCTGGGATTGAGCTTGAGTCACCATGGCTAACATGGCAAGCACCTTTACCCGTTAAGTCATCTCTGGGGTCTCACCATGTAGCCCAGGCTGGCCTAAACCAGCATAGTCCTCTGCTTTCCAGTGCTGGGATGACAGGTGTCACCATGCTGGGCTCTACTGATTATTTCTGTTTCAGATTAAAGAGAGCTATGCTAGATTTTTAAACTCCGATTTGTCATTTATTAGCTGTTATTTCTTGTTCAGGAAATACCTATTTTTATATAATTTGCACCTTTGCTCAACTCCAGCTTCTGCTGGCACAGATTTTGTTTTATCTTCGGCAGAGGTGTGAACAGAGGCTTTCCATATGACATGCACCTCAGAGAGGGTTTTGGCTGATGACACAATGTGTCTGCTATTTGCACAGTAGTTGGTGATGTTAGTGATCGGGAGACCTCATGTTCTCTACTAGAATGAGAATAAATTGATAATTTTATTTTTTAAAAAAAAGGAAAACTAAAAATTGACTAATAAGCAACAGTTAATTGAAATACGCGGAAAACCCTGTACACTAAGCAATACGTTGGTGGATCTAACAGTTCTCTGTCAGTAACAAAATGCATTGATGAGCAGCTTAAAGAGGAGGGTCTGCCTCACAGATGGAGAGCACATGCTTACTCCCACCTGGTGTCTGCCTCACAGATGGAGAGCACATGCTTACTCCCACCTGGTGTCTGCCTCACAGATGGAGAGCACATGCTTACCCCCGCCTCGGGTCTGCCTCTGCTTACCCCCACCTCAGGTCTGCCTCACAGATGCACATGCTTACCCCCGCCTCGGGTCTGTCTCACAGATGGAGAGCACATGCTTACCCCCCTTCCCCCCCAACCCTTCCCTGGCTCCTGGCGGTTTCCCTCTTACGCATTCCTGTCCAGCACCTGCCTCTTGGTCCTTGAGATTATACTCTTGGGTCTATTGAAAATACAAAGCCAGCGTTTACAGTATTGTGTGCGTATGCGTGCGTTTGGACCTGTAGGGAAGTAGATGTAATTCTGTGTCATTAAGTTGGTGCCGCTTGAGAGACAGGACAGGCGCAGTAGGCGGTGAAGGGGTGGGAAGCGCCAGTGCTCTTTCTAAGAGTGTAGTCTTGCACTTTCACTTTCAGTTTTCTTGGGGTGGGGTGAGAGGGATTGAGGCAGGGTTTCTCCTTGTAGCCCTGGTTGTCCGGGAACTCCCTGTAGCACAGGCTGGGATCGAGTTCACAGAGCTCCTTCTGCCTCTGGGCACTTTTATTTTCTAGTTCGGATGGTTCGGGTCATCTAACCTCCTACCCTTTCAGGAAGAGACGTCAGTAGGTTTTTGAAGGCATTATTCTGGGAGGCTTCCTCTTCCCTCCCTGCTTCCCCTCCTCTTCCTTTCATTCAGTAAGTTCCTTACCTGACGAGACAGTTTGGCTGTGTTGCCCAGGTTGTTCTGGAACCCTTGGTATCAGGCAATCCTTGAGGTCACCTCTCAAGTAGCTGGGACACACTTCAGCTATTTGCACATTTAAGTTAAGTTCTGGTGTGTACCTGAAGCTCTGGGTGTTTCTCGTACAGAGTAAAAAGGTAAACCAAGGCCACATAGAGAAAATGAAGGGTAGGGGATCATTGGGGGGAATTGGTCACCTGGGGAACCCCAACTACAGAGACCCAGGTAAAGTGAGGGAGAAGCTGGAGTTGATGTTCAGAGAGAGTGACTCTGAGCAGTCAGTGGGGACTGCATGGAGACTGGACGCTTCCGGGAGGTGTGAGCAAGTCTCTGTGTCTGCTTCTTGTGCCTTCTCTTGGGCTCTTTTCCTTCTGTATGTTTGTATCGTCCTAGTCTAATTTGCTGGCTTTGTTTTATTTTTTCTTCTAATCCCTTAGAAGCCTGTTTGTTTTCAGTGAGAGACGGAGGAGGTGGGTCTGGATGTGAGGGAGGTGGGGAGGAACTGGAAGGGAGAGAGGGAGGGGAAACCACAGTCAGGGTATGTTGTAGGAGAGAAAGATAGTTTTCAATAAAAGAAAAAAATCAATTTAATTGGTCAAAAAATGTCTCTGTGTGCACACACACATGCGTGTGTAAGCTTGTAGTCTCACTAAGGGAAGCGCATTTGAGGGAAGGTGAGACTGGAAGAGCAGGGGAGGGGCGGCCTGTGCTGAAGCATTTAATTCAGAGGAGGAAGAAGAGATGAAGGGCTGGGGATGGTTGCAGAAATCTGAGCGTCCAGCAAAAATCCAGGCGTTCTCTAGCCTGTGGGACTTTTTGTGGGTAACGCTGGCAAATTGCACAGCTCCTGAGAACTATTTGCTCCTCTGAGGGAACAGTGTGAGCCGTGAGCTCCGCTCTGGGGTGGTGCTTGGCAGTGAGGCCTGATGATTCTGAATCACGTGGCTGTTTGAGACTGCTGCTTGCTTTCAGCTGCACACATCCTGTCCCTCCAGAGAGAATGTACACAGCCAACGTGGGATGCGTCCTGGGTGCTGTGTAGGTGCAGAGCGTGTGTGCGCTCTGACTCCGGAGAAGTGAAGCAAATGAACTGGCATGTAGTGAGGACATCATAGTTGCCTGGAGTTGACCCCTGCAACCCTCACCAAACACATAGGGAAACTGAGGCTTGCAGGGGTCAACTCCAGGTCTCCAGCCCCTCATTACAAGGTGAGATCCAAACCTGGCAGTGTATTTTCCCACACCTGACGCTTAGAGCATTGTCCCTTGAGGCTGCCAAAGGTCTGTGCTGCAGGGATAACAGTGTCCAGTGCAGAGCATGAGTCCGTCAGTACTGAAAGGCGTTCTCCGTGGAGGCCAGTTGCAAGGAGGATCTGCTAGCACGCAGAAATAGCAGAAAGTGGGCCAAGCGGGTCCTTACAGCCAGGCAGAAACGTCCACTAGGATCTGGGGAGATGGATCATAGCACCCTAGAACTGAGCGCATGTAACCCTCAGGGAGGGTGAGTAGCAGTGATTTTATCAGAAGTGAGTCATCTGACAGCTCGAATCAGAGTCGCCCTTAGTATAGCTGAAACTATCCATGTGCTTTCTCTGATGTGCCCATTCCGAGAGAGTCCAGACAAGTGAAACACACCTGAAGATTTGGGTTTGAACATTGTAAATGATCCGAGGAGAATGCTGGTGGTAACACAAGCAGTGTCTGAAGCTCCAGATTTCTGCCAATTACTCCTAGGGAGGGAGAAAATCGGAACCTGACCCAGGAGTCTGGAGGCATCCTGGTAGGAAAGGAAGCATCTTTCTGAAGTCTAGGAAATGTTCATTCATTTATGCAATACCCACTGCCTGGAGCAGTTCCCAGCAGGTGGAGGCTCTATTCGGTTTGAGCAGCCTTACCAGCAGGTGCTAGCTGTGGTGACCAGACACTCCTGTTGGCTTCCCCCCTCCTGTGTCCCCTCCTGTCCTTGCAGGTGTGCATGGATCCTGTGGGTTTTCAAACCACCCTGCGTCTTTTTCCTCTTCCCTGTAATTGGCATTTTAAGGGCTTGGTCTCTCCATGTGCCCTGGCAGTTTTATTTTTGGTCTGACTTTCTTCCGTCTTGTCTTACTGGGGATGGTGTCTGTCTCTAAATGCATTTATCTTAAGAATGTCACTCAAGACACAATAACTATGGCATTGCAAACAGCAGGCTAAGTCTCTTGGTTCGTGCTGACTTCTGAAACTGGGGTGGCTTTGTGGCTACGACAAGGACAAGGCATTGTTTCTGTCACTTAGAGGGAAGAAGGGGGCACTCTGGCCAGTCTTTAGGAGCCGACCAACTCACACGTGAGCCCATCTTCCGGCTGTTGAGTGCGCAGTATTTTCTGCTCACTCCCAGGGTTTGTTAGCCTTGACGAGGGTTCAGGGTTCCTGAGGGTTTGAATAGCAGCAGCCGTCTCCTTTGTAAAACGTTTATGCCAAATCTTCTGTGACAAGGTTTGTGGCTGATGTGCTGATATTAAAAGCTTGGTCCCTGTTAAGCCATACAGAAATCCTTTGTCTGCGGTCGTTTGTGTTCAACCTGATTTCTCCATGTTGACCTTTAACTGCCCTAACCTTGCTGGAGCCCACGCTTTCCCACTCTACCTCCGTAAAACCTGTCTTCTGAATGACAGCCGCTTCAAAAAATAGGTTTGTTTGTTTTTGTTTTTTTTTTAAAGTAGGTCTTGATGATTTTGAAATCTTTGTTCTTGTTGTTTTGAGCAGGGTTCCATACAGCCTAGGCTGGCCTTGAACCCCTGATCCCCTGCCCCTACCTCAAGGTTTTAGGGCTATAACTATGTACCACGATACCACCCACCCCTTTTGGAATCAGGGTCTCACTATATAGCCCTGGGTGGACCCAAACTCACACTCACAATAATCTCCCGCTTTTTGGGATTAAAGGTATGCTTTCTTTTCTTTTCTTTTCTTTTCTTTCTTTTCTTTCCTTTTCTCTTTGCCTGCCTGCCTCCTTCCCTCCCTCCTTCCCTCCCTCCTTCCCTCCCTACCATATCAGTTGTCATAACACTTCTGTGAGGGACATTGGGGGTTGCTGGCAGTGTTTTAGAAATGAAGAAAGGAGCCTGGTTGTGAGTCCCAGCTCATGGCAGAGTGGACCCTGAGCAGATGTCTGTCCGGGCAACTGAGCCTTGTGCTTCAGTGCGCGTGTTCCAGGAACATTGTCTGGCAGTGATTTTCCTTAAAGCAAACACTTAATGTGTATTCCTGAGTTACCTAAGTTATTTTAAGATTATTTATGTCTCATGTTTTTTGTTTGTTTGTTTCGAGACAGGGTTTCTCTGTGTAGCCATGGCTGCCCTGGAACTCACTTTGTAGACTGGCTGGCCTCAAACTTAGATATCTGCCTGCTTCTGTCTCTCAAGCACTAAGATTAAAGGCATGTGTCACTACTGCCTGGCTCAAAGTTAAGGAGCCAGGGTTCTTAACTGGGTTAAGAATAAACTGGGTTATTTAATTTCTACAGGCATGGTGTCTTTTAGGTGTGCTGAGAACAAAGTAGACTGACTCTGACAAGGTAACTCAGAAAATGAAAGTGGATTTCATTTTCTCCTTAGCTGTGGGGAGGTCTTGGCCAGAAGAGTCACATGTTGTGGTTCTGAATAGGATCTCTGTCCAGGATTGAAGTGTAGCTGAGGGATAGTCCCTGATGTCCTCGGGACTGCAGCACTGAAGCTGTCGTGAGTTTAAAAACCCCAAAACTGTAGAAACAGCACATCACAAAGTAAAGCCTCGAAGTGTAAAATATCAATCATCTATACCTTTCGCTGGAACTGAAAGATCTCAATTAGCAGTTCTGGTTGGCAGCCAGTGAACATGGCCAGTTAATTATTTTTGAAAGTAGCCATTTGTTTGCAGACAAGGAGCCCACAAGATAGAAATAGTCGAGAGAATGGTATGGAAGGATCCCCAAGGTTTTCATGCTGTGTTGCAGTGGCATGAAAAGCCCACCAGGTGGCGCCAGGAGTTGGCTTACCAATTGGGTCCGCAGCCGTTGTGGGATGTTTGCAGCTCATTTCCTACCCCCTCCTTAGTAGTTAAGTCCTTAGTTCTGGTTCCTGAGCCTTGTTGTTATTATTTATCATGTTTTTGTATCTGGCACATAGAGCATTTTGCCTGTAGGGAAAGCCGTGGCAGTCGGCTCCCCCAGCAGATAGTGATGCTGTCTGAGAGCAGACTTCTGTTGCCCTCCTCTTCCTTTGTAATGAGATTTGTAGTCCAGGCTGGTCTTGAGCTCATAGGTGTGTAGCCGGGGATGGCCTAGAACTCCTGACCCTCTTGCCTTCACCCGGGTGCCTGGATTACTAGCTGCACCACCTTTATAGTGTGCTGGAGGGTCAGTACTAGGCTTGGGACCCAGAGCATCATTAGCATCTGCTGGGCATCTGTGACCCAGGTGTGACCAGCAGCTTACCTTCTCGTCCCTTTGCTTTGACGAGCTTACAGCCTAGTTGCACAAGTCACTCCTGGAGGTGAGAGTCTTGAACCTGTGAACAGTGTGGTTTCATAAGCCCTGCTCTGAGCCCTGACCAACCAACCGTTTCCAGTATGTTGAAAGATAATTGTTGTAGATCCCGTGGCGGAGTCTTCCCTGAAGCCCTGTAGCTGGCTGTGGTAATGTGTGACAGACAGACCATGGGGTTCTGGGCTATGTGCAGTGTGGATAGGGGTTTGTAAAATCGGGGGGAAAATCCTCTTTTTTGGCTTTCATCTCGCCGCCTTATTTGGGCCTCTGACAGGGAATCTAATCTGCAGCTAGAACTGTCTGATCAGGAGAGAACCTACTGACGGCAGCAAAGGCCTGCACGGGGCACTTTCGTGCATGCTCAGTTGGGTCTTGTCATTTTATCGGGACCATTAAGTAAATGGACATTCAGCTTTTGTTTTTTAGACAGCAGATGGAGGCTTTCAAGCACACTGGAAGGACAGTTGAAGAGGCTTCCTAACAGTGTTATTTCATTACTATGGCCAACCTACAGAGCAGCTTGTTTCTCTGCCTCTGCCTTCCTCGTTGTGTGGCTACTCTTCTAAAGTGTCCGATTTGACAGCGTAATTTAGAAGTTCAATGTTGGGTAGTCCAGAGGCATTGGAAGTAAGCAAGAGCAGTTACATGTACTTAACTGTAAAAAAGGGAGCGATGAGCGAGGTAATCTAGAAAGTTCTGTTGCTGCTGTGTCTGGCTGCTGCTTCAAAGGCTGTCTGTTGTTTCTTGGGGGAGTTTAGGCTGTTTTTACTGTGAGAGTTGGGAGTGCTGATGCCAGCAGTTTTGGCTTCTATGTTTAGATCGGTAGGAGTTCTGATTAGCCAATGAAGAGGAAGTGACAGCTCTTTTTCCCACTGGAAGTTCAGTGCTTGCTTGTGGCACCCCTTCGTCCTCTGTCCTGTGGACATACTGTGACCCCTGCCCTTTGGGGTAACATTATGTCTTTCTGTTGTTGTTATTTTGATTTTTCAAGACCGGGTTTCTTTACATACCCCTGGTCATCCTGGCCACTCTGTAGACCAGGCTGGCCTTGAACTCAGAGAGCCACCTGCTTCTGCCTCCGGCATCCTGGGATTAAAGCCTGGAGCCACTGCCCTACAGAGGTCAACAGTATATTAAAGATTGCTTAGAACTGATCAGTTCTCACCTGCTGTGTGCATGCCTTTCCTTTCCCTTGGCAGTTGGTTGAATGCATTGGCTACACTGAGGCCGCTCACAGGCCGTTTCCTGTCATGCATCTACAGAGTGGTGGGAGCAAAACCTCAGAAGCTTTTGGCTCAGCTCAGTGCACTAATCAGGCCGCTCTGTTTTCAGGTGATCGGTGAGGACAACGTGGCCGTCCCCTCACACCTTTACAAGGTGATCCTGGCTCGCAGAAGCCCGGAATCTACAGAGCCGCTGGCACTGGGGGCCTTTGTGGTGCCAAATAAAGCCATCGGGTTCCAGTCCCAGTTAACTGAGTTCCAGGTGAGCCTCCATGACCTAGAGAAGATGTCAGGTCTGGTGTTCTTCCCCCGTCTGGATAGAACCAGGGACATCCGGAATATTTGCTCTGTGGATACCTGCAAGCTCCTGGGTTTCCAGGAATTCACTCTGTACCTGAGCACAAGGAAGATTGACGGAGCCCGGTCTGTGGCCAGACTGGAGAAGGTTCTGGAAGCTTTGAAGAGCTCTGGGGTGGAACCTGACGATTACTTCCTGAGTCGCTATAGGAAGAAGCTGGAGGAACTGAAGGCTAAGGAGGAGCAGGACACCCAGCTGGGAAAGCAGTCCTAGTGTGTGCCTAGGCGTGCCCTGAGCGTCTGTAGCTGGAAAGCAGTCCTAGTGTGTGCCTAGGCATGCGCTGAGCGTCTGTAGCTGGAAAGCAGTCCTAGTGTGTGCCTAGGCGTGGGCTGAGCGTCTGTAACGAACAGGTATGCCCTCTGCGGGCAGATGAATTTAAGCAGATTTATTTTCATGAAATGATGGAATCTTGACCAAAATCCCTCCAAAGACTCGCTGGCTCCGTGTTGTCTTCCTTTGCTAGGATCTGAGTAGGCTGAGATGGTTTTAAAACTCCGCTCTTCTCTAAGATCTATGTGCTCCTTCTCTCACGACCCTGAAGTCCTTCCATCTCCTGAATCGGTGCATCCGATGACTGTTCTTCCTCTGTGCAGACCCTGCTGTTCCCATCTTACCTGTGGGGAAAATGGGGCTCAGCGAACTTTGTATCTTCTCCAATTGGTGTTCTACAGAAGTCATCCAGGGTGCCTCAGAGTCAAGACAAAGTTAGGTGGGGATTTGACTCAAGTCCATACTGCATCTATGGCTGTTTCTGGTGCTAAGGCCCTCCTGGTAAGAAAGGTCTGTCTTCTCAGAAGAGTGAGCACATCATTGCTGTGGGAGGAAACAGTGGGTCTTTGAAAGATGGAGATACTTTGTGGGTTTACCCAGATCCTGTGGTTCCCTCCAGGGATCACATGGTGCCAGATAAGTATGTTTCTTGCTTCCCTGGGGCCTTTCTAAAGGATCCCAAGAAAGGTGTGTGCTGAGAGTCACTGGGTACCTCTGGTCGCCAGCACACCACAGGTAGGTACAGCCTGGGCCCAAGGTCCAGACCAGCTCATTCCCAGGGGAAAGAGCAGCTGCTTTCTGTGCTGACCTCCGGACTGCTTTATACAGATCTTGAGCTGTCCTGAGTGCGCACAGCCCAGTAGCTTCCAGGCAGAAGGACTTGTCTCAATCTGCCACTCTGCCACTGTCTTCCAAGCAGTACAAGAGTGATCTTTGTGGCGTTGTGTTTGCCTCTGATGGAAATGCCCTGGCTGTACAGTAAAGACAAGAAGGTAGTGGCTGGCCCTGTTCTGCTTCTTCATTCGGACAAAAAGAAACAGTTGGGTGTAGGACACAGTGGCTGATTAGCGCCATTCTGTTTTACCTTCCTGTTCCCCATTAACTTGTGCCAGTCCTTCTAAGGATAGGAAGCCAAAATGTCACTGTGACCAAAAAAATCTGTTACTTTCTCTCCTCAGAAAAGAGGTGATGGTGGGGCCTGAGTGTTTCTCCAGGAGCCCTGGGAAGGAGGCTGGACCTCCTCCTGGCTGTGTCTCAGGTTCCCACCATGCGTTCATGCAGCCGAGCTCCCTCTCCTGTGGCCATGCTCCCCTCTGCTGACCTGGCTTGCTTGTGGCCTCGCTTCCCACACGCTCCCCGCTCAGGAAGAATCTTGTCTGTATCAGTAAGTTTCTGTAGCTTGGGATTTTATTTCCTATGAAAGATGCTACCTGGTCACTGTGAGACGGAGATAAGAACGAACCAAAAAGACGGGACGCCCGGCTGATTTGTTTGTGAATTTGTATTTCTATCTATGCATAGCACATGAGTGCCTGTCGCCCACAGAGGTTAGAAGAGCTCATTGTATACCCTGGGGATCACAGATGGTTCTGAGCCACCGTGTGAATGCTAGGTCCTCTGCAATTGAGTCAGGGTTCTTAAGCCCCGACCTCGGGTTTTATGTGTGCAGTGTGGGTTGCTGTACAACACTGATGCTTGATTGTTCTGTGAACATTTTCATGAAGAGTGCTCAAAACAAACGCTTAGAATTTCCTCTGGACCGGATCACTGTGGCCCCCTCAGTGTGGCTGTTCGTTTTTCTGGATTCCAATGCAGCAGATTCCTGGGCTTCGCTTGAGTATCACATGTGTCAGGGACAAACGTAACCAGCCAAACCTGACGGGTCACTCTCCGTGTTACCTCAGTGGGTTCCCTCAGGTTCTTGGGCTGAGCCTGGACCACTGCCTTCTGAGCCATTTACCCTTCCAGTTCCTGGTCTGGAGAAATGACCAGGCTGGGTGGGCTCTGCTGTGGAAAGTCCCTGTCTGTGGGTAGGGGATTTAATCCTCAATGTTCCTTAATTTCTAGTGACATCTTCAAATTCTTTGGTCTCTGGACTAAGGCTGTTGGCCAAAGTTGGCTACAGCAAAGACCTTCCTAAAAGTTACAGAGGTTAGGGAGAGGGATGCCAGCTCCTGAACATGAGCTACCATTTCTGCACTTACATCTTAAACAGCAGAGGCCTCCATCCTTCCCTCTGGCCTGTGATGAGTGCCCAGCAAGAGAGGCAGTCTGCTCTTGAGGGAATGGCTTCCTGCAGAGCTGTGCTCAGTTTGCAGCCTGACACTGGCATGATCCTGTGTGTTGCCACGTCACCTGTGTGCCCTGCCTCATCTCTTGAGAGGGTATTGTTGAGCTCACTCCGTTTGTGGCAGGCTTCCTGTTAACAGTGGCTAGGATCTAACATGTGCCCGGCCAACACCCCCCCCCCCCCAGCCTGTGCAGTTCTTGGGGGGGGCTGACTGGTGGAAGTAGGTCAGTAGACACCCCCCCACCCCCTTGGTTCTGGCCTGTGTGCTTTGCTTCTTGTCTGCCGCCATGTAAACATCCTCCGCCTCACCGCTCAAACCTCTGGAGACAGCCATCCCTGTTGCTGTGCCTCCCACGCCATGGTGGACTGGAATCCCAGCGTTGTCAGCTCAAATAAACCCTTCCTGAAGCTGCTTCTGTCCGGTGATTGGTCACAGTGACAGAAGTAATACACAGGCCACCCTAACCGTGCCCTGCCTACAGTAGCTGTTGCTCCTGCGTGGCCCTCGACACCTCACCCTGTTTCTTTGCTGTGAGCCTCTTTCCCACACCCCCCTATTTTTAAGCCCCCTGGGTCTCACTCTGGTTTGTCCTGGTGGGGCTGATGAGGCTGGCCCCACACTGGGCATGGCTCTCCTGCATTCAGCCTCACAGTTAGAAATCAGCTTACCAGAGAAGGTCAAGCAGGGGGCTTTGCCCTTTGCTGTGGACATCCTGTACATGGAATCTGTAGTGGACATTGCCAGTGTGGGGTTAGGGTTGCACTGCCCTGAGAGCACAGTACCTCTAGGGGTCAGTATGGTCCAATCTTCACGAGCGTCTGCCAGGCTGGGCGGCCACAGCCTCGCCTGCGGCTTGGCAGGAGAGTGGAGGTTACCTGTCCAGCAGTTTTCCTGTTTTCACTCCACGGAAGCTAGCAGCTTGATTCCCTCAACCGTGTGTTCAGGAGCGTCCGGCCTACAGAAATGTTGGTGTAGTGATTGTCTCTCCCCCCACTGTTTTGTCTCACTGGCTCTTCTCTACCTGGAACCATTTAAAATTAATTTGTTGTCCCCCTGAAAAATAAGTTGAGGCGTGACAGGTCACTTTTTATACTTGAACTTAATGTAGCCTATGATTAAGGGCCTTCTTCTCTATTTCCAAAATATACTATCAAATCTAAAAAAAAATTACCAAAACTTCTGCCAGGCTTGGTACATGTCTATAATCCCAGCACTTGGGAGTCAGAGGCAAGTGAGCCATCTCTAAACAGACATCCTGTTTGGAAAAAGAAAAATTTGGAAGACCCTTTCATAGGGGTCACCTAAGATCATCAGAAAACACAGAAGTTTACATTAAGACACATAACAGCAAAATTACAGTTATGGAGTAGCAGTAAAAATAATTTCATGGTTGGGGTTCCCACAGTATAAGGAGCTGTGTGAAGGGGTCTCAGCATTAGGAAGGTTGAGAGCCACTGCTCCAGAGCAGTATGTCTACTTGACTTAGAAAATATATGGATCCCTTACCCGCTCCTTGAGGTTTTGATTCTGGAGATCTGTTATGAGGCTGGGTCAACATTTTAATAAATTATCTTATGTATGTGGTTGTTTTGCTTATGTGTGAGTCTGTGTTTCATGCACATCCCTAGTGCCCAAGGAGGTTAGAAAGGACATAGGTTAGAAGGGAACTATAGATGGTTGTGAGCTGCCATGTGCTGGGAACTGAACTTAGATTCTTTAGAACTGCAGCCAGTACTGTTAGCCACTGAGTCATCTCTCCAGTCCCAAATTTGCATTTTTTAAATTAAAAAAAAAAATCGTGTATGTGCATGCATGTATGCATGTGTGTGTGGGTGTGCACTTGAGTGCATATGTGCACACACATATTGCCTGTGTTTGTGTATATGTGCGTGAGTGCGTGTGTGTGTGTGTGTGTGTGTGTGTGTGTGTGTGTATGCATGCCACACTGTGCGTGGAGATCAGAGGCTGACCTCAGGTGTCAGTCCTTACCTTCTGCTCTGCATGAGGCAGTCTCTTGTTGACTGTTGTGTACACCAGGCTAGGGGTGGCTTGAAAGTTTTTGGAGGTTCTGGCTCTGTACCCCCATTTTGCCTTAGGCATGATGTGTACAGACATGTGTTGTCATATCTGGCCTTATGTGTGCTGAGGAATTGGCATTCGGATCTTTGTGCTTGTGTACCCACTGAGCCGCCCTGGAATATGTCATTTAAAAAAGAACACTGATTGTGATGAGCAGCCGGAGTGGGGCTCCGGGCTGTTCCCGCCACACCGTCACCTTCCTGGCTGACACTAGCTTTTACCTGAGGTCCTTTCAGGGTAGGAAACTCACAAAGACATGGGAGCCGTGGACTCCTCTACGTGCTTGTACCGGGTTCTTCCCGGGAAAGCAGTTGGGATATGCCACTTTGAGTCCAGGGAGTGGCTGGTCCCTTAAATGTCTTCCAGTTTTCTCACTGTATGTTGGTTCGAGTGGAACCCACTCCAACAAGCTGCTCTAGGTCTTTCAACTGACTGGCTGTCAAATCAGCACTTCACCATGCACCCATACGTCAGTGTGTGGATCACAAGGGGGAGTTTTCTATACACTCTGTTAAGCTCTCTGGTGCAGTTTCTACCCTCCTCAAATGATTTCACATTCATGATAGTCCTGTTTTATCTAGCTGACTGACACGTTAGCTCTGCCTCTCAGCCTTGACATTGCAGATTGAATCAACAGGTCTTCAATGTGTTTGTTTTTAAAAAAAGCAGTGGTGGAGACAAAAAGGAAGAGCCTGGCAGTACAGAATCCATCTTACACGGCAACCAGTGTCTTGCACGGGCCCGTTTCATGTAAGTTCATATTTGTTTCCTGGCTAGGTGGATCTCTGTGAGTTGAAGACCAGCCAGTGCCTGCTAACGTAGTGAGACCCTATCTCAGTAACAATGAAACCAAATCAAAACCAATAACAAATTTATGCACAATACAGAAATGAGTCCTTAGGACAGTAGTGATTCACTCCGGGGTAGGGAGAAGGCCTATCATACCTTAGGCCCACAGTGTGTGGCCGAGCCAAGGCTTTGGAGATAAGGTATGCTTGAGGTGGGGACCCATCCCGTCTTCCCATGCTTCAGCAGGGCAGCCTTAGTCAGCTGTCTTCATCCTTGACAATGAGGAGCATCATGCAGGAACAGAGAGGGTTGGTTGAAGGTTGAACACATCGTATGCAGTTGAGAAGTTCTTAAGGAGTGGCCAATTACTTATCAGCTTGCAGGCGATTGGTAAAGCTCAATGAGGAGGTGAGGGGCAGCCTGTGGTGTCAGGCTGCACACCAGGTAGAGCTGTAACGCATTGCTGCATACCCTATCCTGCTCACAGTTCTCAGAACCCCTTCCCAGGACAGAGTCTTCCCGGCACCACCTAGGAGGTACTATGAGGAAACTCAGATCTCGGAACTTCTGGTTCCCCAGCCTGTGGTCTAATGCCTACCCTCTCCCTCCCAAGTTTCTTCAGTAGTTTTCACTTCGTTTCAGTTCAGTCATTCTTGTCACCCATGGCCCCGCTAATATGCTAGAGGCAAACACAGTAGAGTTGACTCCTTTCTGGGGTCCCCATCGAATTCGGCAAATGACAGCTGGTTAAATGTTTCCGAGTCACCCAACGAGTCAGAAACACAGAGTGAGTCCTGTTGAGTCCTAGTGTCCCTGTTCTCCCACTGGGGGACCCAGGAAGGCTGGGGACAGTCTGAGTACAGTAGACTACGGGGCTATGAAACCAGAGTTGAGCACTGCTGACCCCATGGCCTGACTCTTGAGGTGCATTCTTGCCCCCTCCCCGCAACCCCAAGCTGTAGGCTCTGCAGAGTCCTATCTCTGGCCGAGGGGATCTTTTCCTGGTGGGACAATGGGACCAAGGTGGTGAGTGTGTTGAGCAGGGACTTCTGAGTGTGGCTTCCTCAGGAAGCAGAGCTAAAGTCAGACCTTCTAGCTGTGTGCAGGTGTGAAGCCCAGCCTGCCTTCTGCCCCCTGCCTGGATCTCAGCATGTGTCTGTTCTCCAGGCCCATGTCATGCAGGATGGAATGTCCTGCCTCTGCTCTCTTGTCCTTTCTACCCAGATGTCCTCTAGAGCTGTAGGGGTGGGGGCTGAGGAGGGCAATGGTCTGAGTTCCTGCACACAGCTGGCTCTTTGTTCCCCATCAGACAGGACAGTGTTTAAGTTCTTTCTCATTACTCGTAAGAGGCCCCTGCTTTCCAGTGCATGTGCCCTGAATCTCCTCTCCCACCCTCTCACCACTTGGGGAGAGCTTAGAACCCCCTTGCCTGTCGTTACCATCTGACACAGTGAAGGAGACCTGCTCTAGACTTCGGCCTGAGATGGAACACTGGCCATCTTATCTCAGGTGAACTGAGCCAGGACAGCATGGTGTCATCTGCCTTCTTTCCCTTCGTCGGGTCTAAAACTCAGGCCGACACACAGGAGATGTGCTCCTTGCTCTCTCTGCTCAGAGCCTTTGAGTTGTAGGCTGGGGCTTGGACTCTTTTGCATGTCTGGTCTGGGGTCAGGACCTGGACTCTGACTCTGGCTTCTAAGTATGTTTGTGGTATGATTTCAGGTAAGGGACACCTCATTCCTCAGTTTCCCTCCCCGTTAGGTAAAGAGGTGGGCTAGACAGTCTCCAGGGTCCCTCCCGACTTGGAATCCTTTAGTTGTACAGGGCAGAGCCTTCCTTGGGGAAGGCCTGCAGGGGAGGTTTGCAGAGGAAACACCGTGGTGCAGGTGGAGGCCGCAAGGGCAGAGTGGCTGAGGGCCTCTGAGGAGGTGTGAATGAGGGAGGCAGAACAGGGCTGCTGTGGACAGCCCTGTCCCAGCTCTATCTTCTGTCTGAGACACCCTCTCCACACCCCAGCCCTGATAAGCAGGTGTGAGCCATGGCCGCCTTGTGACAGGCCCTTCAGCAGGGAGGGTGATGGCGGGGGTCCACTTCACATCTGAATTCACTTCAGCGTCTTTCTGTCCTCTCATCCCCTCCTCCCCCGGGGGGCCTACACAGTCCCAATGGCACAGCGTTATTCCTGACCTCAGCCTTGGCTCTAAGATGTCTTTTTTTTGCTGCCCAATGCCCGGTGAGGAGTACATCTTCCCCAGTTTTCTGGCAAAGTGCCTAGGAGGGTAGTCACCCCATCCCCCACCCCCAGGGATGGTTCCTGCAGTGACCCCTGTTGCTGGGGCTGGCACAGCCAACATTTCTTATCGCCTCAATGACTGGTCCTCTTGTCTCCTCAGTCAGCTGCCAGCCACACAGCCACTCTGTCTAGGTCTACATTTTCCTCTAAGGCCCTAGCCATTGCCCAGAAGGCCATTTTACAGGCCAGGGAGGTGGCTCAGCGGGTAACGGTATTTGCTGTCAAACCTGACAAGCTGAGTTCAATCCCCAGGATCCACATGGTAGGAGAGAGCCAGCTCTCACAAGTTGTCCTCTGAGCTACACACACACACACACACACACACACACACACACACACACACTGTAATAATATTTCAGAAGGTCAAGACCCCTTGTTGGTAGGCTTGTGAGAATGGAACAGAGAAGTCTTGGTGAAAGAAATGTATGTTTGGAGCTCTCAAGAACACAAATAGTACTGAGCCAGAAGAAACAGGAAACCCTCAGGACTTAAGGTCTCTCTAGGTCCCTGTTACCTTACACTCAGAGCCTTCCAGGCTTAGGTCCCTAAGCTGAGTGTCTACCTAAAAGCCTCAGGACTGAAGATTATCCTGATTTTTCAGACTGCAAACATTCTGTACCAGACAGCTGAGTGCTGTGTGTGTGCATGCGTGCCTCTGTGTATGTGTGTGTGTGTGTGTGTGGGGGGTGCTTTGTAGGCTTGTCTGTATTTCCACGCTCAGCTTCCTGCACAGTTGAGGCAAGGCAATTTCCTGGCTAAGAGCACAGACTGAAGCCAGACAGGCTGACTTGGTGTCACATCCTAGGTTTGTCATTTTAGCGGATAGGAAAGGTCGGGCAAGCAGCTCAATCGCTTTGTGCCTCCATTCTATGCTCTGTAAACCGAAGCTCCTGATTCTAATGAAAGTCAGCTCCATAGATCACCAGAACACCATGTGATTACCATGTGGGAATCAACTAACCTTCATAGCACTGTGCGTGCGACTGTTGGCGACTAATGGTTTAGTAAATCTCGTTCTAATGTCATGACAAAGCCAAGGAAACTTGGAGGAATTCCCAAGTGCCTTTTACACAGGTCGCTACCGTCCGTTTCGTTCCAAGCTTATCACTGTGTCCTCACACACAGTCTCTTCATCGTGCATCTGCATATAATACTGTATATAACCCTGTGTACAATACGACTCGTGCATTTTTCTGAATTCTTTAAGAATAAGTTGGAGACAATCATGGTTTCTGTCCCCTTCTAAATTCTTCATCATCTGTTGGTAAAGATAGACTCCTAGAAAGCACCTGTGCAGTTGCCAAATTCAGGGATTCTAACATGAATCTGACGCTATTATCTGGTCTTCGTCTGTCACTACTCTTACCTCATCAGTTCTCTGGGTCTTTCCTCCTTTATGTCTGTCACGTGCACTTGACTGTCATGGATCTTTACCCTCCTTCAATCCGGAAGAGATCAGCGCCTGTTCTTTGTGTGTCTTGACCATGACATTTGGAGAGTGCAGGAGAGCAGTTTTGTAGACCGCCGCTGCTCAGATGGAAATTCAATGTCTGGTAGTCTCAGGCTATGCATTTTGGGCAAGATTGTTGCAGAGGTGATGTTGGGCATCCCTGATGTTAGGCAGTGCACAGTATTCTTTCTCACCTGTTGGAAATTCGGCCATTGGTTGCCTGGCTTCAGCGGAATCTGCCAGATGCACCTTTTTCCATGTTCTGAACATATAACCGTGAGGAAGGATGGTGGTCTTGTGTTCCTTACCACCCTCCCCGTAGGTTTGCACCCTGTTTTAGCTTCCCCATTGGCCCATTCGAGCCGGCTCCCACGTCCTTTGACATAGCTCCATCAGTCTTTTGGCACCTCATGTTCTAGCACAACACGATGTTCAGGCACATTGGGTATTTTATTTATTTATTTTTTCTGCTCTAACTCTGAATTAGCCATTTCACCAAGAGCTCTGGTTCTTTTTAGTGGATAGTGATAGTAGAAATCAAGATTTAGATGTTGATAATGCTGGTTGACACCGGCGTGTTCCTGCTTCTAGCGGATGTTTCAGTGTCCCTGGTCACTAGCATACAGCAGTGGGGGACTGCTATAGAAAATGTAGCTTAGGTAAGTGAGTCAAAATGAGATGCCCTGTGAGGCTCCAGTCCTTCCCACTTCCTTTCCTTTCTCTTCATGATCTCATCCCCCCTTTCTTAGTCAAGCATCCCTTCGGGCATTCCAGCCGTAGAAACCTCTGAGGCCATTTCCCCAGCTACATGCTTGCTATCAGAGGCAGACAACTATGCGACCTTTCTGTGTGAAGAGCCAAAGGCAAAGATAATTCTTGAGAAAGTTTGTGCTTAGGACAATCTGGTGACAGGGTGACGGGGAAGACACATTTGGAAGGTTTCCACCTGGAAGTGTTCCTTTTCTCTGCAGGAAAGCACTCAGACCTAAGCCCACATGGCCGTTGGCTTTGAGCATCCATCGGCAGTCTGCTCTCCATTATAAGCCTCAGGATTCTGAGAACCAGCTAGGAGGGTTTAAATGCTGGCGTCACTCTCCTATCACAGGTAGTAGGGACTGTGGAGGTCAGAAATGACTATCTAATGCAGGCTGCTCAAATGGTTTCCTTTGTTATGCAACCGCGGGATGGGAGGGTAGCTGTAATCTCTTCCCCGGTTCACTCTGAGATTAGACTGAAAGTTTCCTCTTCTCTGAGGTCTCAGTTATGCTAAGCTGGGGGTGGGTCCCTGAAATGGGTAGACAAGGATCCAAGAGCCTCTTGGAAGAAGGCTGCCTCCTGGGGTTCAAGGAAAGGAGACCTGTTGAGGTGTAGCCACCAAACACCTGTGGAGGTCAAAGGACAACTTTCAGGATTCTCTTCTTTCCACCATGTGGGTTTTAGAGATTGAACCTAAGGTCGTTAGGCTTAGAAGAAAGCACCTTTAGCAGCTGAGCCATCTTGCTGGCCCATGTTTTTCTGAATTTTAAGTCAGGGGGCTCTGACTCTGTATCTCAGGCTAGCTTCAGATTCATTGTGTGGCTGCGCTGGCATTGAACTCAAGACACAGGGCATGCTGACCTTGCATTTGTGATCTTCCCAGACCAGCTTCCCAAGTGCCATCCTGCCCACCTCATGGGCATTCTTGACTGGTTAGCAGAACAGGTTTGCACCTTTACCCTGTATGCCAAGGAGGTGATTACTGCAGCTACGTTCACAGCAGCAGGGAAGCCAGTGTTTCCCCTCCAACAGTGATGCTCCTGTGTTGTCTCCAACAGGAGCTCCTGCTGAGCGAGGCAGGGTCCAGCAGATGGGACCGTAAACTAATTCCCAGATGGAGTAAGTCCCCAGCGGCTCACTGGTTCCTCTCGCAGTCTCAGGGGGGCAGCTGGGGTAGGAGGATCTCCCCAGGAAGTCATGAGGAGGCACTTAGCATCTCCATCTATCCTTAGACCTAACCACCATTGTGTCTTGCTGTAGAGACCACTGGCTCATTTCTCACCCACCATCCTTGCCTTGCACAATTCCTTCCACAGAGCAGAGGTAGGGTCTTGTTAAAGCACAGGTCTCATGAGCAGCCATGTCCTTCATGCCCCTAAACTGAAGTATATGAAGGAATGAATGAACCCCTTCAGCAGCTCCACGTGCCTCAGGTCATATCATGGCTCCTCTCCTGGACCTTGCCAGCCTGTGTCACCCCTTATTTGCTGGCTCTGCCCACACGGGCCGAGTTGCCCTTCTGGAATAGGTCCATGTCCCTTCCACCTCAGAACCTCACACCCTTTTCCCGCCTGAAAATGCTTGCAGGGTCAAGTCCAGTGCCACAGAGTTAAAGAGGTCTTCCTTGACCCTTCCCTGAATGTTGTGTTAGTCAGCATTCTCATTGCAGTGACCAGATACCTGGCAAGAAGCGGCATGAGGAGCGGGGGAGAGCTTGTTTTTGAAGATGTAGTTGGCATGTTGGAGAAGTCAAGGTGAGAATAGCCCTTGGCCAGGACCCCGGGAATATGAGCCTGCTTGCTCATATCTGCGTAGGTCGGGAAACAGAGAAGGGAACGTTTGACTCAACACTTTAACCTTTTTCTTTTATTCAGTCTGGGCCCCCAGCCTGTAGGATGGGGCCACTACAGTCAGGTGTTCCCTGTCTTCAGCTATCTTCTCTGGAAAGGCCGTCACAGTCACAGCCACAAGTGTATCTCAGTAATTCCCAAAGTATTAATAATCACAAGGCTTGGCCATTGTTCTTGTCCTCCCTGCCTGACAGCAGCTACAGGCAGTGCTGGACGTTCACTCACCTCCCTGACTTGACTGTGAGCTATGAAAGGGCAGAGACAAGCCTGGCCGCTCATCACTGTAACTCCAGACTCTCAGATGATCTGGACATGTTTGCTGCATGAAGATTGGGCAGATACCTTAGCTTCCTCAGCTAGCTCCATGTGTCGGACTATTTGGTGACATTTGAGGAAGGGAGGGTGGAGATCCCTGCGGCTCTGGAGTCTTCTGCTAGCATGGTGGCTAGCATCAACCCCAATGGCCAGGCTTCAGTGCCGCCTCTCAGCACACGCCTACCTTTTACACATCCCAGTCTCTGTAGGAGAGAGAATACTTTGTCAGGCTGGCAAGGCAGGCAGTTGTGTGGCCTTCTAGCCCTGACCTGACTGTTCTTCAGCCGGGAGATTGTCTTTTAGGTCCTCTGAGGCTAGACCCTGGAGGTCATAGGTTCTGGGGGTGGCACCGAGGAGGCAGCTGGCTTGGGAAAGAGCAAGGTGTGGGGTTGCTAGGGTGCCAAGACAGTCCTGGTGGGAACCTGTGGCTGAGAAGGCTGCCCAGGACTGTCCACAGTCAAGGAGGTGACAGTGAGCGTGGAGAGCATGCTCAGTAGAGAGGAAGGGCGGGGGGGGGGGGGCTGGTCTCCCTTAACCTAGCCCCTGTTCCTTGCCCCTTGGCTTGTGCACCCTTCTACACCCTGACCTCTGGGTGCCTCTCCTTCTCTTTGATCTGATCTTCTAGAGCTTTGAAGCTTCAGCCTTTGAACTCTTTCTGCCAGCTCCCCAGCTGCACCCCAGCACCCCACCTCTGCTCCTTCCCCTCCCTCCGCCCAGGCTCTGCTGAGCCCAAGTGTCCTCTCATCACCTGCCCTCCATCTCCGTGGCATGCTGGCACCGGCCCCACATCTGCTTGTGCTGCTTTCCTAACGTAGCTGCCCCCTTCCCACCCCACCACCCCAGATGGAGGAGGCCCAGGCATGAGAGACACTTAAATTGGGGTCCAGTTTTCCTGTAGATGTCACAGGGGTCCCCACAGAGCAGTGGAACTGACTAGGGCTGAGCCATAAGGTGAACTGACTGGCGTGGAGCCTACAGAGTTGGAGAGAGAGGAGACTTTGAAAGGCCCAGTGCTGCCATCTTCCCCGCCACTCATGAGGAACTGAGAGGCCTGGGCCATGAAGGTCCAGATGATAAGGTCACCTTCTTGCTGCCCTGTGTACTCAGCTGCAGTGCTCCATGCTGGCATGGCCACCTAGGGCTTGGGATGGGGAAGGGACCTGGTGGAATATGGCACTGAACAGTTTTTCTGGAACTCACTGATGGGTTGGAACAGGGGTTAGGAGGTACTGCTTGTCTAGCTCTGTGCCTGCTCAGAGCATGTCTACCCATGAGACACAACTGTTCACACAGAAATTCAGGGTCCAAAAGGACACGGGGTTAGATAGGAGGTAGTCATGACCATCAGCACCCTGGACATTCACGATGCTCACTGCATCCTGGGGGTTACTTCGAGTTCATTCCATGTCTGTGAGTACAGAATCACATACATCCAGGAATGATGTCGTTGCTGTTCCCATTTCACAGATGAGGTTGAGTCAAATGATACAGAAGCCCCAGCACAGTATCAGAATGCTGTCTCATATGGGGAGTCTTGTACCTCCAAATGATGCTGAAAGTGTTCAAGTCTCTAGAGAAAGCTTTAGAAACGGTAGTGGGCATTTCACCAAAGAAGGAAGAAGAGCAGTCAATCACTGCATGCAAAAAAGCTCAGTCATTAGCCACTGAGGAAAGCTAAAATGGCTGAGATACAAAACAGAATCCCAGAAAACACCCTGCCAAACCAAATCAAAAGCAAGCAGCCAGACACCATTTAAGATCTGAGTGTGGTGCTACACCCCTTTAATACTGGGACCTGGAAGGCAGGGGCAGGTGGGGTTGAGACCAGCCTGGGGTCTATAGTGAGTCCCCGTCTCCTAAACAAGGAAGCGAACGAGAGACCCACCGGTACAGGTAAAGACTGGTACAACCCAGAATGGGAGGGCTAGTAGGAGAGCTTGGGGGTAGAGGGGCTTGCCGCCAAGCCCGATGATGTTAGTTCGATGACTCCCACAGATTGCCCTCTGACCTCCAAATGTGTTTCTACACACACTCATTAAGTAAAGGTTAAAAAAGTATGTTTAAAAGGGTGACTTTTATTGTGTGCAAATTATACCTCACTAAATAAATCTGACTTGAAAACTGGATCTCGAGAGGGTGGAAGCCGGGAGGGTCACCGTGTCACCTTGTCATCACCAGAGTGGACTATGAGGTGACTTGGAGATAGAAGTAGGTGAACCTGACTCCTTGGGGAAAAGCCAACCTGTGGAGGATCAACCAGGGCAATGGCCTAAGCATGGAGCTTGGTGTACCCAGAAGCCAGCAAGGGGCATTCATGGTTGAGTGCTGTGTGATGTGCAGTAAAGGCTGCGGGGGTCAGAGAGGTGGCGGGGAGACACACCTGTCACAAGAGGACCGAGATGGGGGGTTCTAGAGAGTTCTAGTAGAGCCGTGGGTGTGAGCAGGCCATGTTGACTGGTCCCCTACTGACGGATGCACTAAGAACACTTAGGAACAAGAACAAGTTGAGAACGGAGAGAAGGTACTCAGAACACTGTGGTGACTTGAGAGGCGTTGAGAACCGGCTGGCCTTGGGATGTGTTCTGAAGGCAGCGCCAACAGGATTTCCTGCCGGGTTGAATGCGGAGTGTGAGGGAAAGAGGAGGGAAGGATGACAACATCAAGGTGTTTGGCCTGGGAAGCTGGTAATCCGGCTGGGCACCACCATGGGCACCGCCACTTAGTGGTTTTAGCTGTCTCCTGGGGTCTGTGGGTGAAGTCTAGGCAGAGGCAGAGGGAGGCTCAGGTCAGCCCTGCTCCTGGCTCTGGGCTCGGGATGGGCTGTGCATCCTGGTTATTCCAGTACACTTTTATTTATGGCCTCACTGGCTTTGTCATTTCCTTGTCTCCTGCCTGGAGTGAAGGCTGTAGACATGATGGACTGGTATAGGATGAAGAGGCCCAGTCAGAGCTGCTGAGCTAGCCTCTTCTCTTGGGCTAGCCCTGCTCACTTATAGGTACCTTGGGATGTCTCCACAGCCCTGCACACAGAAAGGGACTGGCCATGGCTGTCCACAGGTCTCCCTCTGACAGGGTGAGCAGACAGATGATTCCCATGGAAAAGGCCTTAAGGACAAATCCTGGTGGCAAGCTTGATCTACTCACACCCACATCTCAATGTGTGCCTCATTACACTGTGCCCCACATACTGCCAGGCATAGGTTAGGACAGACAGGAGGACAGGACATACCGTCGGCCAGCCAGGCCAGCCAGCCCATATCCGGGCAAGGGCTTCTCCTAGGATCTCACACGCTTCTCAGGCATCCGAGCCAGCCTGTCTCTCCGCAAAGGCTGGGATGATGGGTCTTTTCTTGTCAGCAGCAGGTGCCTGGCAGCTGCCTAGGATGCCAGCCCCATGAGCTGGCATAGGAGGAAGTGCTTGCTAAAGTGGTCATTACCCGTGCTGGGCTTAGGCTGCCTCAGGTCTTACTGCTGTTGCTCAAGGTGCTTGGGATACCATGAAGAACAGTGCCAGTGCCAACTGCTCAGCCTTAAGGTCCCTCTGAGATGCCTTGCAGCTCACCGCGCTCACTGTCAGCCATGACTGTCGTTTCTGAACAAAGTCCCTCAACACCCACTCTACTCGAAGTCCCCGTCCTCTCTGCCTACCTTTGTCCTGGGGGTATACTGAGGCTTGTGACTTGACTGGGTTTGGATATAGGTAAATCCATCCAGGTGATGATTCCAAATGGGCCTGCATCTAACTTTCTTCCAGAAAAACAGTGGAGGGTGGGAATGCTGGGAAGGAAAGGGCTGGAGACCCCAGGGACAGAAGGGCTCAGATGGAGTGGTCCAAGATAGGAAGGGCTCAGATGGAGTGGTCCAGGTGAAGCCATGGTGGATTGGTTCAAGTCTACTGATTCTACAGACATCCGTGCTGGGCAGCTGGGCACCAGAGCTAGGGCTGGAGACAAGATTGTGAACAAATAGCCTGGCCTGGTCAGCCACAGCCTTTAGTGTGGTAAATGGACAGCATATATGAGCTCAGAGCACTGGAGGCAGGGCAGAGAGGCACTGTGACAGCACAAATCCCGAGAAGCTGCCAGGGTTGGGAGGCTCGGCTCGAGGGGGTGGGGAGCGTCCCCTGAGTCCAATACAGATCTGTCACACCCTTGGCTTGTCCTTGGTCATTTCCCTCACTGTGGCCTCTGCCTCTAGGAGGGCCCAGGCATCTTTCTCCCTGCCCCTCCCAACCTCCTGCTGGTGGAGGGCTGCCGGCATGTGGCAGGGCCACTGCCAATGCTGTGGCCCTGGGGTGAGAGCTGACGTCTGTCCAGGGGCATCTCTCTCCCTGCCAAGGGCTGAGATTCCCGGCTGCATGCCTTCCCACTTGCCACAGGAGCTGGCATCTGCCCATCACAGAGTCATCCGCTACCCAGACCCCAGCCTCACCCCCTTTTGGCTTGGTGACAGCTGGGGCATTTTATTAGGTACAGGCCTTCTCTCACAGCCTGGTCATAACACTCTAAGACAGCTGAAGGCTCTCACCTCAGGGAAGACCCTACAGAGAGATCAAGAACCCCCGACTCCAAGTCCTGGCTTTAAGAACAATAGGAGATGCTGACCCAGCCTGAGCAGATAGCTAGTGTCCCTGGAGCATGGGAGAGAGAAGACCCAACCATGTACAGTCCCGTGGAGGGGCTGCAGCCTCAGGCTCCTTAGTCTTCTGTGCTTTATGGTCAGTGAGTTTCTTTCCACACCCAGCCTCTAAAGGAGGTCCCCAAGACACAGTCGTGAGAAAAAAAAACCAAAACCATGAACCCACTCCTATTATTGTTGTCATTATCATGTGGATGCCTTTCATGTATGTATGTATGCATGTATGTATGTATGTATGCATGTATGTATGTATGCATGTATGTATGTATGCATGTATGCATGTATGTATGTATGCATGCAAGCCACATGTGTGTCTGGTGCCCACAGAGGTCAGAAGAGCGTGTCAAATCCCCTGAACTACACTACAGTTACAGTGAGTCTGGGGATCAAACCTGGGTCCTAGGGAAGAGCAGTCAGTGCTCTTAACCACAGAGCCCCACTGGCATTTCTTTTTTAAACTCTCGCCTGTGGTTATTTTCACGAGACATCACTTGGCAGGGACCACACATGCGCTCCTGCAAGTTTTATTCCTATGTAAGATGGCTCCACAAGGTCACACATCCCCACACATGTCATGAGGCTTTGGCTCTGATGCTTATTAAAAAGCTGGGTGTGGCCTTCCATCCTAGCATGTGGACTGCCCTGGTTGGGTGGAAGGAAGACAATGAAGGTGACCACGGGAATGACCAATAGTGTCAGACTGTTACCTTTCATATGGTGGTCATTTATAAGGGAATGTTGCTCAGAGCCCTTGGTCTTGGTCTTAGCCTGAGAAGGAGAAGCTAGGAGCATGTGGGAAGGCTCCTTTGGAGTCTCGTTGGTGTAATGTTTCCAGGAGGCTGGGCCTCCTCTTGAGGAAGGGTCTGGGAGACAGGTGTCTCCAGACTTTCTGCGGGCGGGGACTTCGGGAGTCTTCTTGGGGAATTCTGACACATCAGACATGGGGGGTGGGGCCTTTTAGGTCTCAGCAAGCTCAAGTACGTGGATGGTGACCCTGTTGGCAGGAGGCTTGGTGGACCCATGAGTACCTAGGGTCAAGGACAAAGATCAGCAGGGATCCTGGAGAAGAGACATCTCTTGGGAAACTGCAGGGAGAAGACACAGCAGAGGTCTCCTAACAGTCACAAAAGTGTCTCTAACTGTACACCTGGCCCGGGAGGAGCCACTCCGCCACTGGGCATGCTCATGCCAGGCTGAGACTATGCAAGAAAAGAGCTGTTAAGTTATTGCTGATTGTTGTGTTTCCCCAAGAGACTCGTCACAGTCTCTGCCTGGTCTCACCTAGGCCTAGGGAGGGGTTGCCACTGAGCAAGCTAGCAAGCTACAGGGAGGGGCAGGGAGACTGGTCTCTGTGACCTCTGCTTGCTTACCGCTCCATTGGCATTTGTAGAGAGGGGGCTGTGACAGAAGCGTTAGGATGAGGACCAGTGATTGGTAGGGAGATGGCAGTGCCAGGATAGGTTCCCAGAGGGACAGGAGAGTCCTGACCCTAGAAGAGCAAGGGGTGTTCTGGGGGGGCAGCAGGTGAAGGTGGGGGAGCCTGGAGCCTTGGGGGCTGGAGATGTGGTTACAGAGGGAGGTTGGCGGGGCTGGAGGCCTGGGACGGTTTGTCTCAATTGGAGAGCAACAGGAAGCCACGGAGCAACTCTATCCGGGGCTGGTAATCTTGGGTTGAAATATCACCCTGGCCACAGAGAGAAGAATTTGGAATGGATGAAGATAGAGAGAACACTTGTTGGTTGTCTCCAAGAGGCAAGACATAGGTCCCCTAACTGAAGGAGAACAAGTTAGAACCAAGCAGTGGGGTTTCAGAGTCACCGAGGAGGTGGGCCCCCACGACTTGAGTGAGGTGTATTGGTGCTGGGGTAGGCATTCAAGATGGCAATAACGGGACTTGGCAAGGCAACAGAGTTGAGTTCAGTACTGGGTAGTCTGGATGGAAGGTCTAGAAATACCCAGAGTAGACTGCTGAACACTGGGCTGGGGCTCGGTGAAGAGTCCTCAGCTCAGGACAGGTTTTTGAAGCCTTGGTTGGGGCTGGAGAGGCACAATCAAAAGCCAGGAGGAGGCAGGGCAGTAAAAGAAAAAAACAAAACCAATCAGCCAACCAACTAACCAACCAACCCACCAACCAACTAACCAACCCACCA
>JADRCH010000034.1:354509-365666 GCA_019843965.1 Rhynchomys soricoides | reverse complement strand
AACCAATCAACCAACCAACTAACCAACCCACCAACCGACTAACCAATCAACCAACCAACCAATCAATCAACCAACCAACTAACCAATCAATCAACCAACCAACTAACCAATCAGTCAACCAACCAACCAACCACAAGGGTGGATTATAAGGCCCTTAGATCTGTCACAGTCACAGAGAGCTCACTGAGGTGTGGACACCTCATATTGAGGCTGTGGACAGAAATGAGGACAGCCTTGTTGGAACACATGCTCTGTTTTCCAAGATGAAGACTGTTCAGGAGATGAACCGTGGGCAGTTAGCAAGACGCTGACGTGTCACCAAACCAGGCACTCAGCACAGTTAAGGTGGTGAGTTCAGTGTCGTGTGTATCTTACCATGATTAAAACAGGAGAAAGAAGCAGGCGAAAGCCTGGAAAAGGTGGTTTCCAGGAAGGGGAGGGAAGCACTTCCTCAGGTAAGGCCAGAGCTGGCAATACTGAGTCCAGCCGGAAGGAGGCATGGGCATGTGGTGACTGGGCTAGCAGCAAGGGGGAAGAGAGGCCCAGGAGGCCAGTGTCAAATGTCACAGGTCCAAAGCAGCCAGTGACCCTGTCCTGAGGATATCTGGTTTGGAACTTTGGGGGTGCAGTTTCTCCTCTCTGCAATAACCTAGAGTAGGAGGTCCTCAAGGAATGGCCTGGGCATCTTTTCTCCTGTGTGTGTGTGTGTGTGTGTGTGTGTGTGCGCGCGCGCGCGCGCATGTGCATGCGTCCATGTGTTGTCTCCCCCCTCCCCTGTCTGTATCCCCACTTGTGTTACCTGAGCCTCTGCTTCTGGCCATTCTCCAGTGTGGACAACTTGAAGTCATTTCTAAGTCCTGAACACTCTCTCCACCACCACTCTGTAGCCTCTGCTGCTGCCGCTGCTATCACTGCCACCACCACCACCACCGCCACCACCACCACCACCGCCACCCTCCAGCCCTGCTCAGACCAAGGCCTCCTCACATCACAGCTTCTTTCAGCCCCCAATGTCCTGCCCCTTCCTCAGTACCCACTAATGACAGATCCCAGACCAGGTCATGTAAGCCATTTATTCGTTTGTTTGAAAAATAATGTATTCCATTTATACACGAAGCTCAGTGAGAAGTGCTCATTTACCTCAGACAACACCCGACATGTACGCAAGCCCCTCCCTCCTTCCGTCTACTCTCTTTTTCTCTCTGTGCAGTTCTAGAAAAGGAGGCCATGCTAAGCCAAGGACTTGGAGCTAGCTTGCTCCTCCCCTCAGCCACCCTGACTACAGCCAGCCCCGGCACCTGTCTTAAGGCCCCAGGGCCACCTGCTTATTAGAAACCACAGTCTCTTTTCGGCCAGCTGGTATAGCAGCTCTGCCAGCCCTGCCAGCCCTGCCAGCCCCAGGCCACATTCCTGCCTATGCAGTCTGAGGTGAGTGCCAGGGAGGGGTATACATCTTTCCAAGCCTTGGGAGCAAAGTACAGATCTACAAAAATAAGATTTCCACTCAGAGAAGCATCATCAGGACAGTTAAAACCAAGCCCCCCCCCACTGGACTCAGTGGGGACATTGGATAAGCCTCCAGGGGCAGGTGGGGCAGGAGCCGGCTGCCACTCAGGGAACTGAGGTGACAAGAAGAAACATAATACTTGACTCGCCCGCAGTGCCCCTCCTTCAGCACTGCCAGGAGCATCCAGCCCTCTGACAGCTCAGCGAGGTAGGTAGGAGCAGCCAGCCTGCAGTGGGCAGGCGCGACTGAGGTGGCCTGTGAGGTGGGTGCCCCCAGCCAAGGGTGGCTCTGCTGGAGAGCTAGACTTGGGCAGCCAAGCCCCTGCCTTCTCAGGCTCCACCAGCCTGTCACTTCAGCAGCGACATTTTTTTCTACATTAAAAGATTTGCATATGCTAAATAGGATTGTCAGCAGCTGAAGAGGTCACGGGGATAATTGGACTTTTTTTCCCCCTGAAAAAGCCTTCTCAGAAGACTCCTGGGTTAGTCAGACCCTGGGCTGGGCCCAGATGCCACACTGCCTCCTCTCCCAGTGGGATGGATGGCTTGTCCCCTTCTAGGGTACAGAATCAGGCCTGATCATCCAGGGTCTTTCTCCTAGGCAGTGCCAGGCTACCCTCCCACTTCCACAGTGTCTGAAGAGGATTTGGAGCCCCAGTGGGAATCCTTTTCACACATGGTCAGAGGCAGAGACCCTAGGGGAACCTGGGAAATGGAGACCACTTCTGTGCTGTGCAGCTGCCACATCTGGACACAGTTCAGCGGCCCATGTAGAACAGCCTTCTCTTCCCCTGGCCTTTGGACAGGGCCTGCCACTTCACAGGAGCAAACTGTGTGCCTGGCTGTGAGTGGGGCTGCTTCCCTTGTACCCTCAGGCTCCAACATTAATACTCTTACAGGAGAGGAAGGAAGGGCAGAATTCATCTCCCAGACCAGGGCAGCTCTCTGGAAGCTTTTAATTTTTACAGCACTGACCTCAAGTGAAGCCTGACTAAAGAAAGGAGACCGGAATCCTGGAACAACAGGAGTACAGAGTAAGTTCCACTGGAAGAAACCCACGCTTGGGGGCCAGGAAGAAAAACCTGTCTCCTTTGGAGCCACTGACCATATTGCCTGAGGCGATCCTGGGCCCCTGCGGCCTATGTCCCGCCCCAGGGTGTGAAGTGTGTGCGCACACATGTGTGTGTATGAATGAAGTGCTTAGGCCTTCCTGGCTCCTTAGCCCAGGTGACAGGAACCACGACCCTCCCCTTGGGTGTGAAGGATCCCACGTTAGCTTTGAGAGCAGAGTTCTGGCACCTCCATTGACACTTGCTCAGGGTTAAGAAGAGGCAGTGTGAACTGCTGCAGATGTTCATGGAAAAAGATGTTCTTTGCTCAAGTAAAAAAATATCAAATATAATAAATCTGTGAAAGCTTGTTCACAACATGTACAGTGTGTTTCCCATTCCACCTCAGAGGTTGGGACAGAGTTGCTGTTCAGAGCCATGCGGTGCAGCCTGGCCAGAGCCGACTACTACGGTGTGCCAGGCCACTACCAGCCGGGGTTCCTCCAGCTGCCTCTAGCTTCAACCCAGAGACACAGAACTCTGCCTGTGGTTCTTCCACTTGGAGACTCACCTGTCACCCCCAGAGTGAGGAAGGCCTCAGCCGACACTGGTTTTAACTGCGTAAGGTTTGTCAGGATACAACAGGGTACGTCCTGGCCAGCGGGTGGCCAGGCTCACACTATAGACTCTCGGTCTCTATCTGGAGATGGAGGGAAGTCTGCCAGATCTTCGCTGCGGCTGTAGTCGGATGCACGCACTGGGAGGTTATCGCTGGTGGCCCTTGTGACGCTGTCGTAGGAAGGAGGGAAGGAAGTGGAGGAGATGGAGGAGCTGGAGAGTGGACCACTGCGTCGGGAGAAGTTCTCATTCATCATGTAGGCAATGAGGCCTTCCCGCTCGGGGGCATCCTCATCGGAGAGGCCACTGCTGCCCGCTTGCTGCCGGAAGAGGAAGGAAGCATGTTTCACAGAGCGCTGCAGCAGGTGCCTCCGGAAGGCCCGCTGGATGACCGTGGCTGACACCTCCTCGTGTTTTCGCCGCAGGGTGGTGGTGATGGGTTCATAGGAGATCTTGGAAGGATTGGCTGCCATGAACTTCTCCTCCATCTGGATCTTCAGGGCGTCCATCTCTCCAGACTCCCCGAGCACCCTCTTGGTGAAGGCAAACAGGATATCCATACAGTGGATGCGGTCCCCACTCACCATGGGCAGGTCCATGTTGATGAGGCTTATCTGGTTGGGCTTGGCAATGCGGAGCGGCTCAGACAGGGCATCGGCAAAGTCGGACAGGGCCAAATACTCAATGAACTGGGTGGCCTCCGGGTCAAACTTCTCCCAGATCTCATAGAACATGTCAAAGTCGTCCTCACTCAGGGGCTCTGTGCTCTCTTCTGTGGCCACACTGAAGTTCTCAAGGATGATGGCTATGTACATGTTGACCACGATGAGGAAGGAGATGATGATGTAGGTGGTGAAGAAGAGGATGCCCACCGCTGGGCTCCCACAATTCCCTCGGGAGCCATTGCTGTTGGGCAGGTTGGGGTCGCAGTAGGGGGGTCCTGTGTTGAGGATGGGGCTAAGGAGGCCATCCCAGCCAGCCGATGTGGTGATCTGGAAAAGGCACAGCATGCTGTTCGCAAAGGTCTGGAAGTTGAACATGTCGTCGATGCCAGCCTCCCACTTGACATAGGCAAAGTTGGCCATGCCGAAGATGGAGTAGATGAACATGACAAGGAAGAGGAGGAGGCCGATGTTGAAGAGGGCGGGCAGGGACATCATGAGGGCAAAGAGCAGTGTGCGAATCCCCTTGGCTCCGCGGATCAGCCTGAGGATGCGGCCGATCCTGGCCAGACGGATGACGCGGAAGAGCGTCGGGGAGAAGAAGTACTTCTGAATGATGTCGGAGAGGACAGTGCCTGTGGGAAACAAGCAGGACTGAGCCACCTCCCTCCTTCCAGGCCACGTTCACCAAGGGCAAGTGTGTCTGTAAAGGACAAAGCCCTTCCAGGAAGACCAGGCCATTAGGATGTTCTAGGACTTGGCCTCCTCTTGACTCTATGACCCAGGAGATGAAGACCTACGTTCTGCTACGTGTTTTCTCAGCTCCATTATTCTAATTGTAAGGACACAGCTGTTGAGTGGAGGTATACCAGGACATCGAGCCTACATGGGCTCTGAAGCCAGAGGGTCTTCAGCACTGCAGCAGCCTAGCAAAAACCAGAGCTCAAGGCTTCTGGCTCCTCACTATTCAAAGTATGCTCTGAAGATCAGCAACCTAGGGATGACCTGAATGCTCACTGGAAATGTAAGTCAGGGTCATCCACACAGATCAAGCCTCGGTGTCTCTGTAATGGTTCCTACTACCCTCTGGCTCTGGACTTTTCCACTTCAGGTCCTCTACTTTAAAGGCAAAGGTATATTACAAGAGAAAGAGTGAAGTAAACTTGCCTCTTTGGGGTACAGGGACCTCTCCTGGCTCTGTCAGGAGTGCTGATGCTGGCATGTGCACTGGGTTATGCCCCTTCCAGCCGTCATTTCATTAGGCTTCCCAGAACCTTGGGAAAGTCAGCCACAGGCATGATCTCCCTCCCAGAGGGAGCCGAGAGATGGTAACTGGCCCAAGTGACAAGCTGGGATGAGACCCAGACACTCTGGCTCCACGAAAGCTCTTAGCCACACTCTGCGTTGGTCCAGCACCAGGACCAGCAGGTGATTCGGAAATATACACTGTACCTCCCAAAGCCTCTAAGACGCCAGTGGTCCACTCTAGCTGACACTCTGTATTCCCTACACTGCTTTTCAGCCCCATGAGGCA
The DNA here is from genome assembly GCA_019843965.1 of Rhynchomys soricoides. Classification (NCBI taxonomy): domain Eukaryota; kingdom Metazoa; phylum Chordata; class Mammalia; order Rodentia; family Muridae; genus Rhynchomys; species Rhynchomys soricoides. The sequence continues at coordinate 360,297 of JADRCH010000034.1, read as the reverse complement.
CACTGCCATCCTTACCTCCACCTGGGGCCTTGGGACATTTCTGAGCCTACCTCACGTTCTAAATGCCTGCCCATCACTGCAGTGGAATGAGAACCTGCCCTAACCTCTGATTGGATTTGCCAGAGGTAGATGACATTTATGGCAGAAAAACAAAGTCAGAATGACCCCAAAGGCAAATGTGTACTTAAGGGAATGGAGGTGTGTGTCAAGTATTTGAGCTGTAAGCACAGCAACAAAGACAAATATACAGGGTCAAGTTAGACCACATTAAAATTAAAACAAAGTACAACACTGCTGCTTCAACAGGCATCACAAAGACAGCAAAGCAGAGAAAGGGAGGAGATATTTTTGATTTGCATATTTGATAAGGGATTGGAATTCCAAATAGATAAAGTGCTCTTACAACATGACAATAAAAATGATAAATTACTCTAATTTTTTTTAAAAAAAAACAAAAGTTTTGAATAGCTATTCTCTATGCAAGATATGAATATGTAATGAATATGCAAGTTTTCTGAATAGCTGTGTCCTAGGAAGGGTAGGGTCAAGATGGGATTACTGAGTTCTCTTCAGGTTGGCCACTTAGGCCTGAATGGGCCCTCCCAGACACATTCCTTTTAGAGTGATGTGTAAGTCTGTGCATGTGTGTGCAAGGGCTCATGTGAGTGAGTGTACATGTACATGGTATACATGTGTGCATGCTTGCATGTGCTTATATGTATGTGTGCATGTGTGCTTGCATGTACTTGTGTGTGTGCTTGCATGTGCTTGTATGTATGTGTGTGTGCTTGCGTGTACTTGTATGTGAGTGTGTTCTTGTGTGTGAATGCTTGCATGTGCTTGTGTGTGTGTGTGTGTGTGTGTGTGTGTGTGTGTGTAAGGGGAAGTTGAGGAAGACAGAGAGAGCAGATGAGGAGCTAAGGCACTAAGTAGAGTGCAGAGGACTGGAGCAGACACATGGCCTGGGCAAGACTTCCCCATCCAGCCATCTTGCATACCCACCAACGATGGAGAGGATGACGACCACGAAGTCGAAGATGTTCCAACTGTTGGTGAAGTAATAGTGGCGCAGGGCAGCCATCTTGACAATACACTCGCCTGTGAAGATGGCCACGAAGAGCAGGTTGATCTTGGCCAAGATGTTGACCTTCTCAGGGCTCTGGTCATCTGTCTCCACCATCATGGTCACCATGTTTAAACAGATGAGGAACATGATGGTGACATCGAAGGCCTGCTTGGTCACAATGTCGAATATGAAACCCTGGTACTTGTTCTAGAAGAAGAGACGAGGGGCTCAGTGCACAGAGATCCTAGAAAACTCACCAGTCAGCCCAGACAACTTACATCCTACCCACCTTCTGTGAGACTACAGCCTCCTGACCTCCATTGCACAGCATGTGTAGAGGAGGAAACCATGGAGGTTGACCAGATGGCCCTCCTGCCTATGTACTTGATCCCCTCCAGGCAGAGGCCTAGCCCTGAAGCTCCCTCCTCCACCAGGCTACCCTAATGTACCTTCAGGTAGATGTCTACTCTGGGTTTCAGCACACCATCCATGTGCTGCTCTTCAGTCTCACAAACCTGAGGTTCAAGGTCAATCCTAGCACTTGTATGTGCCTTCAGATTAATATATTTTCTCCATGTTAATTTATGGAGTAGATGTTATTTATTCTACTGATTAAAATTACTTTATATCTGTATGTTTCTAAAAACATCTTATTTTTAAAATGTGCACGTGTGTGCCTGCATGTAGGTATGTGCACACGTGAGTGCAGGTGCCTGTGGGACACAGGAAATGTCATTGGACCCCTGTAGCTGGAATCCTATGCAGCTGTGAGGAAGCTGCCTGATGTGGGTGCTGGAAGCTGAAGTCAGGTCCTCTGTGAGAATAGCACACAATTTTAACCACCAAGCCATTCTCCAGCTCTTCTATGTGCCATTAATTGGAAGTGAGCCCAGATTATTTGAAGGAAGAGAGGGGATTATAAATAACATTCATCCCATACCCCCTCTGCTTGCCACCCCCAATCTCGGAGGGAATAGGGTGAGTGGGGAGAAGGAGGAAAGCTTTGTCCAACCATCTGGTGGCGTAGGGTCGGCTCACCTAAATACTTTGAACAAGTCTCCTGTTTTTTGTTTACTTGTTTGTTTTCAGGACAGGGTCTCAATATGTAGCCCTGGCTGGAATTGAACTCACAGAGATCCTCCTGCGTCTGCCTCCCAAGTATTGAAATTACAGGCAGGCACCCCCATGACCCAACTCCTCATCCCGCTTCCAAGAAGAATGGCTTGATGGGGCCAAGAAAGTGAGGCTAGCAGGGGCCCAGCAACACCCTGGCCCTACTCAAGAGGACATATTGAGTTCTCTGAGGAGCCCAGCATTCTGAGGATGAGACTGTGGGTGGGGGGAGGGATGTGAATGCCCACCACACTGCCTGGGAAGAACATGTACCCCTGAAAGGAAGACTGGGGCCCACTGGAAGCAGCTGAGTTCCTGTGAGTATGCAGTGTGCCCTAGATGTCACCACCTGTGTCCTCAGGCCTTCCTGCTCTCTGCATGAGGCTCAGACTTTTGTGTAAGAGAGCAATCTGAGAGTGCTCCTCTGCTGGGCAGCAGCCTGAAGAGCCCTTGGTGGGAGGCTTTGATGGAGGAGCCCAGGGCTCCTGTGAGACCCTCCCTGACATTGCCAGGGAGCCTGTCTCACCAGGGGCCGTGGGATGGGCTTCTGGGGTTTCTTGGAGCCCAGCTTCTTCATGGCATTGTAGTACTTCTTCTGCTCCTCTGTCATGAAGATGTCCTGGCCCCCTAAGTATAGAAAGACAGCACCGCATAATTTTGGGGTTCTTAGGACCTTGCTTCCCCAGTGAAGGTGCCAGGCTCAACCACTTCATAACTTCCTGTATATTTGGAGAGATTTCCCCCCCAAAATCTGCCTTTCCAGGGATCCCCCTGTCCATTCTCTGGTTTTGTGGCCTGCAGATCCAGTGTTCACTTGACCCTCTCCCTTGGCTCTGCTCTGAGCATCACTTGGTTTGGCTGCTGCTAATCATGGCTTCTCTGGTGCATCTCCTTGGGCCTCTGCACAGCCCCACCCATGACTCTTGATCACAGATGGGGTTAACAGTTCACATTCTCATCCTGAATCTCTTAGCTGGATGAGAGCAGACAGAGACCCACCAAAGTCCCTTCTGTTCCTCACAGCCACCTCCTCACTCTCCCCATGGTATTTCATCTGAATAAAAACGAGGCTCATCCCTGAGGTCTGATGGGAGCCTCTGACTCCCCCGTCCTCCTTGGCCAACCCCCCTCCCAGGCGGGGCCAGTACTCTACGTATCTTTTTCTTCTGTTGGTTGAAGTTATCAATGATGACACCAATAAACAGGTTGAGGGTGAAGAAGGAGCCGAAGATGATGAAGACCACAAAGTAGATGTACATGTAGAGGTTGTCTTCCCACTGAGGCTGCTCCTCATACTGTGGGGAAGAAGTCAGGTGGGGCGGTCACACAGGCAGAAGGGCTCGGCTGCAGTGGGGCTGGCATGCATGCATGCGTGCATGTGCGTGTGTGTCTGCAGTAGGCCATCAAGTACGTGCATTCATGTCTCTGTGTATGTCTGTGTGCGTGTGGTGTGTGCGTTTGTGTGGCATGTGTGTGTGCACATGCATGCATGTGTGTGTACGTGTGTATGCGGTGTATGCTTTTGTGTGGCATGTGTGTGCACATGCATGCATGCGTGTGTACATGTGTGTGCTGTATGTGGCTACAATGAGGCTATCAAGTGCGCATGCATGTGTGTGTGCTTGTGTCTACAGTGAGGCCATCAAGTACGTGCATGTCTGTGTGTGTGTCTGTGTGGTGTGTTTGTATGTCATATGTGTGTAGGCATGCATGTGCTTATTAGAGCTGACTGGAGAGGATGGTGGCTGGCAATGGCAGACTAAGAGGTGACCCCATATCTGTGTGTCCAGGCCTCGGGCCAATGGGAGCCTGGGTGACACAGAGATCTCGCTCAGTCTTCTCTCAGGCACAAGGACCAAGGAGAAACTCATCTGTCTGCTGCTTCCACCTGTTCTCCTGAGTGAGGATGAACAAGTCATGGTGGGTTGGATCTGTTTGGATCTGAAACATGTTTAGAATTTGGGGACTGCATGAGAGATCCCACAGCCTCACTCCAGGACCAGGCCTGAGCACTAGGAAGCTGAACCTTAGGCTGACCAAGAGCACTCTGCTCCACCCACAGGCTGGACTTTCAGGCCAGGAGGCCAGGAGGCCCACATACCAGTTTTGTTGGGAGAAACTAGTGGCAACCTACCCCTCTGGAGTCCACAGCCGCATACATGATGTCCATCCAGCCTTTAAATGTCGCCTATGAGGAAGAGACCATGAAGATCATTAGACTTGTCACTCTGCTTTGGCTACAAAGAACTCCATCTCAATCAGGCCAGCAAACAGCCTTCTACAAGCAAGCAGGCCCCAGCCCACCTGTTCAGTAGCATCTAAAAGGCTGTGTGGCCTGGGGAAGACCTCAAGTAGGGGCTGGGGATGGAGGAGAAGGTGCTTAGCAGAAACCCCAAGAAGGCCATGTTAGGCTTCTCATGTCTGATAAGGCCAGGAGAAGGTTCACTCCTCAGAACACACATTTCAGACTCTAGACCCCAAGGTTGATCTGGGGAGCTGTGTCCTGCCATTCAGAGGACCAGCATCTTGCCTGTAACAATGGATCCTTGTTGTTACAAGAAAAATCCCTAACATATTTGCCAAATTATCTGATGTAAATATTCCCATGCTGTGCTGTGACCGAAGGGAAGAGAGGCAAGACCCACAGTGTTACAGCACATACAGCACAGGCAGAGCAGACGGCAGCCACCTGGGCGGTAAAAAGGCAAGCCAGCTTTATGTGATGCTGTGTGTTTCAGCATCACATAAAGTTTAGTTTTCTCGTAAAGGTTGTGTTCAACAACCAGCTGGTAACATGTCTGCAAATGTGACCCTCAAATCCAGTGAGCCAGCACCAGCCGAACCTAGCACACCTTGCCAAAGCTGCAGCTGAGAGGGAAGGAGGCAGCGTGAAGGAGATGGGGCCCTGGCATGGCTCTGCATTGGCTGCACAGTTGAGGCAGCTGTGAGAATTCAAAAAGAGCTCAAGAGACATTCTTGGTGGCAAGACCAACTTCCCAGGGGAATCCCACTGGGTCCTCAGCAAAATTTAGCCCTTCCCCAGGCCTCCTCTGGAGCCACAAACTTGGCTCTACATATTCTCTTCTTCTCTCTTATTTTAACATTTATGTATGTGCATGTGCGTATGTCTGTGTTGGGGACTGCACATGTACATAGGGGTATCCCCCAGAAGCCAGACGAGAGTGTTGGCTCCCCTGGAGTTGGACCTATAGGTAGCTGCAAGCCATCTGACTTCGGTACTGGGGACTGAATTCAGGTATTCTGGAAGAGCAGGAAGCATTCTCAACTGCTGAGGCATCTCTTTAGTCCCATAAGTGCTCTGTATCCGAGAATTCCCCCCCAACCTCCAGACAGGGTTTCTCTGTGTAGCCCTGGCTCTCCTGGAACTCGATCTGTAGACCAGACTGGCCCTGATCTCAGAGATCCACCTGCCTCTGCCTCCCGAGTGCTGGGATTAAAGGCAGGCACCAACATCACCTGGCTAAGAGTTGTTTTTTTTGTTTTTTTTGTTTTTGAATTTTCTAAAGAGGTGTGTGTGTGTAGGTCAGAGGTTAATATCAGGCTTCTTCTTCTTCTTCTTCTTCTTCTTCTTCTTCTTCTTCTTCTTCT
>JADRCH010000034.1:337594-347946 GCA_019843965.1 Rhynchomys soricoides | reverse complement strand
GGCTGAGGCCACCTGGAACCCTGGGACCACCTGAGGCTGAGGCCACCCAGAGCCCTGGGACCAACTGAGGCTGAGACCACCTCTCTTAGGTAGTATAGCTAGTGCTGCTTCCAGCTGGAATGGCAGCAGGAGGGTCATCTCCTGCTGTGACCTCAGCTTGCTTCTCCACAGGTTTTTCCTGGTTTAGTCTTGACTCACTGTTGATCCCCCTCAGCCTTGGGTTCCCTGGATTTTGGTTGGTGGACTTCCCAAGAAATCCTTAGCCTTCCCCACATTGAGTATCTATCCTTCAGCTGACCTGCAGGCCAGGGGTCCCCAAGGCATCTCTGGGAGGTTCCTAGGCCCTACTTTGGTCTCTTAACAGAACCTTCACCTCAGGGCTGAGAGAGCAGGACCAGGCTACACCCACCACAACCTGCTGCCACACACTCAGTTTTCTCTTGGCCAGGTGGGGTGATGAAAAAGGTTAGGGTGGGGGGGTCCAGGCACCTGGTTCTTCATATATTCTCCCTCCCACTGGGTCTCCAAATGTAAAGGCACCATGGTTTGATCTCCCATCCTAGGTGGTGACCTCAGTTGGGTCTTGGCTAGGATTACTGGAGAGGAGTCTCTTCTCTGCCAATGAGTTAGCCCTGCTAGTGTACAAACCTCAGTGCCAAGCCCAAGGACCACCAACAAATCCATACTTTCTGGGAATTGGCTTCAGATCCTGATGGCCACTCTCCTGAAGCATCCATCCCAAAGATGCACATACACCTGGGCTCCTGGGCCTCTCTTCCCAGGGATGCACACACACCTGGGCTCCTGGACCCCTCTTCCTTCACTGAAAGTAGATTCAGGGATGCTCCTCACCTGAGCATTGTCCCTTCCCAGCTCTGTCTGCCCTCCTGACTTGACCTATAGGGCCTACACTCATCCTGCAGTCTCTGGAAATCAGGGGCTTCCTTTTGACTGAGTCTCTTAGTCCGTGCTGTGAGCTGGAAGTACATGCTTATTTCTTGAACTTGCTATCCTGGGACACACCCTGGGCAGACAAGGTCCTCAGGAGTCAAATGGTCCACTCAGCCACAGTTCAATACAGAAATGTATGCTCACCTCCTCTCTCTGGTCATCCATACAGCACGTCCAGCCCTTGCTCCTGTGCCAGGACCCTGCCTGAACAGACCTCTCTTCTCTGACTGTCTCCCACAGATCCTGCTCTGAGGTAGGCCTCTGCTCTCAGCTGCCCTCTTCCTCCCTGACCTGAGGTCTAGGCTTCAGACTCCAGGCTTTGTTTTGCTCTCCCACCCCACAACACAGGCAAACACCACCCAATTCCACATGGTGATGCTGCCTGGCCCTGATTTTCCATCCTTTGCACTGCCATGAGCCCCCACCTCTTGGGTCCCTTCACGTGCCCACTCACATCCACGATTAGGAAGTCAAGCCAGCACCAGGCATTGGTGAAGTACTTCTTGAAGCCGTAGGCCACCCACTTGAGAAGCATCTCCAACACAAAGACATAGGTGAACATCTTGTCTGCGTACTCCAGCAGGACCTTGATGGTCTTCCGCTCTTCCAGGTAGATGTCCTCGAAGGCCTGTGGGCAAAGCAGACCGAGGGCTGAGGGCCCAGATGACTGCCAATCAGTTCACCCTGCAGGGGCGCAGTCCCCAGCAACAACTGCTGCTTAGGAGTGGAGAAACTGAGGCCAGACACCAGTGAAGGAGGTATGGCTCCTTTCACACTGTTATCTCCTCCCCTTCAACCATAGACCTGGAGAGTGTCCTCACTGTAGGTGGCTAGCTGGACAATGTGTCCCCTCTCTACTAAAGAGCAAGCATTAGTTCCAGGCTAGTGTGCTGTTAAGATCGCTTTCCTGGCTGGGCTTGGTGGTGCGGGCCTGTAATCCCAACTGAGGCAGGGATAGCATGAGGCCAGGCTCAGCTGGAGAGAGACAGAGGGGAAGAGGAAGAGGAGAGAGAAAAGGGGGGAGGGGAAGAGCTATCAAGGCTAGCTTTGGGAACTTTGTGAGATCCTGCCTCGGATTAATAAATAGTAAATAAATAATAAATAAATGCTGGGCTGTGCCTCTGTAGTCAGCTCTTCCTTAGCATGTGTGAAGCTCCTGGTTTGATTTCCATCACAACAAAAATAAAAGCAAACCATTTGAATTAAATAAATAACTAAGCTGTAGAAAACAGTTAAGTAAGCTATTCCACACATGCCCCTTTAAACAGAGCGAGGTGCAGGCGCTCAGCTCATGCTCTCAGCTGGGTAGGGCGCTCCACAAACCTCCTCTGGCTTCTCCTCCATTTTGAATTTACTCCACTTATCTTGTATATCTACCATTTTCCACAGGGATTTATACTGGACTCCATTCTAACAAAGACTAAGGTAGCCCTATAATGAACACACTGAATAAACAAAACCCAGCAGCACTTGGTCCAAAGCAGAATTTTCTTTCTTTTTAAAAATAGAGATATTCTGACATTCCCCAAATATCAGTCACACAGCACTTATTATTTTTAATTAATTGATTTGCTTATTCCTTGTTTTGAGACAGGAGCTCGCTGTGTTGCCCTGGCTAGCCTGAAATTCTCTCTGTAGACCAGGCAGGCATTGAATCCACAGAGATCCACCTGCTTCTGCCTCCCAAGTGCTGGGATTCAAGGAGTGCATCGCCACGCCCAGCAGAAGCAGAATTCTCAACAAGCTCCAATGTTCAGGACAGATAGACTCTTCTCAGGATCTAGAAGCCAAATGTATAGCCTCAGCCAGGAGCCCCTGCCTTGCACAGCTGAGGTTCAGGGACCACCTGTCCCAGCACAATAAAGATGAGAAAAGGTTCCCTCCCCCTTCCTCATTCCTGCCTCCACCAGAGCATCCCCTCTGAGCCACCAGGGGAAGTAGTTGGGGCTTCCGGCTGCTCTTCCTCCTCTGCTCTACTCCTCTACAGCCAGAGTGCTCTGAGGCTCCCTGTCTAGGCAACATGTCACCAGGGATCCTGGGGAGCTGCGTCCTTCTGTCACCCCTGGGCCCCTGTCTGACTTCAGGGCCTCTGCTGTGATCCAGGGATGAGTACTGTATGCAGTGCCGGGGGACACACAGCTGAGGCCTCAGTATGGCTAATTGGGTCTTTGTGGGCAGCAAGGCAGACGATCTAGGCCCTCAGATGGACTTGGGAACGTTCAAAATAAAAGGAGATTCATTGGTCTACTTAAGTCTATGTCTTTATTTTTACTGAAATAAAAAAAAAAGTGCTTCTTATGAATCTCTGATTCATAAGAAGGCCTGGGGATATAACTCAGTAAAAAGCATGCCTAAAGCTCTAGGTTCAAGCTCCAGAGCCCTATATAAATTCACAAAAAAGAAAAAAAAAACCCAGAAATGATCAAAATTGGCATTTCCAATTTCATGAACATATTGGAATGGACACTAACATTCAGATACCATTTGTGAGAACTAGTGTATGTGCATGTGTGCACACACATATGCAGAGTGTGGTTTTATAGGCTACATCAAACATTTGCTTTGAAATTAAAAATTTTCATTTTTTAATTATGTGTTTATGTGTATGAGCATGTAAGTACAATGCCCACTGAGGCCAGAAGATGGCGTCAGATCTCTTGGAGCTGGAGTTATTTGGTTGTGAGACATGAGAACTGAACTTAGATCCTCTGCCAAGAGTAGTAAAAAAAGCTGGGTGTAACCTCAGAACTTAGGTTGGCCGAGACAGGAGGCTTACCAAATGAACAAGGGGCTACATGGTGAGACCCTGTCTCAAAAACCAGCCAACTGGGCCCAGCAAGATGGCAACTGAGATCCTTGGGAGCTGTAAGATGGAACATCTTGCAGGTTTTCCATGGAATGTGTGCATACCAACCAATGCAGTAAAGTTTTAAAATAATCCTTTAAAAAGGAAAAACAAAACCCCAACAAACCAAATAAGAAAACTAAAGAAATTACTTTTTCCATCACAGTAATTTCTAGCAAAGGTTCTGAACCTTTGCTCCCTAAGGCAAATACATCAATCTTTTCAGAGGTTGCACGGCTACCAGGGGCAACAATGTGTCTGTTTGTTGAGGACACAGTTCTAGATTTCTGATGTAAGAACAAAGATGTGGTCTGGGGACAGACTGTGAGCAAGCCTCAGAAGAGATCAGTTGGCACTCCACCCATCAAGCACTCTATTCTAGTCTGCTGTGTGCCTCTAAGTCTTGTTTGCTATGCTAAATGTGCATTTCCACATATCTAATATGGTGATATCACTGGCTATAAGGTTCACTTAGCACAATTTTTGGTATTAAGAAAGCCATCACCTGGGGGCTGGAGAGATGGCTCACCAGTTAAGAGCACTGGCTGCACTTCCAGAGGACCTGGGTTCGATTCCCAGCATCCACATGGTGGTCTACAAACATCTGTAATCCTAGTTCCATGGGATCCCACGCCCACTTCTGGTCTCCTCGGGCTCCAGGAACACACATGGTGCCCATGCATATATGCAGGCAAAACCACCAAACACTGAAAAGAAACCTGTTTTTAAAAAAGTCCTCACCTATTCTGAGACCAGAAAAAAGAATTCTCTCCTTTCCTCTTTTTAAAAGTTTGGTGGTTTATATTATGATTTCAAAAAAATTATCTAATATATAGTTGGTAAAGAGTAAATATATATTTTAATAAAATTTTCTCAGTGGTTTGTCAACTGCTCCAACATTTTATTAAGAAGTTCATATTAAATCCACCAATCAGAAGTCAGTCTTACTGTGTGTGACATTTCTCTATTTACGCAGATCTACCCCACACCCTTCTGGGGTTAGTTTTTTTGTTCCTCTTGATGTTGGGATGGAACCTAGGGCCTGAGCTATTTCTAGACAAGCAGTGTGTCACTGAGACACACCCCAAACCCTTCTGCTGTTCCCTGGACCTATTCCTGCTGTCTGTTCCCGTGACCTTTTTGGTTTGTTTGTTTTGTTTTGGGTACTTTTGAAGATAAATTTTAGTGATGTTTTATCAAGTTCATTCAAAATCATTATTAGAATGTAGTACTATTTCATTTTTAAAAAAAGTGTTACTTTTATTTATTTGTGGGGTGGGGACGTGGGCATGCCGTAGTGCATGTGTCAAGGTCAGAGGAACTGGTTGTCTCCTTCCACTATGTGGGCCAGGGGTGGTGGTGGGGGGAGAGGAGTGGAAGGGTGGGGAAGGAGCAGCAACTTAGACCTTCAGGCTTGGTGGCAAGCAGCTTTCCCTTACTGAGCCCTCTCACCAGCCCCAAATCAACTGTGTCCACTGCTCTAAAGCCTCCCACCTCAGACCACAGCGTGGAGTCTGTTTGCCTTTTTTCATACCTTGCAAGACCTTGTACTTATTTACTTAACAGGCCTCTCTTACATCTTTGTCATGTCTGCTACCAGTAATACTTTTTGGTGTCACTTTTAACAACAGGAAAATAAGAAGTGGCCGAGAGGCATTACGTTTTCCATCCACATAAAATGGTATCAGCAGCAGTAGCTCTGTGTATGTGCTTTACAGTTGGCCATGGTTTGTTGCTTTGGCTTGTTTGTTTTTCTAATATGAGCAATTTCAAATGCCTTTCATCTTTCAATTTAAAAAGTTGATTTAAAAGGTTGTTTTGTGATCCATGGGCGAGGTGTGTGTGACATTTGCGCGGAGATCAGAGGACATGTCTGTGGAGTGGCTCTCCTGTCCACCTTCCAATCGGGTCCAGGAATTGAAGCCAGGCCTCAGGGTTGTGTGGCAAGCACTTCATCCACTGAGCTATCTCCTTGGACCATGTAGTATTTTAAAATTTATTTTATTTCCATGAGTACATTGAAGCTGTCTCCAGACACACCAGAAGAGAGCATTGGATCCCATTACAGATGGTTGTGAGCCACCATGTGGTTGCTGGGAAGTGAACTCAGGGCCTCTTTTGGTGCTTTATTACTGAGCTACAGCCACAGACCCCATCTGACTATGATTACTTTTTATTTTATGTGTATGAGTGTTTGCTTGTTATGTGTGTCTATGGACTACATGCATGCTTTGTACCCTCAGAGAGGACATCTGGGAGTTATAGATGGTTGAGAGTCACCACATGAGTGCTGAGAATCAAACCCAAGCCCTCAGGAAGAGTAGAAAATGCTCTTAACCATTAGGGCATCTCTCCATCCCTCCTTTAAAAAATATTTTGGTTTCATGTGTATGGGAGTTTTGCCTGCATGCCTGTGCACCATGTGCATGCAATGCCTTCAGAGGCCAAAAGAGGGCGCTGGATTCCCTGGAATTGGAGCTGCCAGGAGGGTGTTGGTAATTGAACTCAGGACTTTTGGAAGAACAGACAGTGCTCTTCCCACCTTCCAGTTCTTTTATGATTTTTTTTTTTTTAATGTCTTTTGTGTGCATGCCATGTACACGTGTATGTGGGGGCATGCATGCTCATGTGGGGGCAGTTCATTCATGTGGAGGTCAGACAGACAACCCTGTGTCAGTCCTCACCTTCCATCTTGTTTGAGACAGGGTTTCTTATTTGCTTTGTGTGCAGCAGGCTAGCTGGCCCAAGAGCAGCAGGGGTCCTCCTGTCTCCATCTCCCATCTTGCTAAGTGCTGGGATTAGAGATGTGTGCTAACACATCCAGCTTCATATAAGTGGGAGGGATTCAAACTCAGGTCCTGGCTCTAGTGTGGCAAGCTCAACCCCCGACCTGCCCTACACCATCTCCTGCCTGATTTTAAATTCTTGCTCTTTCTTTCTTTATCTTTCTTTTGAGACAGGGTCTTATTATCTTACTACGTAGCTCTGGCTGGCCTGGAACTTCCTCTGTAGACCAGGCTGGCCTCAAACTCAGAGACCCACCTGCCTCTGCCTCTTGAATGCTGGGATCAAAGGTGTGTCCCACCATGCCCGGCTTCAATTCTTGCTTTTATATTCACTGATTTTTTTCTTTCATACACCTAACTAATCATCTGGGAAAGTACTTAAAGATTATTATCAGACAATGATTAATGGCTAGAGAGCAGTTAAATGATTCTTCCCATATTCTTAACTTTAATGAAAACGGTTCAAGTGATTTATCCTAATGAGGGCAGAGGCTGAGTTTTTCAGTAAACTAAGGAAATGTTTTATTTCTTTCATTGCTGGGTCCTATCCCCTCGATTAAATAATTGTGTGATATCTGTTTTCTACTCACAGGAATCAATTTCGGGGCATATCAGCATTGACATCTTAGAATATACATGTGATATATCTCATCGTTAAAATCTTTGTGTGTGTGTGTGTGTGTGTGTGTGTGTGTTTGAGACATTGTTAAAATCTTTAGCTTAAACAGGTACATGTGCTTTCCATTTTCCCAGGCATTAGAATATGTTCAGGTTTTTCTTTTTCTTAAATATTTGTTTCTATTTTACACACATGAGTGTTTTGCCTGCAGGTATGTATGTACATCACGTGTGCAGTGCCCAAGGAGTCCAGCAGAGGGCATCAGATCCCTTGAAACTGGAGTTACAGATGGTGGCCTGTGGTCATGTGGGTGCTGGGAACTGAACTTAGATTCTTTACCAGAGCAATGAGCAATGAGCACTTGCCTTAGGCCTTGTCTTAGGCCGGCCCTCCCTTCCTTCCTTCCTTCCTTCCTTCCTTCCTTCCTTCCTTCCTTCCGATTGTGTGTGTGTGTATGTGGGGAGCCCAACTCTGGTCCTGCACAGGAGCACCACATGCTCTTAACCACTGGGCCATAAAATATTTTTGATAGAATTATTTTCTTCTCTCAGACTCTGATAGACTCCATCTTGGAAAACATGAGGAATTAGATTAGCTAGGTGATTTCTGATCATATTTTCAAGGAATTAGCTATAGATTTTATGCCAATTGGCTCTTTCTAATTCATTAATTTATATTTTTACTTCATTAGCGACATCCTTTGGTTTGCTCAGGACTGTCTTGTCCTTACAGTTATAATTTTTAAACAATTTTATTAATTAATTGACAGTTGAGTGGGAGAGGTATTGGTGAGTGTTTACGCTCTGGCATGTGTGGAGGTCAGCTGGCGTGCGTGGGGGTCAGCTGGCGTGAGTGGAGGCCAGACAGCAAGCCTATAGAGTTGCTTCATTTTTCCCATCTCTACACAGGTTTGGGGGAAGGAACTCAGGTTGCCAAGTTTGTGTGACAAGGACCTTTCTCTGCTGAGCTATGGGACTGACCCTCTATTCTAATCCCTTCAATTAAACAATTGATAGTTCACTCAAAAACTCTTGGAAAAAACCCCAAACTTTGCCAAAAGGATTTAGTAACAGATTTGAAATAATATATCACACATATATCCTAAAATGTCAGAACAGTGTCACGACATGAAATCTATTTATGTGAACAAAACAAAGAGTCTTAATTAAAACATATGATTTTTCTCAACGATTGTGAAAATACTTGCAAAAATATCTGATAAAAATAGAAAAAAATTCTTAGTCTGTTCTTTACGTTTACTGATAAAAATGTTTCTCTATGAATTTCTCTCTGATTACAGCACTGGCTGCACCACACACGCCAGTCTCAGTGCGTTCTATCCAAGCTTTAACCCAGTCAGTTTTTCCTCTAGGTATATACATGTGTATGCATGTACACATGTGTGTATGTACGTGTGGATGTATGTATGTATGTAAGTTCATGTATATGTATGTATGTATCCAACCATCCGTCCATCCGTCCGTCCATCCGTCCGTCCGTCCATCCATCCATCCACCCATCCATCTCTGTGCTAGGGATCAAAGCAAAGCTTGCATAGTCTAGGCAAATGCACCCCCGCCTCTCGTTTGGTTATTTATAATAGCTTCTTTATCTGAAGAATTGTTTTAACAGTGGTGCTCATTTCCCAGGGCTCTGTGATAATTAACTGAAATTAATATTTATAAAATATTTAAAACAGTGCTTCATATGCAGTTCTACTTAGGTGTTATTTACTTTTTTTTTTTAAAATCTTTCTCTGTCTTGCTCTTTCTACTTGATCTGTCACAAACCTACCACAGGGAAGATTCAGTACCAGAGCACTTGATTGCCTTTTATTCTGTTTTTTTTTTCTCCAATAGTTTTTTTTTTTTTTTTGCTTTAGGTTTAAATGCTATGCAATCCCAAATAATAATCATAATTTATTTTAATTTTAAAAAATTAATGTATTTATCTTTATGTGTACAGATGTTTTACCTGAGTGTGTCTGTGTAACATGTGTTTGCCTGGTGCACACAGAGGCCAGAAGAGGGCAGCATGTCCCCCAAGACTGGAGTTACAGGCAGTTGTGAGCTCCCATGTGGGTGTAGGGAATCGAACCCAGGTCCTCTGGAAGAGCAGCTAGTGCTCTTAACTGCGGAGCCTCTCTTTCGCTCCGATATTGCATTTCTAGATGCATTTTACTTTTAATTACGTATGTGTGTGATGTATAAGCATGTGGACACAGGTATCCACAGAGGCTAGAGCTGTTGAGTCCTCTGAAGCTGGAGTTACAGGCAGCTGCGAGCCACACCATGTTTGTGGGGACAGGGACAAAAGCAGTGTGTGCTCTGAACTGCTGGGCCATCTTTCCAGCCCCAGTAGTTCTACTTTAACTGTAGGTTGGGGCATTCGCTGTCTTATCGCAAGCTTTTTACCTCGAATTAAACATTGTTTAATATTAATACACCAAGAAAAATGCCATGACTTCTGTTGACATGTCTGTTAATGGGAGAGAAAATAATTGGTTCTGAGAGAAGGAAATAATTCCATTGTTATTTAAAAATTTTCATGTGGGGGCTGGAGAATGAATCACAAGCAGGAACTGCTTCTGTAGAGGACTAGGGTTTGGTTTCCAGCACCCACATTGGGTGGCTCACAAGCACATGGGACTCCAGGAGGAATTAACAACCCCTTCTGGCCTCCACTGACTCCTGCACACGTGTGCACATAAACAGATACACACAGAGAGGTACATAGACAGATGCATACACATGCATGTACACAAGACATACACACCACACACACAGACACAAACACACACATACACAGACGCACACACAATCTTCATTGTTAAATTGACCTGATCTAAATTTACCATAAAAACACCCCTGGCCACATCTGTGAGTATGTTTCCAGACAGGATTAACTGGGCAGTTACTCTGTCTACTCTTAAGTGAGTGGCGTTATTCCCATAGGTTGGGGGCGGGGAAAGAAAAATCAGGATGGG
The DNA here is from genome assembly GCA_019843965.1 of Rhynchomys soricoides. Taxonomy (NCBI): domain Eukaryota; kingdom Metazoa; phylum Chordata; class Mammalia; order Rodentia; family Muridae; genus Rhynchomys; species Rhynchomys soricoides. The sequence goes on along the minus strand of JADRCH010000034.1, from coordinate 337,759 downwards.
GATTGAAAGCCACCTCTCTCTGCTTCTGGATCAGCCCAGATGTGAGGAGTAGCCTTGTGCTCCAGCCCATGCTTCCCCAGCTGTGATGGACTGACTGTGTGCTCTCACTGTGTGACCCCAGAGGCCTTCCCAGCTGTGATGGACTGTGTGCTCTCACTGTGTGAC
>JADRCH010000034.1:318226-337584 GCA_019843965.1 Rhynchomys soricoides | reverse complement strand
CAGAGGCCTTCCCAGCTGTGATGGACTGTGTGCTCTCACTGTGTGACTCCAAAGCAGGCCTCCTCAGCTATGGACGGACCATGCTCTCATTGTGTGACCCCCGCAAAGCATGCCTTCTTCCCTTAAGGTGCTTTTGATCAGGCATCGAGGAGAAAAGTATAAAATACACATCCCTAAGGCAAAAAAAAAAAAAAATATGAAATTTGAAACTTTTTGAGAGCTGATGTGACACCAAAATTCCAGATATGAGAATTCATGAGGTTTGGGTGTAGACTGCTCATCTGGTAATTTTATGCAAATAGTCTCAAATGCTCAAGCACCTAAGGTCAGAAACACTTCCGGACCCAAGCCTTTTGGATAAAGAAATTCAACCTACTTAAATTTTGTCTTATGTTTAGTATTTCAGAGTCAGTTTCTTTCACATGGCTGATATATTTTTCAAGATCAGCGTCCTTTTCCTTTTAAAAAGCGAATTTTATCCAGTTACGTTTATTATTAAAATATGCTTGATCTTGCTTGGCTGTATAATTTTCTGTTTTTACACTTCCTCTCTGTTTCTTAACTCTCTCTCTCTCTTTTAAAAAAAAGATCTCTGTTTTCTCAAATTCCCCCCCTCAGCACTTTGGAAGGGATACAGTTTGCTTTCTGTTAAATAAGTCTATAACTTTAAACAACACATGTAGACTTCTTTTTCCCAGTATATCATTGACATGGTTCTTTTAGCAACAGTGCTTGGCTGGCTACCCTGATTAGATTCACCAGATGCTTGCCAAAACTCCTCCTCACTTATGCCAGCCTGAGATTTTTCCGCACAGCCCAGACTAAATGGCTCTGGCTGCCCTTGTTTGTGGCTGTTTAAAAACAAAACTTGTTAACATATTGTTAAATCATACTTCTCTGAAGCCTACGGAGACTTGGCTCTGGCTGCAGATGGTAAAACAGCAGGGCCGGCTGCAAGTCATGGCTCCAGGCCCATTCTAAAGAGGGAGGGGCACTCACAGTGCTCCCTCCTCTCCTGCTGCCAATGACACATGTGCTTGCTCCTCACTTCCTCTGAGTTCCTCCCTGCTCACTGGCACCTCCCTCAACCACTTCCAGGGCTGGCCCTTCTTTGTAGAAGTCCTACAGGCCCAGAGCTGGTGTTTGCAAACCAGATGGGAATATTGTGGAGGGTCTCACTGCTCCTCTCTGGCTGTCCTCCATGGAGAGCCTCCATGCTTACTCCAGGGAGTCCTCCCTAGCTGCCCCTCCTCCACCTGACCACACCACTCAGAGTCCTCCCTTCCATTCTCACTCTGTTTCTACCTCGTGCTGATCTTTGACCTCTCAAACCTGTGGAATCTGGTTTCTCCAGGTAGAGTGGCAGACCCTGAGGCCAGAAAAGACCATCAAATAAACGAAAGGTTAAGACCACATCTGCCCACATTCACACACCAGATTCGGGGCTTTTGAATGGTGGGGTGAGTGACAGGTGTTTCCATAGAAGCCAATGCACCCACAGAACGTGACAACGTGTGAACTACATGGCTCAGTCTGTGGCCCACAGAAGGCATGGGTGGTGTGGAGCCGCTATGCCCAATCAGTCATGGCTGTGGTTTAATGGCCTCACAGCACGTCTGATGCAGAGGGCAGGTGGATGAGCTCCAGTGTAAGAGGCTGGAGGTCCAGAGAAAATAATTTCCCTTTCATGGAACAAGGCAGTGGGCTGGACACAGGGCAGGGGCCAACCCCTCTGCTCTGCTCTGCATAGCTGCTGTGGATGTTGGATTTCTGAGCCTGCTCTGCTCTAAAGGGCCTGGGGAGCACATCAACAGAGGTGCCACCCACTTTCTGACTGTGTTCTAGCTGGAGATGTCTCCCTCCCGTTCCCGCCCGCCTTTTCTCTTGTAGCCCTCCCTGCCCAGTCCTGTGTCCCCAGGAGGTACCAGCGCTCCGCTGCTGAGCAGAATCATGAAGATGATGAAAGTCTCGAACCAGCTGTGCTCCACGATGCGGTAGCAGGTCTTGCGCAGTCTCCACCAGACCTTCCCTGGGGCCTGAGTCGTGTCTACCATGCAGCAGGGGCAGCGACGGACGCAGCCTGTGGGGGAAGGAGGGCGGGAGGTCAGTGAACACTTGGGTCTGACCGAAGAAGGCTGCCTGTTTGAGGGGATGATTGAAAGGTTGGGATGATGGGGTACATGGTGTGGGGTCAGAGTGCGGGAGGTCAGTGGGCTCTCTCTGTAGAGTCACATAGTCAGCAAATGCTCTGTGAGGATGCTGGCTGGACTGAGCAGGGGGCAGGGCTAGGGACAGCATGGCTGCCAGCCTGTTCCCCTTAGGAAATGAATTCTGGAAGTACTTATCTCCCATGACCTACCCCCTTGGGAACGGTGGTGCCCTAAGTGACCGCCAACACTAAGTGTGTGTGATAGAAACCACAGCTACTGTCCAAATGCACCCATTAACAAAGGTGCAGATGTCAGTCCCCAACATGGACGTATACCACAGCCACTTGGGTAGGCAGAGAAAGAATCCATGTGCAGGGCATGGCGGACCTGGGTTAAGATAGCTCACACGTGCCCGCCATGCCACAAGCATGAGGCTATCATCCCTTAGTGATATTGTCCAGGCCTGCACCATGAGCAGACCCACTGTGACCCACATCCAGGGGACTGGGAAAGGGAAGCAGACTCCAGGTGCTGAGGAACTCCTGGGTCTCCTGTCCCGTCTGGTGTGGCTGAGAGCTGCCTGGTACCTTCAGTAAAGCAGTCCTCTGGGTCCTTGACGTCCTCACCAAGGTCTGGGATTTGCTCCAGGAGGTCGGCGGTATTGGTCATGTCAGCGGTGCTACCCTCTGAGTAACTGTCCTCGGGGGTCTGTGGGGGAGGGGAGGGATGGCGTGGGCTGAGGACCAGCCTCCAGCTCCAGCCTAGCATCTGGGAGAAGCCTAGGGTGAGTCCAGATGGCTCCTTCTTTGCACACCCATGACTCTGAGGTGGAGGTGGCTCAATGCCTGTCACAGAGCCACTTAAGGAGCAGTGGCTCTGCTTCAGGACTCTTAGGTCTGTGGTTCTGGTGTGTGGGGTTTAGGGCTGGGGTGTGTTGGAGTGCGGGGGGGGGGTTGGGAGAACTCAGGGTAAGGAACACATCTAGCTTGGACAAGACAGGCAAAGTGGGCGGGACTATGGGATCACCCATTGGTACACAGACACATATCCAGAACTGAATCAAAACCAAGACACGGGCACACAGCCAAGACACGGGCACACAGCAGCAGGTCAGACATGCAGAGAACATGCCAGCAGCAGACCATGCTTCCCACTCAGCTCACAAAGGCATTAGATCTTGGGCAGAGAAAGTGTTGGAACCTTCCCTACCTGGCCCTAGACCTTGATAACTTGCCTGGTTCTGGGAGGCTCCAGGTCAGCGGTTTTCAACCTTTGGGTTGCAACCCCTTTGGCAAACCTCTATCTCCTCAAATATTTACATTATGATTGACAACAGGAGCAAAATTATAGCTATGAAGTAACAATGAAATAATTTTATGGTTGGGGGTCACCACAACATAAGAAACTGTATCAAAGGGTCGCAGCATCAGGAAGGTTGAGGACCGCCACTGTAGGAAGGACATCTGGTAGCCTGAAAGTGTCTGTGCCTTGTGGCTGAGGGTAATGCCACATGCCTGTGAGTAGGCAGAACACCCTGTGCTACCACTATGACCCTTAGCGGGCTCCTCCTCCAGAACAGTTTAGCCAGTGGATTGCCCACTGGAGTGGTCACCTCAGGCCTTAATGTGGGACAGCACACGGATCCGGCTTGATGCTCTGTAGCTCCCGGCTAGCACATGCTGAAGTCCACTTTGGCAAATCTGCTCTTGGCCTTGGTCTAACTCCTTCCTCCTCCAAATCTGCTTCTCTTGTGTCCTTCCTGGCCTCTCTAGGGAGCACTGGCCGTACAAGTCATTTACACAGAAGTTCCCGTCCCTACCTCTGCTTGTGGGGAACAGAACTTAATGACAGGAGAGTCAGGAGGGCCTCCTTAGAGAAAGGAGCCGTCACCCCCACCCCTCACCGATCTGCATCCATCCTGTCTCACTCCCCTCTCAGCTACCTGAGGCCAGCCTAGGCTCTTGACTGAATGCTGGGGCTTGGCTCTGTGGCTGGCTCCTGATGCCTTCTTTCCCTTCCTGGGATGAATCCCCATGCCAGCATCTGTACCTCCTGTTTCTCATCACATCTGAGGTTGGTGGTCTCAGGGACTAGGGGAGGGGACAGCCTGCTTGGAGTGGCCAGAGGGGTAGGGTTCTGTCTCCTGGTCCGTGCATGCTCTTGAGGCTGGCTCTCCCAGCTGGGGTTTTGTAGTCTTGGAGCTGAGCAAGGCCCAGAGGGCTGTCAGGGAGTTCTCAGGGTCCTACCGCAGGGGAGAGGAAGCTCCTTCCCTTTCCCGCTTCTCTCCTTTCTATCTGAGACAGGAATTCACTGCAGATGCTGTTGACCTTGACCTTCTGATCTTCCTGCCTCCACTTCCCAAGCACTGAGATTGCAACGGTAGGCTGATACTCCCAGTTTACACAGTGTGAGGGATGGAACCCAGGGCTTTGTGCCCTAGGCAAGCACTCTACCAACTGAGCTACAGGCCCAGCCTGGAAGAGGTCCTTTCCCTGGGAACACAGCAGTTCTCTCACCTCCTCTCCTGGGACCACAAACATCTGAAGGGAAGAAAGCCACAAAGGTCACACTCTCCTGAGGCTGGGGATCCCAGATCCTCCTACTCCATGTCAAGTGTTAGGTCATCCAGGGAGAAGGCTGACCGGCACGGTGAGGACAGTCACCAGGACATTGTGCTCCAAGGTCAGCCATGATGGTGGGGCATCCAAGGGCCTGTCTTAGCACTGGGTTGAGGAGTGAGGTCACCCAGCACTCTCTGAGCACGTGACTTCCTTTCCACATGCTTGAAGCAAGTGAGGCTGAACAGAATGGTTGGTTGGTCCTTGGCTTGGGGGCTTAAAACTCAGATATGCAGAGAAGCCAGGCAGGTCACACATGCAATCAGGCAGGTGGTGTTGCAGCAAACCAGAGAGCTCCAGCCGGAGGCTGGGGAATGGCTACCTCCTGCCTACAGCATAGTAGTACCACTGTTAGGTTTTCAAGAGAAACAAGAAATGCGGATTTTGTTTTAAACACAAAAGCTCCCAAGTGTGTGGCAGTTGATTCAAAGTAAAGCCTTTTTGTGGCGACAGTAAATCCTGATGACAGGCTGAGATGCCCCCTCCCCTCTTCTTAATTTTTGCAGGGAACACAGGAAAGAGGCATCAGCTGACAGATGTGGTGAGGGCTGTTTTGAAGATCATTCAAGTCCTCTTTAGATACAGAGAGTCACAGGACAAAGGCTTGCCGATTGGCACAGGAACACAAAGGCAGAGCATGAGGGGAAGGGTGAACACATGGAAGGGCTGGCTTAGTAGGGCCTCAGAGTCCGGAGCTGGGGTAGGTACCATCTCTCCCTGTCAGGACACTGGTTTCCCACGCTCCTCTCTGTAACACATCTCCATGCTGTCTGTGACACACTTGCTCTGGTTCCCCTTAGCAAACATAGTGGTTGCTGTAGCCCCTCACAGCCTGGCCCTGGCCCCAGCAGCCGACCCCACCATTACCTCACCACACCCCGGGGCCCGGGGCTCCACTTTCCGCTCTTGCTGCCAGTCTGCCTGAGACGTACTGGCCTCAGCTTCAGAGGACGTGGTCTCTGACACCTGGCTCCAGGCCCTGGGCTCCTGGGGGGCTTCGTAGCCACCAGACACAACTTGGGATTCCTGCTGAAAAGACTCCATGAGCAGAGCCCAAACACCCGGGCAGAGGGTCTCCAGGGCTTTGGCCTTGTGGGCTGCAGCCCCTGCCCACTGCTTCTTGGCCTCTTCATGAACCTCTGTCTACTAAAGACCCCTTCCTCTGCTGACTTGGGTCAGTAAGTGAGAGGTTCCCAGTAAGTATGGGCAAAGGACCTGTAGCCAAAGCTCAGCATATTTAAGACTCCCTGAAAGGGTGCAGCTGGGCCATGAAGCCCATCTTACGAATGCTATCAACTCTCCTCAGGAGGATGCGCTGACTTCTCAAGTTCTGAAGATACTGCAGTTAGCCTGTACTGATTTCCACAAGTCATGAATGCACACTCACGCATGTGCAGGCACACACACGCATGCACACACACATGCACACACATGCGCGCACACACACATGCACACATGTTTGTCCTGGTCCCAGGGGAAGGGGAAAAAGAGGAACAGCCAGAATTCTACTCTGATCTCCTGTGCAGGAGATACTGGAAGCTGTGATCCTAGTAACCCCAGCTTTCCCTCCCTCAACCTCCCATTAGATCCCTACAACAAGGGCCAAGGCTGGTCTGTGAGGCCAGCTGAAGCAGGAGAGGCAGAACCCTGGGGCCAGGCCCAATTCCTGCCAGCTGAGGAAGCAGCCAGGAAGGGCCACCAACATGGAGGGGAAACTGGTTACGCTTGACAGAGGGACCTAAGGAGCTACATGGAGCCCAGCTCAGGTCAAGGGAAACCTGAGGGGCAGACACTCTGCTTTGGATAGACTCTGGTCCTAAGTGTTAAAAATAACAGGTTGAAAGATAAGATAGAGATGTCTCCGACACATCCATCTCAGGGATACTTATTTTTAAATCTCAGAATTAGCCTCAGGCATGGGAGGAGGGGAAAGAGATGGCTGTGAGGTCACCAAACCATTGCCCTCTCTCACCCAGATATCTCTCTGCTGGTCTTGGTGCCGGACAATGGGCAGAGTTGGGGGTGGGGGATGGAAGTATTCATCAAGAATGCTTAGCCATGTGTCACGTTCCCTGTCTGTAAGGTTATGAATACAAATTAACATTAACAGGCTAAATGGACAAGCTGGAGTTGGCACCCTTCTGATGGGCCAGCTGCTCTGGGGCTTCCTCTCTCCTCCTGTGCCACTTCTGAGGTAGTCTGGTTGAGGCTAGGAACTGTCCTCTGGATTCCATACAAGCAGGTGGCTGTCCCATCAGGACGGGGAAGGGGTGCTGACCTGTTTGCTGGACTCTTCTTCTGTGCCAAGGCTGTTCTCTTCATCCTCTTCCTGGTCTTCAGAGTCTGACTCAGCCACTGCGATGGGAACACACACAGGCTCCGTATCCCCAGGGGTGCCCTGGCCTGGTCGCTTGTCTTCCTCAAACCGTGTTTCTTTGCGAGCTGGGGGCGCCTTCTCCACCTCTGGGGGTGGTGGGGACCTGGGGGCAGTAATACAGCTGGGCAGCTGGCTGTGGGTGGCAAGAGCCGCGGGCTTCTTAGGTCGCCGCCGCAGGAGCCCACAGCAGAAGTCCCAGGTGGTTCTCTTGACAAAGCGCAGACCCCTTTGGATGCGAGCCAGGGCCAGCTGGAGGTTGTTCATCTCCCCATCCTCATCGGGGGCCGTGAGGTTGTCTGCGCTGAAGGAGCTGAGCAGCAAGGCCAAGAAGAGATTCAGGACCTGTTGAGGCAATGGGTCAAGTTCACCCAGGCACTGCTGGACTCTGGAAGGGAAACTGAGCCCTAAGAGACTTGAATACTCCTGATGACAAACAGCTCAGAATCCCAGAGCCCAGGACGCTGGGCTCTCACCCACCCTTCTTCTCTCCCGTACGGAAGCTTCATCTACGAAAGAAAAATAAATTAAAATTCTTTCTGCGAAAGGCACAGGCAGCCAGAGTGCAGATTCAGGCCCCTTGTATTACAACTCAGGCTCATGGAGACCCAAATGAGAAGACAGTGAGGGGTTTTGCCTGGGGTTACACAGGGAGATAGGGAAGAGCCTTAACCAGGCAACAGCAGCCTTTGCGTCCAGCCCCTCTGGACTAATGAGGCAGTGGGCACAGTGGGGGAGGATGGCCCCAGGGCTCCCTCCTGGAAAGTGGGGGCTTAGAGACAAGGCAGAAGGTCCTGGGAGAAACCACTCCCAACTTAGAGAGCTTTGAAAGGGCTGGGTAAGAAGGAGGTATTAGCTCTGGCTCCCCACAGAGGCGGGCTACCTGTTGAGAGCATCGGTGGCTGGTGAGCAGAGCATTCTGCCTGCCTTAAGATAGTCTTGGCACCTTTCCACTCGAGGGTCACAGGAAAGCAAGCGGAGAAGGGACAGCAGCAAGAAAAGAGATGGGGAACACGCATGTCTCAGATTGACTGTGGAGTTGTGACACACCTGGATGGACGTTGTAGGACAAGTGTACTGCCTAGCCCCATGGAGGGGAATGAAGATGGCAGCAGGCCTGTAAGCATTCCCTGGCACCAGGTGTCTCCTGTCAGTCCCCAGGAAAGAGTTCAGCTGAAGGGGCCCTGTAGCCAGGTGGCCACCTGAATCTCTCCCCCCCTTTCCCCCCTTCTCTCTCTTAAGCTCCTCAGGGATGCACCCCACCCCAGTGAGTCCAAATCTGCCAGGAAATTGAGGGTGAGCATTCTGGTGAAGGTGGTGATGACGGTGAGAGCCAGGCCTCAGGAAGAAGCCATTGATCATAAAATAACATGCATTCCCACGGCCAGCAAAGGCTGAAGGTGCTTCTGTGTCAACTCTACAGAGAAGTGACGACTTCTGACAACTGGTCACCTTTTCTATGTCCTACCAAAGACACAGAATTCAATATTAATCTAAACTGCTATCAGCACTGACCTCCAGCTGACCCCTAGCCTCTGTCTAAGCACAGCCTGCATGTTTCTGCTGCTCACTGTAGGTCCTCCTTGTGGCCCACATCCCTCACCCATTCTTGGTCCAACAAATCCTGACTCCATAGGGAGTCCTGGATTCAAGCTTCAGGCAAGGTAGGAGGCCTTGTCCACCTACTCAGGACCTGAGGGCCTCCCGTCTCCAGCTTCTGAAATTTGGTTTCTTCCAGGGCTTCCCTGTCAATCATGTGTGGCTCCCAGTCTTGCCTGGTCCCTTCCTGTTTCAGCAGCAAGCAAGCTTCCACCCACGCAGCTGGCCCCAGCAGCGGCCCAGTTCCCGAGGCAGCAGCGTGGGCTGGCAGTAGCGTCCCTCCTCCAGAGCCTCTAATCTTCTTGTCCTCAGGCAGATCCGCTCAGAAATGGCAGGGCTCTCTGTGAGGGGCGGCTCAGCCTGGCATTGGCCTGAGCTCTGGGCACATTTTGCTTTTGCTTTCTTTTTGGAACAGAAAAGAGTTTGGCAGCCCTTGGGGCCAGGGAGGGGATTAAGTGAGGCTCCACACCAAGGGGCAACTTTTGAGGGGACAAAGAAGAATGATGGGGACTTGAGCTTTATGTCTGGGGACTGAGAGGGGAGACAATCTGTTGGGTCCTGGCCTGACCTGGCTGAGGCACCTGGATACTGAAAACAGGCGGGTTTGGGGGATGGCACTGCAGCCCATAGTCCTGATTCCACAGCAGGCTGGGGAGGGGATCTAAACGCCCCTATGTGCTGGTAAGACACTGTGCTGCCCAGAAGGGACATGGTAGTCACAGTGGGGCCAGACTGTTCAAGTGTCGTGTGTTGGTCACCTATGAGGTGATTCCCATCCTGAGCCAATGACCAAGTTTAATCTCATCTCTTCTGAGCTGGAAGCCTTCCTTATCTTACCTAGCTGGGGAGGAATGGCTGGCTCTCATGGAGTCTTCCTTGGGGCACTGACCAGTTATTTCTGATGAGGGTTATTTCCCCACATCTGTCATGTTGGTTGAATGCCACTAGTGTTTGGGCTAGGCCACGCTTCCTCTGTAAGCCCACCAACAACCACCATAACATTTGGGCTGCAAGAAATGCTTAACAAGACTCAATACTCTGAGTTGAAAACCATGTAGTAATTCACAGGAAATGGAGGGCAAGTCAATAAGCAAGTGAATGAATTTAAAACAAGCGAATAACAGATACACATGCGGATGAATTAATGAGCAGATGCAGCGCAGGGTGACGGAGCCAATGTGAGCACGGCTAAGAGAACTGCTGGCTGGCTGGATCAATGAATGAATGGGAGCAGTGAATGAGGGGTGTATGGGTAGGCTGAATAAGGAATGAATGGAAATGGATGAATAAGGACTAGGTATGGACAGGGATGGAGGCATGAGTGGAGGGTAAAGGAGAGCGCAGAGAGACGAGTGAGGGATGAATGGGTGGGTGGGTCTATGAGCAGGCATGAATGAGTGTGTGTGAATGGGAAGTTGGCAGACGACTGAATGAGTGGATGTGGCAAACAGATGAGTGGATGGATGGATGGATGATGGATGGATGGATGGATGGATGGATGAATGGATAGATGTTTGTATGTATGGATGGATGGATAGATGGAAGATGGATGAATGATAGATGGATGGATGATGGATGGATGGATGGATGATGGAAATGGATGGATGGATGATTGGATGGATGGATGATTGGATGGATGGATGGATGCATGCATGCATGAATGGATAGATGGACGGATGGATGGATGAATGGATGGATGGATGCATGAATGGATAGATGTATGTATGTATGTATGGATAGATGGAAGATGGATGAATGATAGATGGATGGATGATGGAAATGGATGGATGATGGATGGATGGATGGATGCATGCATGAATGGATAGATGGATGGATGGATGCATGAATGGATAGATGTATGTATGTATGTATGGATGGATAGATGGAAGATGGATGAATGATGGATGGATGATGGATGGATGGATGGATGATGGATGGATGATGGATGGATGGATGATGGATGGATGTTGGATGGATGGATGCATGAATGGATGGATGGATGATGGATGGATGATGGATGGATGATGAATGAATGATGGATGGATGAATGGATGACGGATAGATGGATGCATAGATGGATGGGTAGATAGATGGATGATGAATGAATGGATGGGATGGATGGTGGATTGATGGATGAACAGATGGGTGGTTGGTACTAATCAGGCAGACGGATGAGCCAGTGGATGGTGAATGATGACTAAGAGGGTAGATGGCTGCACAGGTGAACACACTGAGGCGTAGACAGATGAAAGTGAGTTGTGAATTGATATGCTCATGATAATTGCACAGGTGGATAGCTAAGTGTGCCCACAGGCGCAAAGATGGACAGCTTAGTAGGAAGGGAAAGATGGGTAAATGAGCAAGCAAAAGAATGAAGGGGTAGATGGATCAGAGGCTTATGGGAAGGTGGACGGTTTGACAGACAGCTAGGTGACTGGCCAGAGAGAAGGAAATGGGAGTAAATGGATGACGGGATGGGTGGATTGGGAGGGGTTCAGGGTGCATTCTGAGGCCTTGGCTGACTCACCACAAGGTTGCCAATGACCATGACGAGCAAGAAGACCAGCAAGCACAGCGACTGCCCAGACACCTCCATGCAGTCCCACATGGTCTCAATCCACTCCCCACAGAGGATGCGGAAGATGATGAGGAAGGCGTGGAAGAAGTCCATCATGTGCCAGCGGGGCAGCAGGCCTGAGTCGCTGATACGGTGCCTCAGCTCTGAGTAGTTCTTGCCAAAGAGCTGCATGCCCACCACGGCAAAGATGAAGACGATGATGGCAAGCACCAGGGTCAGGTTCCCCAGGGCGCCAACAGAGTTCCCAATGATCTTGATGAGCGTGTTCAGGGTGGGCCATGACTTGGCTAGCTTGAAGACCCGCAGCTGAGAAAGGAAGGAGAGGAGGCGCCTTTGTGGTGGATCTTGGTTGCTGTTTCTCATGGACAATGTTATGTCCCCAGCTCTTGCCCGAAAGCCCTGGGAGGCCTGTTCCCCTAATGCACACCCCAAATAATTTCTCTTAAGGAGTTCCTGCTGATTTTTGGCAGTCTGCGGGTAAAGCCTCCAGTCTGAGCCCATCTCTCTGACTTAGCCCTTTCTCTGCCCCACATTTACCTCCTACCTGTTACTCTTTCCGAAGTTACCTAGTGGATTATCCCAGCCTGGTATGTCCTTCCTGTCTTGGAACTGTTTCCATCAGAAACTTGAGGCCAACTCAAGCCATCTGACTCACCCAATCCCCGCCATCTTTCTTTCTTCTCAGTAAGCACAGAGAAAGATGGCAGCTACTTCATATTTATTGGGCACCCAGGCTGTCCCAGGCCCATGCTTAGGATGGATTGACTTAATCTGAATTTCTGATAACCACATAAGGTTAGCATGGTTACTGCCCTCTTTTGGTCCTCAAAGGAAAAGTGACTTCTGTAAGTTCCTTGGAATGGGACCAAGATTAGAGCTTAGACCCGGGCTTTCCCTGCTGCTGCTGCCATGGGAACTGCCACAGTCCTCCTCTAGGAAGCTGTCCCTGATCACACCACCAGTCCCAAGTGGACCTCAGGCATTCTAAGCTCCAAATGTGATCCACAAAGCAGATTCAGTGCCATCTGAGACCCACTGAATCTGCCTCTGCAGTGTCAAAGGATCCTAGGCAATTTAAGCACTCACAAGTTTAAAAAATGCAACATCCTGAGTGAGCCACCATACACCTGGCTGTGCTTATTAACTTATGGCTTTGGAGGACTGTATCTCCTGAGTTTTGTCTCTCATCTATGAGCTGTGGATGTCTTAACACGCACCCCACTCCTGGTTCCTATTGTGACTAAGGAGGTACATGACAGGCTACACAACTGTCAGCTGTTCCTCGAGGAATGCCCAACTCCACCTGACATTTCCACACTGGGGCAGGCACCCAGGAGCACATAACAGTGTCTTGACATCATCAGGACATGACAGAACAAAACAAGAGTATCTGGAAGGTGGCCATAGAGAGGTGTTCCACCCCCCCACACGCCCCTGCAAGGATCCAGGCAGATACCAGACGGAAGGAGCGCAGCACAGACAGGTTGCCCATGCGGGACAGGCCCAGCTCCATGAGACTGAGGATGACGATGATGCTGTCAAAGATGTTCCAGCCCTGTTGGAAGTAGTAGTAGGGGTCAAGGGCGATGATCTTGAAGGTCATCTCTGCTGTGAAGATTCCTGTAAAGACCTGAAGAGGGAGCAGGAGTCAGCAGGTTCTGAAGACCCTGGCCAGCAAGCACCCTGCTTCCTGACTCTTGTCCTGCCAGTGTCTTCCCCGAGGCCTCTTGGCAACCGGCCAGGCTCAACAGCTCAGAAACAACCCATATTCATCACAGGCTCTGCAGACATGCGGGTCTAACAGCCACCCACAGGGGCAGCTGGACTAGCTACAGCATCCTTTCAACACACTCCAGAGCTTCTGGCCTTTGCTTCTGACTCTCCCCAGGTTTCCACGATCTTTCTCCTCAGAAAGCACCCTTACCCGCTGAGCCAACTCAAAACTCATCCAAAAAAATCAGATGAGGAAATTATCACTGTCCTCATTTCACAGGTAAGGAAATTGAGGCACTGAGAGATGAAGTAGCTGTCTAGGGTCACACAGCTAGAAAGCTCATGAGCCTGTTGAAGAACAGGTTGTCCCAACCCATGGTCTGTAGCCCCCATGTGGCTGAGGCCCAACACAACAAGTAAACTTAAAAGTTAAAATAAGCTGGGCAGTGGTGGCGCACGCCTTTAATCCCAGCACTTGGGAGGCAGAGACAGGCAGATTTCTGAGTTCGAGGCCAACCTGGTCTACAGAGTGAGTTCCAGGACAGCCAGAGCTACACAGAGAAGCCCTGTCTCGAAAAACAAAAACAAAAAACAAAACAAAAATCTAAAAATTTCCCAGTTCTTGAGTGTTCTTGAGTGTGAGCTTCCTAGATGACAATATCATGATGCAATGTCTAAGGCTGGACACGTTCTCCCAGAGACATTCCTGAGGGAAGGAACAGAGGCTGGTTTTCCAGGTTTGCCGACTTGTGACACAACAGTCCGACTTCAGCTTGTGGAGCCTGTGGTGTTGGCAGGCAGCCATGACACAACCAAAGGCCCTGACCATCATGATCCCCAGAGAAGGGTGTGTCTGCTAAGGCTGTAGCTGGCAGCTTGGCCATGGTGAGGAGCCGGTGGTTGGCCCAAAGAGGCACTCGGGAGTTTCTGGAAGGGGAGAGTGGCATGTAGCACCCCCTGGGAACTGTACCAGGCCTGCAGCAAACATGGAGACATGGGAGTCAACAGCATACCACTGGATGGTCGGCATCCAGTAGGGAGGTTACCTGGCCTGGGTACCCTCAGGAACTCTGCCAAAGCAGAGATCACATGGCCTTTCGTCTCTGTTCAGATGGGGCTCTGAGGAAGTGGGCTGTGGGAGACCTTGCCACACAGGCTCCATGCAGCACCATACTCACTGCTGAGAATTGTTTCTCAGAGGAGATCTCAAAATCCTCCAGGCTATGCCCATATTATGGGCTGTCCTCTGTCCCTCCCCCAGCACACAAGCCTGTCCTCATAGTTTCTCCACGTCACAGACCCCATCTCCTCAGGTCTTCTCATCCATCTATCCCACCCACAAGACTCACTGCCTTCAGGTCTGTTCAAAAGCACTGAGTCAGTGTGCTTTCTGACACATCTTCAAGCACGTTCCTCAGCCCCTTCCCCTCACAGCATCAGCAGCATCTGGGCATCTCTGAAATAAGAGGCAGTTAGATTCTGACCTGCAGGCTACTGTGCCCCCAATCGGATGCCACTATGCTCATTTCCATGCATCATGGGAGCTTTATGTGCCCAGCCTGAGCCCTTACTCAGCTGTACTCAGACCTCTGTAAAGCACTCAGCATCCCTGAGAGTCCCTAAGAGAGACCACTGGCTACTCCTCCTTCAGGACACAGGTGTGGACTTCCCGAGAACCTGCCTAGGCATGTGAGAGTGAGTGTTTTAAAGGCCTGTCTGATGGCTCGTGGGTGTTACTCCTCAGTTCAGGGGGGCAGTGCTCAGCAAAGGCTCCTGCTCTCCACCTTAAGGAAGCTCCCAGCTGTTGGTGTGTGATGTGCACAGAAACACAGAATACCAACCAGTTGTAAGGTACAGAGACAGCTCTGATGCCCTGTGACCTTAGGCCAGCTTCTCCATTTATCTGAGCCTTGAGTGGGCCTCCTAACTCCCATGAGTCCTCAGCAAGAGGCTTCCCTATCAGTGTGGATGGAGACTTCCCAGCAAGTAGGAGACTTTTGGGGAACCTCAGACAGTGGAGTACTGTTAAAAGCACAGATTGATCTTCCAGGGTATCCAGTTCAATTCTCAGCTCCCACATGGCAGCTCACAACCGCCTGTAATACCAGGTGGGGGCAGAGGTGTCTGACGCCCTCTTCTGGCCTCCTTGGGCACTGCACACACATGGTACACATACAGACATACAGACAAAACACATATACAAACAAAGGATTTTTTTTTTTTTTTACAAGAGGGGGTCCTTTTGAGACAAAGCTTCACAGAGCCCAGATGGGTCTCAACCTTGGTTCTTCTTGACCTTGGCATTTATCTTTCATGAGACTACATGATGCATGGTGTAAACCTGAGCTGAGCAGGTGACACTGTGACTCCTTTCCATGCTAATGAAATACAGCTTACGGCTCCCCTTTCTTTTCTAGTATTATTACTGGCATCTGTGGCATATCCTACAGAAGTGTGCCATACTATTTCAACTAAGTCTCTATGGTAGACAATCTTCTCTAGAGAGACTGTCATCATGAGTACCATTTTGCAGACATACTGTTCGATTTGGAACGGTGTCAATGACCATCGGTGGGGATTATGATACGGTTAACTCATCCTCAGAGACAGGTTTTAACCAACTCCATGAGTGCATGTGACAACGGTCTCCCTCTAATGCTATCCTGTGTTTCTGCTCCTCACACACAGCTATTTTATCAGCCATTATTTTATCTCTGCATATCTTCTTTTGCCAAACTGCTGTACATAGTCCTTGTTGATTGTCCTATTACAGGTTTGCTTATTTTTGAATTATATAGGAATGTTATTTCCCAGTCTGGTGTAAGAACTGCTGTTATTTTCCAGGCTTGTCATTTATTTTTATTTTTTTAAGTTAAGAAATAATTTAACATCTGGGCATGATGATACATGCCCGTAATTCCAGAACTGGGAAGCGGAGGCAGGAGGATCTGGTGTTCAAGGTCAGTCTTAGCTTTATAGTGAGTTCAAGGCCAGCCCAGGTACATGAGACCCAGCCTCAGACAAAACAAAACAATAAAATATTAACATCTTTCTTACTTGCTTCCAATGCTGGTTTTCTGTTTGTTTGTTTGTTTGTTTTGGTTTTTTGAGGCAAGGCTTCTCTGTGTAGCTCTGGCTGTCCTGGAAATCACTCTATAGACCAGGCTGGCCTCCAACTCAGAGATCCCCTGCCTCTGCCTCCCGAGTGCTGGGATTAAAGGCCCTTGTCACTTGCCTGAGCCAATGCTGTTTTACTCATTATCAGAAGACAGTAGTAGCAGCAGACTGAACCTGTATTTGCCGTAAGCTGCAGTGGGCACTACCTAGTGTTTCCCATAAATTCCACCACTTAACCCTCACAGGAACCCTGTGCAGTGCTTATTATCTTCACTTATAAGTAAGGAAACATACAGAGACTAAGCCATAGGCCCAAATGACAGCTCCCACTGGGGATTTGCCTCCTATCTCCCACCACAGGCAGTGTACAAAGCCATTCATGGTGCTACAGTCACTTCAAGGCAATCACTACCCCAAATCTGACGTGAATCGTCTCTCCATGTCCTAACATATTAAATGCATAATAACAACATATCACACGTTTGTCTGACTTCTCTCAACAATAGACTGTGGCTTGGAAGCACAAACCAAAGAAACCCTTTCCTTCCTGGGATGGTTTGAAAGGGAAATGTCCCTCACAGGCTCCTGTATTTAAATGTTTGGTCCTCAGTTGGTGGGGCTCTTTGGTGAGGTTAGGAGATGGAGCGGGGAGGAAATACATCCATGGGGGTGGGCTTTGAGGGCTTGTCACATGGGCCCATACCTGTTCGCTTGCCTTACTTCCTGTTTTAGGGTAGAAATGGGATCTCTCAGCTCCCTGCTCCTGCCACCAGGCTTTCCCTGCCTTTGTGAACCCCTAGCCGGCAGGAACCATAAGCCCAAACAAACTGCCCGAAGTTGCTTCTGGTTGGAGTGGTTTCCACAGCAATAGAGTGAAACTGGGACAGACTGTGACCGTCCATGCTGTAAACTTTAAAAGAGTTTCTTTTTTCTTTTCTTTTCTTTTTTTAAATCATAGTTAACTATCAGAACCAACGCCTCAGCATTCAGTTAGGGAGTCTGACATGACAGAGCGACCCAGGTCTAGCTTCTCCCTTGTAGATTAGCCATTCCTCCCAGGATCCTCTGTAGAGTAGTTCAGTCTTTTCTTATTGATTTACAGAACGGTTGCCAATTCTCCAACAGGATTGCTTTATTCCAATATTGTGGTCTTACTGATCACATTATAGATGCCATAACTTTGGGGTTTTATAATATTCTTAATAGATGGTAGAAAAACTGCCACCCTTTTCCCATCTCTCTCTCTCTCTCTCTCTCTCTCTCTCTCTCTCTCTCTGTGTGTGTGTGAGAGAGAGAGAGAGAGAGAGAGAGAGAGAGAGAGAGAGAGAGAGAGAGAATGTGCATGCAGGTGCCTGTAGAGAGGGCAGAAGGAGTCTGCAGCTTCAGACAGTAGTGAGCCACCACATGGGAATTGAACCCAGGACCTCTGCAAGAGCAGCAAGTACTCTTAGCCACTGAGACACATCTCCAACCCCAGCCCAGCCTGCTGTACTTTTAATTCCTTCATAATGGGAGACTTTTCAAGCTATCGTCTCCCCGATGTTGCCTTTGACTGTGTAATGGGCTGAACAGTTTAATCTGCCGGTCTCCTCTTTTATGGAATCTACCTGAAGATTCTGTCTGTTACCACACCAAGATTACCTACCTGTTTACTTTGGTGATTCTTTTTACATTAATATTTAAGCCGCTTGGACTATATTAAATTCAAGAAAACCAAAGCCTTTCATATTAGCAATAATGCTGTCCAAACATCGTGAAACGCAGCTGTTACCAGTAATGAACATTGTTTTAGTACATCTGTCAATCACAAGCTGACAGTTCAGGAGAGCAGGGTCTCCGTCACACCCAACCGCTTCCCAGTCCAACCCAGAAAACCACACTTAAATCCTGAAATGGCCATCCGATATGCACGTAACATCTGCAGATGCACCAGGAGACTGCATGCCGATATGTACCAAAGACCACTCAATAAATACCGCCAGCCGCACCACAAGACGCCACGTGTTAGATATACCTCCCCCTTGATTTACAGGAAGGAAAACACAAGAATAGCCAAATGGGCTTAAATGGCTGGGAAAATGTTGAACAAATTCTGCAAATGACCACTTAAAGTCCTGGGTTTATAAAGCAGTTAAGGAAGAAAATATCCACAGTGTGTGTGTGAGGTCTACCTGCCCTGTGAGAGCAGCGGGGCCTGAGAGGGCCAGGACTGCCTGGGAGACAGACCTGAGACCCAGCCAGTGTCCTCTGCACTGGAGCAGTGAGCCCAGGGCTCTGGCCAGCTCTGCTGAGGACCTCTAGAGAGACTGGTAGTGTCCATATGCCAGGATACAGTGGATGCAGGCCTGATTCTACTCCCCCCATGCCACCCCTCCTGCCTCAGTCTCTCCATCTGTAAAGTGAAGATGTGGGGTCAGTCTGTCGAATAACAGCTACTGCAGCCATTATGTATGCCGATGGCTTGTTGTTCATGCAGATTGGAGGGAGGCACATTACAGACATTTTCTTATTCAGCCTCATTAGCTTCCGATGAGGTTCATATCGTCTGATTCTTGCACTTATTAAATTCAGCAAATACTCATTGTGCCAATTACCAGGATTAAGTCATTTTCTTGAGGTTCACAGTCAGTAAGAGCTGAGTCAGAATTCAAACCTGGCTCTGCATGTCTGTGACTGACTAAGCACACTAGGTTATCCATCACCCATCTACCCACTCACTGGCCACCACCGTCTATCCACCAGTCCATCCTGCTCCCACTCGCTGCTGTTCTCTAGTCATCCACTCACCATCACCCACAGAGCCAACTATCTTCCCTTCTGTCATTCTCTCTCTCCCAATCTAATTATTGATACATTCACTCACCCATTTTGAATTCCATTATCTCTAATCATTTGTCTGTCTTTTTATCCTTCCTTTCTTCTCTCCCCAATTATCCATCTATCCTTCTAGTCTTACTTACTCCTCTCTAATCATCCTCCCATCCATCCATCCTCCCATCCATCCTCCCATCCATCCATCCTCCCATCCATCCTCCCATCCATCCATGAATCCAGCCATCCTCCCATTCATCCTCCCATCCATCCATTCATCCATCCTTCCTTCCTTCCATCCATCCATTCTCCCATCCATCCTCCCATCCATCCAACCATCCTCCCATCCAACCATCCTCCCATCCATCCATCCATCCTTCCACCCATCCATCCTCCCA
>JADRCH010000034.1:295227-314855 GCA_019843965.1 Rhynchomys soricoides | reverse complement strand
CAGCAGCAGCAGCAGCAGCAGCAGCAGCAGCAGCAGCAGCAGCAGCAGCAGCCAGCAGCCAGCATCGGGAGGAGGGTGGGCACTCTCTAAGCTCCTTTCCCCAACCCACCCTGAACCAGAGAGGCCTCTTCCCACCCCCACTCCCCACCCTCCACCCCTACACTAACTGGGGCCTAAGTACCCAACACAGGGCTCTGTTTGCAGACTAGAAATGGGCTCACAGGGGACCAGCCGGGAGTGGGGAAGGCATTCCCAGGGGCTTCTGCCTGGCTAATCTCTTTGACTTTTCAAATGTCTCCATCTTAGACACTAATTCCTTTAACCTTACAAACGACTCTGCCTCGGCCTGCTAATCCCTTTAAAGTTACAAATGGGTCCTGCAGAAGTGAGAATGGGTGAAGTCAGAGTTCCTGGTAATGAAGTGTGTGAACTTGGATTCCTCCCGACATGTGCAGCACAATGAGATGATTTTCTCCCTAATGGGATTAGGAAATTCTATTAGCTCTCCAGCTCTGCCTGCCTGAGGCCGGGGCTCCAGAGCCAGACTGGAAGCCAGATACCCCACCCTCCAGGTGACAGGTCCTGAAGGACACAGATGACTCTACAACCCTTAGGGGTCTTGAAGTTCCTCCCCTTCACCCCTTATTATAGAGGTTGGACTCTTGGCAATGCATCCCAGAAGCCTTTGCTCACTCATGTCAACAGCACATAGTAACAGTAACCAGTAACATGCTCAAGCGGTGAGATCTGGCCTACGCCCTGGACCTGTTTCAGCTCCCTTGGTCCCACTACCACCTGCTGACGTACGTGTTAAATCTGATTTCCACTTTGCAGGAAATTGAGGCTCCAGATAATTAACCCATATAAAGACCCACAGCTAGTGGCCATGTGGACCGGGCCCTCCCTCTTCACACCACTTTCCTGACCAAGATCCCATCATCCAGTAGTTTCCCCATCGTTGCTACCAGTCTGTATATGTGCTCCTGAGCAGGCTGTTCAGGCACTGATATGTGGAGTTGCAGGGGCCAAGTGGGCAGTCACCAGTGTGCCATGAGGGACCTTCCATGACTGTAAGCACCTTGCTGACAATATCTCTAACAGTTGGTGCCTCTGTTCCCGCCTCACTGACCTCATGGTGCCACAGGCCAGACAGGCTCTTCCCCAGGCTGTCTACCCTTTTGCTGTGTGTGACACACTTTGGTATGGAAAGCATGGTTCTGTGACATTTTTACAGTGCCGACCATGTTCCTGTATGTCTTTGGTCCCATCTATATTAGCCATCTTGGATATTTTTCGCCTGTTATACAGGTGAGACACTTAAAGTGCAGAGGAGCAAAAAGACTTGCCAACAGCTGTTTAGCTGCTAAGCTGCGATCTAGAATCCAAACCTAGGCTAATGCTGAGAGCCTGGGCACTAACCATTCTGCACCCCAGCCCTCCCAGACGTAGAAAGCGATCTGGTTCCTCTTCTTGTGGCTGCTGCTTAATGCCTCCTAGCACATGTTTTGGGGGTTCCTCTCTTCTCTTCCTGCTCCCCACTCCTGACACTTCCTAGCTTGGCTGTCACTGAGTTCCAAGTGAGGAAAGCACTGTACTGTTTCTTACTCACTGAGTGAGTGCTCTCTAGAATCCTCTGAGAGCTCTTTTGTCACCTAGCCCTTGTCCCAGGCTTGCCTAGATGGCTTATTTCTGTCCGACTGATGCAGAAGGCACCTGATACAGCACACAGCCTCTGGGACACTGGTCTACTGTGGCACCTCAGCATGGTGTAAAATCTCTGACTCCTTCACTCACCACTACCCCACACGTGCTTACATAGACATTTTTCTTTCTGTCTTCTCTTTTTTCTCTTGACTTGTCTGCCTGCCCAGTTGGCATGGAAACTATAGAGGGAGAGATGTTCTGGGAGTAGGGCACACAGTAGGTGCTTGATCAACATTTAGAGAATAGCCTGGTCCCTATCACCAGTTTTCAAGACCGATCTGTGCTGGTGCTCATAGGCTGGGGGGTGGGGTGGGTGGGGGCTGGCTCACCGTGTCTGGGGGTCGGTCCAGCACCATAGGGTGAAGAAGGTGGCTCCCTGGCGAGGTGGCCTCTGCATCACCTGCCCCCAGCAAGGAAACCACCCCATTGCAGTCCACAGTGCTGTTTCTTTTGCCATTGAGGATGTGACCAGGAGCTGAGGTTCCAGCCGCAGGCTGTCCTTGGATGCTGGGACGGCGCAGGGGCCAGGGCACCAGCAGCGATGTACGGTGGCTCTCGCTGTCCCCTGCAGTACTGTTCTCATCATCTGCAAAGTCCGCCTCGGAGCCTTGGTCCCGTCTTCGGAACGTGAAAATGCTCCCCCGGCTGGAGCGGGGCCTCATGGATGTCCGGCTGAGCCCATGAGTAAGGCTGAGCTGATTCTAAGGGCACAGGGAGGGTTTGTGACCCACAGGGCTCAGCCTCTGCTTCAGCCAAAGTATCATAGTGTCAGCCCAGCTCACTTCTGAGGGCACTGAGGCTTCTGCTGGCCACAGAGGGCTGGGTGGGCACTTAGGAAGAGATAGGGTGCCCCCTGCATCTTCTGGAGTTTCTACTCACTTCATCCCTGTATCTCTGGGTTTGACTCTGAAGCTGCTCTGGACCTGGAGGTGGGGCTAGGCTGGGCAGCAAGATCTAGGACCAGCACTTGGACCCCTATCACCGCACACCACAGGCCCCCACTCCCAGTGCTGGTCTCCATACTTAAGGACTAGTTCCAGGCAGGAGGCAGCATTAACATACTAACCCACCCCAGCTCTCCCCAACTTTAAGAATGACTACAGGAAACTGGAGGGGATGGGAGGGGTTCAAGCCTCCCTTTCTTGGAGGCTAAGCTTAGGGCTGTGACCACACCGGCGGCCACCCTGATGGGCTTTGCAGAGACCAGAGACACATCGGGATTACCAATGCTCTGGGACCATCTTCTGAGTCCGACTTGGGGAGCCTGTCATCCCCGCCATCCTCCGTCCCCGAAGACAGTCTTTTCCTCCTCTTGCTCCTTCTCTCATGGTTGGTTACTGGGGCCAAAGGAGACATCTCCAGAGAGCTGCGGGACACGGTATCCACACCCCTGATGGTGAGAGCCTGGAAAATGATGAGGAAAGGGTGTTTGGGTCACAGAGAAACCCTGGCTGGCCTCAGGCTTAGGCAAGCTGCCCCGTCAGGCTTCACGCTTGACTCAGAGTGCAGCCGTCACTGAGTTGATCCCAGGTAGACCCACAATGCTTTGAGAAAGACAAAGAACCTGGAAGGGAGAGCAAGTAGCTAAGTCAGGGGTGTGGGACAGGTGAGAGAGGGGTGTTGGTGAACAGAAAAAACGGCAGAATCAAGGTCAGGGGTCTTCTAGAAGGTTCACCTGGTCAGGCGGGTGGGGGTGGGGGAGCATGAAGGCATAAAGCACACACAGATGCCTCCAGATGGGTTTCTTTGTTCTTATTTTTTTTCTGTGTGAGTGAACTTGTGTGTGTAGGCCAGAGGTGAGTCCTGGGTGCCATTCCTCAGGGCCACCCACCTAGGTTTTTAAGACCTATCTCACTGGAACCCAGGACTTACTGATTTAGTCTAGGTTGGCTGGCCAGTGAGTCCCAGGGATCTGCCCACTTTTACCTCCCCAGTGGCAGGGTTACAAGTCACAGTGCTTTTTAATGGGGCTTCTGGGGGGCTGAACTCAGATTCTCACGCTGTGTGGCAAACACTTTAATAACTGAGACATTTTCTGAGCCTCTTTGTTTCTAATAGCTACCACAAGGGAAGCTGGATGTGGGGAGCCTGGGCAGAGCAGCCAGTGCACAAGTCTCCAGCCTTGGACTTTCTTCACTAGCCCATCAGGAAGTAGATCAGAGTAGGCCACATTCACGGACACAGGTCTTGTACCAGGCACGGGCTGTGCCCACAGAGGCCACGTTTACTGAGACACTATCACCTGTACCCCTTCCATTCTGTATTATTACCTTTGTGTAGAAAACACAGTGACATAGGAACCAAATTTACTCACTGCACACCACACCAGCAGGTCCACCTTGCTCAGCAGGCACTCTCTGTCACTCCGAAGGCACCACCTACCAGCCTTACCCAGCATGCACTGCACCTCCACTGCTCACTCACCTCATGTTCTTTCTTGAGCATCTCCATGGCCTCCTGAAAACGCTTCTCCTTCTCTTCAGTCTCAGCGATGGTGGCTTGGTTTTGCTCCTCATAGGCCATGGCCACCACAGCCAGGATCAAATTCACCAGGTAGAAGGAGCCCAGAAAGATGACAAGCATGAAGAAGATCATGTAGATTTTTCCTGCGGACCTCAGGGTCTGGAGGAGCAAGGGGCTAGAGGTCACCCTCACTGAGGTTCCAAGTTATGGTATCCCTAAGCCACCAGTCTGGCTATGTCAAGGGCTCAGTATCCCAAAGCCTGGAGGCGGAGAAAAGTATGTCCCACCCGTAGAAGGCCATGTGCTAACCCACAGGAGAGTATCTCACTTAGAAGGAGGCAAGCATCTCACCGGGGAGACTTGCATCCACAGAGAATGTTCTATTGTACATGATGAAGGAACATCTCACTCCCAGAATAGAGTGTCCTCTCTAAGGACTGGAACTCAGTCACCAACCCTTTCCCCTGCCCCCTCCATAACCCTCACCAGCGGATAGCTACTGGGGACATTTCTGGCTAGTTATTTGTGCACCCTGGCCTGGAGTCCATGCCTAGCACCCCTCTGCTGGCCCCGGAACCCATGCACCTGCTGGTATAGGCGTTCCCAGCAGTCCTGTGTCATCAGGCGGAAGAGCGCAAGGAAGGCCCAGGCGAAGGAGTCGAAGCTGGTGTAACCGTGGTCTGGGTTCTCACCTGCCTTCAGACACCGGTAGCCCTCAGGACATGTCCTATAGCCAGACACACACACACTCTGTCCCATGCTGTAAAGGCTCCTGGTTCATTTCCCTGGGTAGCCCAGCCTATGCTCAAAGGCTTTGAGGGTACACTACCAACACAGTGCCAGGCTTTTGGGTCCTGCACCCATGATCTTGTCCCTGCCATGTTCATGACTGGCTAGGTCACCAGGTCTCTTAGACCTACTTGGAATTTCTAAGGCCCATATCCAGTTCTCCTCGGTCCACACGATACACCCTTCCCGGTGGCTGATGCTGTTTTGCTGTTGCCTCCTCCCCTGGAGGAGGCCCATGTTCCTTCCTTGGCATGTCCACCCCCTGGGAGTTGAACACTCAGAGCTCCAGAGGGAGAGAAGGACCAGCAAGGCTCGGCTAAGTGTGGACAGAGGCAGGAGAAGGGCTGGACTGGATTGCATCTGGAAAAGTGTCCATTTAACACACATGCATGCACGTGCGCTCGTGCACACTCACTCACACACACACACACCTTGTTCATTCTCTCTCTCTGACAGGGTGTGTAGGTGTATATGTGGAGTTGAGGGAGAGAGGAAGAGAGGAGAGAGAAATCTGGTTGGAGAAATTCGGCAAGTGCCAGAATATTGCTAAGGGTGCCTCAAACCCAAGACACTGCAGACATCTTCCCCATGATGGAAGGAGACAGCAAAGTAAGCCTAGAACCACTGCCACATGGCGAGCCTGTGAACCCTCGTCCTGCCCCAGACTACCATGCACAGAACCCTGGAAACTGCACCAGGAGACAGGGCATGTGAGGTTGCAGGCTCATGTTCTGCTTGGCCATGAACAAAGTCCAGTTGCTAAGACTGAGACCACACTCACCCCTGAAGGGCAGAACAGTGAAGATGGAGCCAAGGACTAGTTAGGACCCTGAGGGGTGCCCTGGGTGACTTCTTTACTCCAGCCCATCTTTAGGCCTCTCCTGTCCCTCCAGACCTGTCCCTGGTCTGTCTTTACTGGTTCTCTCTTGTGTGACAGGCGAGGGTTATGGAAACTTTCAGGGTTATGGCTGGGAAAGTCTTAGGACTGGGGTGTCACCAGACACCACAGAGGGGAAGTTCCAAAGCCACTAGGAGGACTGTCCCACTTACCCAGCGTCAGAGCTGTTCCCACACAGTAGCACATCTGTGGTGCCATTCTTGAGCAGGTAGTTGGCTGCAAGGAAAAGCCTGGGTGAGTGGCTCGGGTGGCCCAGTTCTGGGTGCCCGCCTCACACTGGGTTCTGGAAAAGACTTGATTACTGTTCATTTTCCTTGTCCACTGTCCTGACCCTCACCTATGCCTGGCCAGGACTTGGTGGCACTGTCTGCTTCTCTATTCATCCATCCTTTTTGCTGCCACTCCTCTGCATACTCCTAAGGACGCAGGAAGCCCTGGGCAGGGCTCAGCTGTCCCTCTGTCCCTATAGGCAGCTTCCGTACCTAGCTCCAAACTACTCAGGGGGCTAGCCAGGGCCAAGAGAGCCTTGAGCCAGGAGGTAAGGGTCTGGGCAGAGCTCCGACTTGGCTGTTGTGTCACTATGTGGCCCACTGCCATGACATAAACTGGTGGAAGAGAAGCCTGCTGATCGCCATGGCAATATTGTGGTCTGTTCCAATGGGGCTGGGTCCAGACCAGGTGAGGCACAGCCCACCCTCCTTGTCGTCTCTCCATCACTCACCATAATCCACCTTTACTTTGGGCAGCATTTCTCTAAGTGTGGTCCTGATGGGTAATGTTAGTGTCTGGGAACGGGCTAAGCTATAGCCTCTCAAATGCAAGCTACACTTGATCCAGAAGCAGACCAGGGTCTATAGTCTGTTTTCTGGAACCTTTCAGGTGACTCTAGTCAATGCTGAAGTTTGGAGCCATTCATTTCTATGAAGCCACAACGGACACACACCCACAGCTACCAACGATCTATCTATCTATCTATCTATCTATCTATCTATCTATCTATCATCTATCTATCTATCTATCTATCTATCATCTATCTATCATCTATCTATCATCTATCTATCTATCATCTATCTATCTATCATCTATCTATCTATCTATCTATCTATCTATCTATCATCTATCACACGTTGCTTTATGAGGCGGGCATTGGGAGTTGAACTCAGGTCTTCATGCCTACAGCAAGCACTTTGCTGACTGAACCATCTGCCTACCTCTGCATCCCACCTTTAAATGCCATCTCTCCAGCCATCCTGCAGTACACCCCTAGTCAGCCTTGAGTCCCAGCCATGGTTGGATGGTCCTGGAGACCTGTCTGCTACCCACTAGTGAAGCCTGGGTGGGAGACACCCAGCTCTGATGGTCTTCTGGCACTCTCTCCAGAAGCACATCGAGCCCATACCTGGGTCATTGAGGTAGCCGTCCAGAGAGTTCCAAACTAGGCCGTCGGCCTCCACAGAACCATTGGTGCCATTGAGCTCAGTAAAGTTACGCACACACTTGTGCCTCAGGTTGCCCATGAAGAGCTGCAGGCCAATGAGGGCAAAGACACTGAGGCAGAAGACGGTAAGGACCATCACATCGGCCAGCTTCTTCACAGACTGGATTAGGGCCCCCACGATTGTCTTCAGGCCTGGGAAAGTGAGACGGAGCACGGGGTGACCCACAGATAGTCTTCTGGATGGAGGCTGGGCCTGGAGAAGGGCACCAGGTCTCCTCAAGTCCAGCACTGAATGGGCTGTGGCTAGGGATGGCAACCATAACACACGGACATAGTGAAGGAGGCTTCCTGGGCCTTTAAGACCAGCGGAGTCTCTCCTGACTGCCAAGGACAAAGAGCCCAGCCCAGCTTTGTGTTTTCAGAGGAGATCAGAACTCTTTATTCTCCACCAGCCCAACATAGGAACACATGAATAGAGTAAACAGGAAATGTCTTAAGGTCCCACGGTAGCAGCTCCATTCCAAAGCATATCAGTCTGGCCTTTTTTTAACGTAGGCCATGGCAGAGGAAGCTGAGGTCCAGACCCACTCTAAGTCAATGCAAGGGGCCTCAGTTTGATCTGGAAATGGGAGAGACACAGCTGCTCCTGGTGGAGTAGGGGGGCGTTCTTCCTGCTGCTCTACGGCTGGGGCCAGCTGTCTTGGAGACACTGTAGGTTTCAATCATTTGAACGAAACTAAGGAAGGCAGGGTCTGGGCTTGGGCTGTAGCTGGTTAGTATCAAGGGCAGATATGGGGCTCTGGGGGAAGGTCTGACAGGGTTGGGTGATGTCCTAAGAGTGTAGAACCATCTTTGGGGAAGGTTACCGGCAGGGACTAGGTTGAGCTATACCCCTCTTCCTCATTTGCTGACCCTTGGGGTCCTTCCCACCCCTCCTGTTTTCCCAAAGCGGAGTGGCAGTGGTCTGTTAGTTGCACGGTTCAACTCCTTGCAGAAGCCAGCACCATACAGCGGAGTGACAGAGAAGCGTGTGTGCACACACCCCCATCTGACCCTCAGCTACTGTCCTAGGGCAAGTGCGAGCAGAGCATCCGAGGCAAGGGGTTCCACTGCCAGCAGCAGGGCCCCAGCCCATCCCCCAAGCGGCCAGATCTCAGGTTAAGCTCCATCCATCCATTGTCCAGCCCATTAATGTGTTAGGAGCACCTGTGACTATCATGTCCTCGGCCCAGAGACAGAGAAGCAGTGACGGACACACAAGAGAGAAACGGACGGTCCCCTCACTATGATACCAACACTGCTGCCTGCCAAGGGCTCTGGCACTTGGGATTCCATGGAAATCATCCTGGCACATGTTGGCAACTGCCCAGTGGGTGGGAGTTGGGTAGGGAACCGTGTGTCTGTTACAGTTCAGAACTCTGAGCACCTACTGAGAGACACGTGTGTAGGGCTGGACACTGAGGTATCTCAGGAGTATATGGCAGGGATATGGCTGGAACTTGGATGCCCACATTGGACTGTACCTCAACAGCCAGGTTTAAGGATCTTTGGCCCAAAATATTCAGGGCTGGCAAAGCAATCCTGCTCGGGTCTGTGGAAACAGCAGCAAAGGTCACCCACCCTTTAAAACCTTCCCTCATAACAGAGAGAGAGAGAGAGAGAGAGAGAGAGAGAGAGAGACCACTTATGTCAAGAGAGAGAGAGAGAGAGAGAGAGAGAGAGAGAGAGAGAGAGAGGGAGAGAGATAGAGATCACTTATGTCAAGAATAGGTTCAGGCAAGCTGCAGGTGTTTGGAGTCTGCCCCCTCTGGCTTTGCTCTGGGGACTCCTGCAGGCAACACTCCACCAGATGCAAACACCACTTTCTATATCCACCCTGGGGGCTTCTTTCTGTGGTCTCTCTCAGCTGCTGGTGACCTCAAAGGGCTTGTTAATGTCCCTCTTTATCTTGTGTCTTCTGAATACTAGGGACTTGGACTCAGGGGTCTTGGACACCCTAAGCAAACCTGTCTATGCCTCAGTTCTTTTATGTATTTAAAAAATTTGAGACAAGGTTCTTGTCTGGTCTCAAACCATTTAGTAGCTCAGGCAGGCTCCATCTCCTCTGTCGGCCTCCCAGACAGCGGAAACTGCAGACTACCCTCAGCTGGTGACATCTACTTCATGGGGGTTACTGAGGGGTTGCTTCAGTCATGGCAGGAACTTGGGACAGTAGTGTGGCACACTGGGAAGGCATGGCCTCACTGTGGACATACTAAACGGGTCCCGAGGTCAGGAGAGACATTTTGAGACTCAGTCTAAATAGAAAATGGCCAGGAATTATGCTTATAAAATTAGCCTGTCGCCAGGGGTCTCTGGATCCTATGCCTCAAGGGCAGCAACAGGCCTGGAAGGCACCAGCATTTTCCTGTAGGAGTAGAGGCTGTCATTGGTCCAGGGAGTTCTTCAGCTCTGAGGTACCTACATATGTAGAGGCAATCTGATGTCTTCCTCTATTGCTCTATACCTTATGTTCTGAGACAGGGTCTCACATGGAACCTGACGTTCACCATTTCTGCAAGACTGGGTAGCTAGTGAGTCCTCAAGATCCTCTTTTCTCTGCCTCCCCAGACTGAGATCACAGGCACATGCTACCATGACCAGCTTTTTAAATGTGGCTTCTGAGGATCTAAAGTCAGGTCTTCAAGGTTGTGCTGGAAGCACATTCCCTACTGTGCCACACCCTGCCCCTCAGCCCTCTAGCCACCTTCTTAAGTAACTTGCCCACTCTGAGGACTGTGTACTCACAGGGGGCTCCTGGGTTCTGGTCCCTGCTCTTCCAGAACAAGTCCATAAAATAGGGGGAGTCTGGGCCCATTCTAACCAGGGGAGGGTGAGATAAACAGTGGGTGTGAGAGGCTCTAGGGGCCAGGATGAGTGGTGTCCCCTTTAGCACCAAACTGCACACAGATGGGTGTCTGGTACTTTCCTGTGTGGACCAGTGAAATAGTTACTACTGAGGCTTAGGTTTCCCGGATACAGTTGCCAACATCTGTCACAGAGGATTTCTTCCCGAGGCTACCATGCACCATTTGCTAAACCTCTACTGCGCCATGCAGCGAGGGCTGGTAGACGCCAAGGCCCGATGATGCCTGCCAACAGACTACGCTTTGTGTCTCGGGATGGGGACTCATGTTTGCAGGAGTCACCATATGGGACACTAGGTTGGGCTCTGCCACTGTCACTAAAGACTGCTAGAGGTGTGCCAGGGTTCCCTCAAACAGCACCTTTTTGGTTTCCTGATCAGAGCCTGTCACTTCCTGTAATTGGATCCCCAGCTTTTTACTAGGATAACAGCTCAGTTCAGGTTGGAGAAAGAGCTGAGCATTTTGGGGAAGCATTGGGGACCAGTTCCGTCTTGCCATGGGTATGTTTGAACTCCTGGTGTCTGAGAGTGGGCTTGGCTGGGGTGGACAGCCCAGAGCCCATTCTGAGGTTCCAGGGAGAAAGATTCTTCCACTGCATCCCAGCTCTGGCAAAGGTATTCTGGTGACAGGCACATCTAAAGGGCCTTCTAGGAGACAGCTTTGGCTCCCAGGTGGCTGGAAAGGCCCAGGCGTGTCCCTCCAGCCTTGGCATTTAACCTGATTTTTTCACCTGAAATGACCGATATAGTTTTCAGGGCCCGGAGGACTCGGAAGGTGCGTAAGGCTGAGACATTGCCCAGGTCCACAAATTCAGTTGTGTATCTGTAACAAGGGAGATTCACACACGACACAGTGACAGCACACCAACAGGAGACACACGGTCAGAGGAGGAGAGGGCGGGAAACAGAGAGAGAGTCACTTGTGGCTGAGGTCGGAAGGCAAACCTGGCCTTACCTGGAATAACTGAAATCGTTTTCAGAGCTCTCAGGACTCTGAAAGTTCGAAGAGCCGACAAATTGCCTAGCTTTATATTTTCTGATACATACCTGTGGGACCAAACCACAGTTACCGCAAGTTACAAAGCGGAGGTGCCCACCCCAGCCCTCTCCCTTTTTCCAGCAGTGTGCACACCCCCAGCCCTCTCCCTTCTCCTGGTCCCACTGTGGGCTAAGGGGGGAGAATTGGCCCTGCCCTGGCCTTCCTCCTGACCCATCCTCTGGATACATGATCTCAGCCTAGCAGTCTTAAGGATGCACACAGCAAGCTCCCAGATTGCTTTCTCCGAGATGGTCCCAAGATCAACAGGTGCTAGAAGGTAACCACTCTGGAGACTGAACATAAAACTACAAGACTAGGTCTGAGGCTGGGGACACATTAGTGTGGAGAGGGAAATGGCTTCAGGAGGCAATGCTGGAAGCATGTGGGGGTCTGTTCTTCCAAGAGTTTCTCTGTGTCTTCCAACATCCATCACCACTGTGTACTTGACCGACTCTGAAGCCTTGGTTGAAGCCGCTGGATCTCTGGGAACTGCCCACTTGCTCTTCCTTACCACAGCTCTCTCTATGCAGGGAGCGTTCATGGGCTATGTATGGTCTCACAAGAGACGACATGAGAATTTGTGGGGGAAATCAGTCCTGCGTTGGAGGAGGCCTTAGAAAAGAGGGCAGGAAGGTTGTTCTCACAGCTCTGTCCTGCAATGGTCTGAGGGAGGCTTGCTAGGGTTGAGTGGCTATGAAACTCCCATCTTGAACTCGGACAGTGGTCCATCCTCTGATGCCCATGGGCACAGAAGGCAGCTGTCTGGAGAAGGGGCAGGGATCAGCCCAAGCAGAACGTGAGGCCATGCATGCACTGGGCAGGCCACATGACCACAAAGTATTGGAGAGGTGAATGCACAGTACGTGACCAAGGCCATCGAGACAGTGGCAAATGACCTGTGATATTTAACCAGAGGCCTCACATGCAGGACATCTGACATTTCGCTGAAGGTATCTGATGTTTAACAAAGGATGTCGAACTGGGGTGTCTGATGTTTAACCAAGTGTGTCTGGCCCAGGTGTCTGGGTGGTGTCAGGTCAGGTCATCAGTCCTGCATAGCTTGGTCCACCCAACAGTCCAGACCCACAGAGACCATCATGGTTCTCTGTTCGAACTGCTCAGAACTTCTGAATTCCCTCCACGGGCTGTTGGTGTCTACAGATAAGGCTGTCAAGGAACACCATATCCTGGGGCCAGCAGGGCCAGCTTGACCAGGCTCTGTTCATTCTTGGGGTTCATCCACCGTCACAGGATCCTGTGGATGTGTCTGCTCCCTTCTTAGGCACTGATTATTCCCAACATCTTCCCTTTCTGGCCAATCAAGGCCTTTTTGTGGTTTCCATTCCGCTCTCGAGCCCTGTCTCGGTTTCCAGTTCTGGTGCAGCAATCGGATCCCTCACCCACTGAGGAGCAGAAATCGCCTCCCTTGCTCTGACTCACAGACGATGATTAATTTGGTACAAGCTCTTCCAACTTCTCTCTTCTCCTGGATGGCTCAGATACCCCAGACCTCTGCCCCATCCCCTGTTCTCAGTCTCTGTCTAGACTGCTCTAGGACCATGCAGTTGAACCTGAAATATGCTGACATTGCTGTTTCATGGAAGACACGGCTCAGATGTCCAAGGAACCGAACCCCATCGCTGGTCTCCTGGTGTGGCCTGTGATGCCTGCTCCTCTCCCTCCCCTCAAGGCTACAGCTCCAGTAGCACGAGGTACAGGAAAGAGAGAGAACTGGCCACCTTGCTTTCCCCTCTTATCCCTGAGAGCCTGGTTTATCAGATAGTGTCTAGGGAAGACCTGCCTGACCTGCCTATCCTGCCTTCAAGGATCTGAAAAGATGGTGCTGCCTTTTCAGCAGTGAGTGTTGCATGCAAAGGAGCCAGGACCCCAGGAGATAAGGACATGCTGGTGACAGCATAGGGGATGCCCCTGGTAGGCTTGCCACCAAATGAAATTTAGGTGCTGGTGGGAATTGGCTGGACATCCAGTCGGGGATTGGAGGAAGTCTGGAAGGAGGAGCCAGAGCTGAGTGACAGGCAGCCTAGGACCATGGTGAGACAAGACAAGGTGACTACCTCAATAAAACTTGGCTACCTCCTACCAGGGAATACCAGGCTTCCCCTAAGGCCTCTCTTGGGGGAGGGGGCAGTGAATGTGTCAGAACAAAGGAGACCCTCTCATGGGAGAGCTGGCTTCAGAGGTGACATGGATAAACAGGGTAAAGGGTGGGCAAAACTCCCCCACAAGCCAATCAACCTCTCAGCTGGCCAAGTGGCTGGCTGGTGGTAGGCAACTGGGTAAGATCATGGGCCTGCCGGAAAAGAGCAGAGAGTGGTGGGTGAGAAGCCTACATTGTCACCAGCTCCAGCACACATTCGGCTTTCTGGAAGCTTCGGAACTCCAAGGAATGGCACCCGCTGCCCTTCTTCCTGCCCTACCCTTATCCTGAGACAGTGGAACCCATGCTGTTAGCTCCTGTGGTGAATGGCCCCTCCTCTGTGCCCTCCCTCCTTTCCCTCCAGGTTTGGTTTCCATAACAACCCCAGAAGGTGGGAGGCTGTGTTAACTGGCAGGTAATGCCCAGTTTGGGGTGTGGGGAATTTCTGGATGCTGGGCTGTGATCTGAGCCTGGCAAGGTTCCCAGCACCCCTTGCAGCAGCTTCTAAACTGGGTGGGGTGTGAGAGGGAAATCTGTCCAGAAGTGTGAGCTGGGGAGGAGCCTCTCCCATCCATCCCTGTCTAGGGACACTGGCTTTCAGCCCCAGCACAGCTGCTGACTCTATCATTATGGGCAGGTCGGTTGTCTCTGAACCTCAGTTTCCCCAAAGGTATAAGGGAAGGTTGGATGGTGAGTTTCACTTCATTAAACTCCCCTGTCCAAGACTCTCTGGATCATCCTGGGGGCCCATTTCACTATAACAGAATATTTCTCAGAGGTGGGAGCTAATTGGTTGTCACTAGGCAGAGAGGACATTAATCAATGCTGAGGGGCAGGTCTGACTAGTAGCAGAAAACTGGCATGCCAGCAGTCCATTCTGTCCTGGCAGGAGTGGACAGGAATTTCTAGATGCTCAGAAATGCAGTGACTATCCAAGAAAGGAGTCAAGTTCCTCTGTCATGCCTGTTCTTGGCACAGGCGTGGCTGGGCTTATTAAGAAGAGGAGCATCACATTTTCTTTGTGGTTCAGAGTAGGAATGGTTGGCCATGGAATCCCCTGGAGGAAGGGAACAGGACCCTGTAGGGCTTGCTGGGGCCATGAGGCCACAGAGGGCGCTCTCCCTATGCACCAGGGCTGAGCTGGTCCTGGTGATGGCTTTCCCCTGAGAAGAAAAACATCTCCATGGCAACTTTCTGTAGGTCCAGAATGCAGAAGTCAGGTGAGGCTCAGACAGATGCTGGCTGCTCTCTTGCCTGAAGCTCTTCATGGTCGGTAGATCACTGCTTACTCCTGCAGCCTACAGAGACCCCAGAGCCAGAGCCTAGCCTGCCGCTGCACCCAAATGCCCAGCCAGTGCGGCCTCCAGTCTCTGACAAGTTCTCCCTCTCAAGGCCCAGACTCGCCTCCCCACTCAATTCTCTCTGATGATCCTGCTTCTTATTTCACAGAGAAAATAGAGGCAATCAGAAGAGAAATTTCCCCTTCACTCTTCATCAGCTCTGCCAGCCTACCTCCACCTCCTGCCAGATCCCTGCCTTCCCTGAGCTGAAGGTCAGTTCTTCACCTCAGCGCCCGAAGCCCCACTCAGTCAGGATGTTCAAGGGCTTTGTTCCTTCAATTCCTCAGCCCCCTCCTGGCTTCATCAGAGGTCCTCTCTCTTCAGGATCATTTCCATTAGTCTCTCTTCTTTGAAAGGCCTTCCTTGACCCTCATTTCCCTCCAGCCACCTTGCCATTTTCTTCCTCGATTCACAAGAACTGGAAGAACTAAATACCTGTATTTCACAGCTCCTCCTCCCACCCAGACCCTCTCTACCTGGATGTAGAGCCTCCTATTCCTTTGTGACCCCTTGGCAGGGGCACCAGTGACCATCCAAAGTCTAGCGGGGCATTGGCTGTCATCGCTCTTATCTGCTTCCTCCTGGTGTGTTCTATATTGAATAGTCTTTCTTGCTGGCTTCTGTACCACTCTTCTGGGAAGTCCCCTGCTTGCTGGCCAGTTTCCTCTGATCTTTGTGTGCCAGTCCCCCCTTTCTTATTTTATGTATACAGATATTTTGCTTGTAAGTATGGCTGTGCACCACTTGTGTGCCCGGTGCCCACAAAGGCCAGAAGATGTCAGATTCCCTGGCATTGGAGTTACAGACAGTTGTGAGTCACTATCTGAGTGTTGGTAACTGAAGCTAGGTCTTCTAGCAGAACAACCAGTAAGCCATCTCGCCAATCCTCCGCTCCTTAAAAGAGAGTATCTATTCCATGCATATGTGTGCCTAGATGTGTGAATGTGAGCCATGTGTGTGTGCAGTGCCTGTGGACACCAGGAAAGGGTGTCAGATCCCCTGGAACAAGAGCTGCAGGTGGTTGTAAGCCACTCAAAATGGGTGCTGGGAATCGAACCTGGGTCTTCCTTTTGAAAAGCAGAAAGTGCTCTTAACAACTGAGCACCTCCATCCTCTATCTCTTGACCTCAGGATATTGGTGTGTTCCACAGACACGTTCCACCATGTTCATTCCTGGCTCTTCTAATCTGGCTTTCAATGTCTTCACTTTGGTGCCTCCACCTTGGGTACTTGCCCATACTCCAGACTGCAAGATCCTGCTGTATCTCACCCTTCCACACTTAGGATATCCTCAGCTGTACTTCTGATTCCCTTCCTCCTCTGAGCCTCCCTCTCCACAAATGGTACTGCCATCCACCCATCTGTTACAAGCAAAACCCAGCAGTCACCTTCAAAACACCCAGCACTGACCGGGGCTCCTCCACTGGTCTCAGCCACTGTGCTCTCCCCCACCCCCAGCTATGAGAGTACACCATTAGCTCCTGTGTGTCTCTACAAATCTTATCTCCAGTCCACGGTCCACACAGTGGCTCAATCATCTTGCAGCTCAGCCAGTTCCCCTCCTCTAGTGGTTCTCGTTCTGCCTGGCTCTGACATGACCTTTGTGGACAAACGGACAGTATGGTCTACCCCCAGATATCACTCTTCAACGTCATGTGCTGCCGTTATTTCCTTTGCTCACTCAGCTCCACCCAGGCGTGTGTCTACACTTCAGGTAGGTGCTGTATTGTCTCTGAGCCTGCTTCTCCATCTGGAAAATGGGAGGCCTGGAGTCAGTTTGCAAATACCCAGAAACAGCTTTGGATAAACTGTCCATCCGCCATGTTCTTCATCTAGCCTGAAAGTGTCCCAAGAACACCCTGAGAGCCCAGCTCCTCTCTCGGTTCCCCCTCCTCTACAGCATAGCTCAGGTACATCCAAGAATCCAAGAAAGTAGGAACTGAACTGAGCCTCTATCCCACCAGGCTCTTCTGTACCTGGAGAGGCCTGGACTTGCACAGGCATGGACTACAACTCCCAGCATGCTCTTTGCTAGGGTGTGGAACTCAGCTCAGCACATACTGGGTCCTCCCTCGAAGAAAGGGTATGCTAGGTAAGTTCTTGACCAGGACTTCAATACAGCAGCCCTGCCCTCATCAGCTGTCTCAAAAGAGACAGGTACCTGGTCCCTGACATCTGGGAGCTCCTCAACCCTAACAATCTGCCAGTGTCCCCTAGGAAAGGAATTAAAGCCATAGCCGGGGCTACACTACAGCGAGCACTGGGGCACCATCACCTTGTGGTGGGCTCCTAAGTGTCCTGTTTCAGGCACTGGCTTTCTTGCTGGTAAAATATGACTAAGGGATACATCTAACCTGCAGCCCACGGGCTGCATACGGATGCACATGGCCCAGGCTCAACAGAAAACTGCAAACTTGCTGAAAATCTCAAGACTTCGTGGGTTGGGACATGTACTTTATAGATGATTGTGTCATCTTGCAATGTCAAAAGACCGGACATGGCTGACTGCCTTTAGCATACCTCCTCGGCTGGGGTGAGGATCCTTTGAGCTGGGTCAGTGGCTTTTTAAAATATGCCAAACAGAAGTTCTCCTGGCACAGGTTCTAGGGGAAGCTGGCTGCTTCGCCAGGCTTCTCTACTGGAGTTTCACTACTAATTACCTTGGATGCCAGGTCATCAGCCTCAGTGGGATCTGGGGCTGGATTTCTCGGTGGCTAGCACAGAGGCTGCTAAAGCAGAATCAATCCACCTCACCCCACTCCATCTTCTGAGGTCAGATCTTGTTAAATCAGGCTCATCTCACATGTGCTCACTATGCAGCCTAGGTTGGCCTCAAACTCACAGCAAACTTTCAGCCTTAACCTCCGAAATGCCTGAAGCAGCCTCTTCACTCGATCATAGCCCAAACACCAAGACATAGAATATTGATGTCCCTTTAATATAGGGCTGTCGTGGTCCCCAGATAAGCCAGGGTCCTCAAGCACTTTGAAGCACTTTGGGCTGCCCTGCCTGGCTAGAATGAGCTGTAAGTGCACCCTTCCTCACCTTGCAATACATAGAGCAAGACAGGCACTCCTCTGGGGCATACTGTGGCTTATGTGAACCACAGCAGGGAAACCTGGAGAGCCCAGGAAGTGGGGCACGAAAACCCTGTCCTGACCCTGCATAGCTAGTGTGATGCGTCCTGGTGAAAGGGGAGCTAGGTACTTACGCCATGACGATCACACTGAAGTCTAGCCAGTTCCACGGGTCCCGAAGGAAGGTGAACGCATGCAGGCAGAAGCCTCGAGCTAGAATCTTGACTAGAGACTCAAAGGTGTAGATGGCAGTGAAGGTGTACCTGAGGAGGAGAGGCCATCAGGGGCTGTCAGGAGGACTGGAGCCTACGGGCTGGGTTCATAAGCTTCCCCACCTGGTGTGAGCCCTGGGCAGCTCCTCACCAGAGCCATCGCAATGGCCTGTGCCCCATGATAAAGCTTTAATAGGGGCTGTGGGTCGGCGCCAAACATCCAGCTAATAACCCTATCTGTCTCTTTGCTTTACAGAGAGACTGTCATGTGTCTGGGGGAACTCTCCACCCTTGCTGGAAGAGCCCTATGTACCCCTCACTCCAGCCCTGGGAGCGGCGTGTCCACACCCATATGGTGACTACCAAGTCTACACGGTGGGACACCATGGATAGGGAGAATCACTAACCATTAGTCATGTTTGTGGGTTCTCAGCCACTAGCAATGGGGACTGGGGACACTCTCGAGTACTTACAGGACCAGGGTTCTAGCTGTCTACCCTGAGCTAGAGGGAATGCAGATCTTCTAGTATGTAAGGCTGGTAGGTCCTTTCTGCCTACAGTAGCCTGAGGAATCCAAAATGCCTCTATTCAAGGGGCTGGCCCATGGGAAGGGCAGTAACTCAGGCTTCAGAGCAGCCAGGCACAGCCATGGCAACACCAGTTCTGGTCCACTTTTGGGGGGGGGGTTTCGAGACAGGGTTTCTCTGTGTAGCCCTGGCTGTCCTGGAACTCACTCAGTAGACCAGGCTGGCCTCGAACTCAGAAATCCGTCTGCCTCTGCCTCCCAAGTGCTGGGATTAAAGGCATGTGTCACCACTGCCCGGCTGCAAGCCACTCTTATAAGAGAGGCAGCTGTACCTTCTAGAGGTTTCCATAAATCAGGAGCCGAGTGTGGTAAGGGCCCACCAAATCTGCTTAGACCTTGGAGGAATTAGACATTTCTTCAGGAAGGGAAGACTCAGAGGCAGGGTTCTAAAGCTGCAGAGTTGTAGGAAGCAGGACTCAGGGGCCAAGGCAACAGGGTAGTACCAGAGCAGGGAGGTGACCTTGCCTTCCTGCTGCTGTGTCCCCAGCTGCATGTCAGGCCAGTTGGGCTCCAATTCTCTGTCTTCCCATCTGGGACAGGGCTGTGCTGACTCCGCTGACCCCGCTGACTCCATTGTCAGGGGGTTAGCAGAGAGAATGCTTACTGATCTTGTGACAGTACCTGGCATGTCCCTCTTTAGAGTCTGGCAAGATTCCCCACATTGCTAGTTTGCAGAGCGTCCACCTCTAAGGCTACAAACTTGGAACAAGCATATGGCATGAGAATGGTAGGCGGGCAGAGGCTGAGCAAAGGCCACCCTCCCGGGCTGGACTCCAGGCGTGGGCAGAGCCTCTCTCAGGCAACTTCCATGGCATGGGACAGAACGGGAGGGGTGGGGCAGGAGGAGAGGCCCCCAGAGATACTCACTCAACATATTTGGTCCAAGGCGGAGGGTCATGTTGGGCCATGAACACACAGTTGGTCAGGATGGTGCACATGATGAGCATGCTGAAGAGCGTGACGCTGGAGTTAAGGAAGCCATTGGAGGGGCTAAGACAAACCCACTGAGAGGATCCACA
>JADRCH010000034.1:281820-295217 GCA_019843965.1 Rhynchomys soricoides | reverse complement strand
TGAGAGGATCCACAGAGGAAGCCACTGGAGGGGCTAAGACAAACCCATTGAGAGGATCATCAGAGGAGCTAACAACAAATCCACTTAGAGGATCCACAGAACAAGCTGTGTGAGGTGCTTACCCACAAATCCCTCAGAAAGCTATGGGAGAAACCATGAGAAAACTCTACCCACAAAGCCACAGAAGGGGCCCCTCAGAAAGCCACAGAAGGGGCTGCAGGAAGCCATAGAGGTCCCATCCACAAATCCACAGAGAGGTCACATGAATCCATAGGAGGTCAGCTAAGCCATCGTAGCTGCGGAGGTGCTGGGCCTGATGCCACTGCCAGATGTTGCCAGATCAGTGAAGACACCCCTGGTGCTGTGAGTCCTTAGCACCAAGTCCTCCTTGCCGAGCAGTTGGCTTTCTGTGTCCTCCAGGCACTTCCTGCCAGAGTCTGTCCTGTTCCATAGCTTAGCAGGCACCAGACAAACTGGAGACCACATCTTCCGCGGGGCTCTCTGGGGGACTCAGTGTGATAGTTTGTATATACTCAGCCCAAGGAATGACACTATTAAAAGGTGTGGCCTTGTTGGAGTAGGTGTGTCACTGTGGGCGTCGGCTTTAAGACCCTCATCCTAGCTGCCTAGAAGCCAGTATTCTGCTAGCAGCCTTCAGATGAAGATGTAGAACTCTCAGCTCCTCCTGCACCATGCCTGCCTGGATGCTGCCATGTTCCCTCCTTGGTAATAACGGACTGAACCTCTGAACCTGCAAGCCAGCCCCAATTAAATTTTGTCCTTATAAGAGTTGCCTTGGTCATGGTGTCTGTTCACAGCAGTAAAACCCAAACTAAGACACCTAGTATGAAGTGAAAAGATACCCCAGACCTTAGGGTTGACTCCTGCCCACAGGCACATGAGAGGGAGTCAAGCTTTCTCAACTGCTCCAGTGGCCAGGAAGAAGATAGGAAGGGTCCCAAGTTACCTGTTCCAGGCTTTAGCTTCAAACACACCTGGCGGTGAGCTGCCAGGTTGGAGGGGGCATTTCTGGTGTGCTTCTGTCATCTACACCTGCCTCTCACCCTAGTCCTATGCCTTGTGCTTCTTGGTCTTCAAAATCCCCTCATCAGGAAGCTCCCAGCCCCTGAAGACCACCTCAGCTCATTGGCTGTTGCTGCACCACACCCCCAGAGGCCAGACATACCCTTTAGCCTGTGGCTCCTCACTGAATGTCAACCCATCTGTCTGCTTGCCAGAAAGGGGACTCTGCAAACACCAGCATTGTGTCCTGGGTATCTTTGTGGGATCTCAGGTATTAGCTAAATCCCGACTCTGGCTGCACCTTAGCTGTTGCTTCAGGCTGAACAAAACTCTGACTGACTTCCTTCACTCTTTCCTTTACTTCTGAAAGATGAAGGAGGGGGATCCAACCCTGGGCCTCTTAGGGGCTAGGGTGCCCCCAGGGACCTGGCTGCATTTACAGATCCTCTTTCCTACCCCAGAGAGAGCCTGCACTGAGCACTCCCTGTGGCTGCCCCCAGGCTGTGGGACTCCACAGCCCAGCCTCAGCCTTGAGCACATGGCTGCCAAAGGTGACTCCCAAGGGCAGTCTCAGCTCTCAGAGCCTCCTTTCCCTCCTTATACAGCTCCATTCTCCTGATCCCAGGCTGGCGCTTGCTGGTACCTGCTCTGGGGTGTGTATGAGTAGAGACTAGACAGGAGAATATCCGTCCTACCACCAGGCTCCTAGATAACCCAGTTAATTAGAAAAGCAGTCTCTCATTTATAATTAATTCCCTAGTTTCTCATAAAAAAGAGGTGATCAGGCTGTGTCATCAACTCAGGGCTGGCCTACAGGACTGCCCAGCCAGAGAGGGCACTGCTCCAGGTCCTGGAGTCCTTACTTCAGTGTTCCATGCAGTAGGGTCCTGGTTAGCTTTAATTGTCAACTTAACGCAGCCAAGTCATGAAAGGAAAGTCTCAACTGAGGGACTACCAAGATCAGACTGACCTATGGGCACGCCTATTGAGACTGACCTATGGGCATGCCCGTGGAGGACTGTCTTTATGAATCAATGATGTAGGAGAGCCCAGTCCACTGTGGGCGGCACCATCCCATGGGCAGGCGCTGGTCGTGGGTTATATAAGAAAGCTCGCTAAGCAAGAGCCTGTGTGCACACCAGCAAGCGGCATCCTCCAGGCCCTTAAGTTCCTGCCCTGACTTCCCTCAGTGATGGACCATAATGCATAAGCTGAAACCCTTTCCTCCCCTATGCTGTATTTGGTCAGTGTTTTATCAACAGAAATCAAACTAGAAGAGTCACCATGCCAAACGTACCATCCTGTCTGTCTTCCAGGGCTCAGACACTCATTGAAGGATCTCATCCCTTTCCTGGATGCCTCTCCATAGCCAGGCTCTGGGATGAAACTTCTGTCACTGGGTGGACCAGTTACCAGCCCCTCAGTAAGCTTCCTCCACTTGCATGCATCCACTGCTGAACTGGAGGAGATCTCAGAACATTTTTGAAGTATGTAGTGTCCACAGCAGATATCCGCTGAGCCCCTCCTAGGAGCCAGGCTCTGTGCCTGACTCTCTTAATAACCCTAAGAGGCGGGAGCTTTGCCTCCATCTGAAGAGATAAGAAAACAGATGCAGAAGTCAGTCAAGTTGAAGGTCACTGCAGCAGGCAGGATGCTGCCCCAAAGATGCCAGCTGCTGAACTCCGGTAGCTGTTGCTGAGCATTTGAATGGCAAACATGATATAGCATTGCAGATGTGACTCACTTAAATACTTGAGGTGGTAAGCACTGTTTCCCTGGATTATCCAATTGCAGTCATCACAGGGTCTTTATGACAAAGAACGGGGGGAGGGGGAGAGGTGTTCTGAGGCTCCTGACTGGTCACTGCTAGCTTACAGAGAGCACATGAGCTCAGGAGTGTGAGACAGGATTGCAGAAAGAAGAAAAACATAGAATCATGTCTCATTCCTAGAGCCTCCAGAAAGGAGTGAAGCCCTGCAGATACCTTGATTTCTGCCCAGCAGGAGCCTCCTGAGCTGTAAAATGATAGATGTGCACTCTGTGAAGCTAGCGTGCTGGTGGCCGTGAATCTCGATGGCACCACGAGCTACCCAAGGGACAACATTGATGGAGGATGGTGCTGGCCTGAGCCCCATGGGTAACTCTCCCAGGTTCAGGAGCCCCCCTCCATGACAGTCTACCTGCAGAAGGAACTCAGCTGCCCACTGGTCCACTCTCCTGCCTCTGGAATGGAGGACTTCATGTTACAGCGCCTTGACACTACCTTGACAACAAGCATGCTGTTCCTTACCACCCATGCTACTGGATGCAAATCAAACCAGGCGGGCCCTGTTAAGTTCCAGGAGAGTGCCACACAGGAAGGGCAAGGAAATGGTATCATCTTGTGTATGCATACATATGTGAAGGTATGCATGATGCATGTGGACCGGGGGACAATCTTGGGCATCATTCCTCAGGAACTTCCACCCTTTCTTTTGGAGAAGGAATCTCATTGACCTGGAGCTTGCCAAG
This sequence comes from Rhynchomys soricoides, assembly GCA_019843965.1. NCBI lineage: Eukaryota > Metazoa > Chordata > Mammalia > Rodentia > Muridae > Rhynchomys > Rhynchomys soricoides. The sequence goes on along the minus strand of JADRCH010000034.1, from coordinate 291,683 downwards.
TGGATTCGGCTGGCTGACCAGAGAGCTCTAAGGATCTGTCTGTCTCTGCCTCCCTAGTGCTGAGACTGCAATTGTGTGCCACCATACCTGGCCTATTTATATGGATTCTGGAGATATGCTCTGGTTCCCATGTTTGCAAGGCAAGTGCTTTACTGACTGAGCTACCTCTGCAGCCTTTATGCAACTTTTAAAGAGCAAATGTCACCAGACCACAGATGCATGACAGCAGAGCCCTGTTCTTGACACAACAAAATGGGACATTATGCCTCTAGTGGGGCTGAGCAGGAGGGCTCCCTAGAGGAGGTATGTAAGGCTACTCATGGATGTTCCACCAAGCAGTCACCCAGACAGTCCTAGTGACACAGCCTTCTATGTTAAAGCCAGGACTTTTCTACTCCGGGTGGACCACTGACAACTCCTGAGAGTGGGAAAAAGTCTTCTCTCCAGAGTATGGGCAGGCTGGTGTGGACACCTTCAAGGGCGTAGCTAGAGAGATGAGCACAAACATGAGCAGTAAGATGAGGGAGTTCTGGGACACTGTCTAGGTTTCCCAGGTCTGGATCTGAGCTGGGGTGAACCAGGCTCATGTCCTTCTTCCATCTGGCACCTCAGAAGCTTCACCTAGCTCCCTTGGCTTTAGCGATTGCTCCAACACTAGTCTTTTGCGTATGACGAGAGACATCTCTCCCTACCTAGTCCAAGCCCCTGGTCTCCAGGCACCCTCCCTAAGCACTCCAAGATCCCAAGGAGCCCAGCATGGGCCAATACCAGACTTAGGGGTCACCTGAACTCCCAGCCAGGACACATCTGTTTGTGCTGCTTGCTAGTTTCAGACCAACATAAAAATGGTCCTCTGTGTGGGCAGAGGCTAAGACAAGCTCTATAGAACATCTTCAATCCTGTCATGTCATTGTCTCAAACACCCACTCCCAGCCTCACAATTAAAATGCTACCAGAGACAGCCAGTGCAACCACGGAGACTGTGTGTGCAACCACGGAGACTGTGTGTGCAACCATGGAGACAGTGTGTGCAACCATGAAGACTGTGTGCAATCACAGAGATTGCCTGTGCAACCACTAAGACCGTGTGTTCAACCATGGAGACTGCCTGTGCAAACACGGAGACTGCCTATGCAAACACAGAAACTGTGTGCGCAACCATGGAGACTGCCTGTGCAAGCAGAGACTGCGTGTGCGGCTTGTGCAAGCACAGAGACTGCGTGTGCAACCACAGAGTCTGCCTGACACGTGGGCTACTAAGTCTCCCAAAGAGAAGGGAATTAACAATGGGTAGATACTGCCATGGTTTCTGCTGTTCAATGAACACACACACACACACACACACACACTTTGATTGCCCATTTGAATCTGGTAGAGAAACGTGGGAGGTTTTGTGAGCAGCTCCTGGGCACAGAAGCAGACAAACTGATTCTTGGCATGAACATTAGGTCTCTGAATGGGACTGCATGGGAATTCGGAGTCCTGTTAGTTTCTTTTATTTAATCATAGCAGGAACACATTCTGCAGGATTATGACAAAAATACATAGGAACAAATCAATTCTACATGCCCGTATTTACTTTTCCAGCCATTTCCAGGGACATACCACAAGCTCAAACTAAAGACCAGAGCCAAACGATGGCGGCACTTGCATGTCACACCAGGAGCCTAAATTGTCACAGGAGACCAGGATGCATTCTTGCCTCTCTTTAAGTTTCTTTGCTCAGCCTCCAGAGATATCACACAACTCTGCACATGTTGAGACTTAGTGGGAATTTGGAAGGATGTGGAAATCGAAACACAGTGAAATTTTACCATTGAAAACATGGGTCCAGACTTCATGCTGAACCAGGCACATTGACCCACGACCTCCTGGTACTCCATATGTGGAGGCTGGAGGACACTCTGAGTTCTGGGTCAACCTGGGATAGAGAGTAAAACCCTCAGCAAAAAGCTAAAAGCCTAGCAGAGCTGCTTTGTGTTGCAGGGAGTGGCACCCACGCCTTTAATCCCAGCATCTGGGAGGCAGGTGGATGTCTATGAATTCGAGGCCAGCCTGGTCTACCTAATGAGTCCCTGTCTCAAAAAAGAACTGTACTGTGGTTGCTAATGGGCACAGGCTCAGCCCAATTTGGGGGACTGTTTGAATCTTCTAGAAATAGGTAGCAATAATAATTGTGTAGCCTTAGACATACACTTAAAAATCACTGAAGAACATACTTTAAAGTAAGTTTAATGGGTTGGAGAGATGGTTCAGCAACTAAGAGTGAATAGTGTTCTTGCAAAGAACCTGTGTTCACTTTACAGTGCGCACACTGGGGAGCACGCAACCATCAGAAACTGCAGCTCCCCAAGGATCTGACATCCACAAGCACTTACCCCCATATAGCAGACACACATGCATTCTCTCTGACACACATACAACACACTCACAACAATCACACACACTCACACACGCACTTATATACACTCACACACTCTCACACACACACACAATCACACACTCACATATGCACACTTGCACACACATACCCACACTCACACATTCACACACACTTTCACACACACACACATATATACACATACTCACAACACACTAGAGAGCAAGGAACTGAGAGATGGAGATAGAAACAGAGAATTTAAAAAATAATAAATACAAATGTGCAATGTTTTAAGGCATGTGAGGCAGAGAACAGCCTTCCAGGAGTCAGAGGACAGCTTGCAGCTCCCTGGGTTTTCAGTTGGTGATTCTGCTCTAGAAAGCCCTAAGCATCTTACTTTTAAATAAACTTCCTGGGTGGTACAGAGGTGATCTTTACACCCTGACAGTTGAAACAACTAAATGCAAGGTCCCAGGTAGGGCCTAGGCTTCTGCAGTTTCTACAAAATCCTAGTGATGCTGGAGGCCCGGTGGGTGATCCACCACACTAAGGGGGCTGGGGGCACTGGGAGCTGGGCTTCCAAAGACCACAAATCTCAGCCCCTTCTTCCACTAGGTGGTGCTATCGGGGGCTCTCAGCCCATCCCCAGGCAAAGGAGTGCTGTGGCAGTCACAGAGCCTAGGATAGGGCCTCACAGACCTGATCACTTCCCTGGGGTGGCTGCCCTGGGGGAGGCAGGCAGGCAGCTCAGAGCCCTCAAGGCTGGTCTTACCAGACAGGGCCAGAAACTGTCAGCCTCAGAGCTACCCGTCAATGCACCTCTGGCTGGGCTGAGGACCCCCAATGTCCCACTGACTCCCTCATTCACATGCTTCCCAGCCTTTCATCTGCCTAGCAAGTCACCGCCAGTGCCTGGGGAGAGTCAAGGGACCCGGGATGCATCTCCTGAGATTTCTGTGGCTGCCAAACAGCATTGGGTTGGTTAGATACCTGGAGAAGCAGCCCTGAATGAGGGTGGAGGATGCTTTCAGGGTGGCCACACCCCTGTGACAGGCTAGAGATCAGCTCAGAGCTCTAAGGAAACCGTTTCCCTCCTGCCTCAGCACTGTTCTTTCTACAAATTCGTGACTCTGGAGGGAATGAAAACATAGTAGCTGACTTACCACTCTTAGGGGGCTCTCTGCAGGAGAAATGCCCATTCAGAGTGGGGGTGGAGGTGGTTGGAAAGGCTTCCAGAGTTCTGTCCAGCCTGTCCACTATATCCACAACTACTACCAAGCATCATTTGAAGCTCAGCAACATGACAGAGATTAACAATGACACTTCTGGCCCTTGGGGTTGGCTCAATGGGTTAGGTTGTTTGCTGCCAAGTCTGATGACCTGAGTTCGATCCACGTGATGGGAAGAAGACTGACTTCTGCTTCCTGACCTCTACATACCCACCATGGTCAGTACATGCTTCCCCAACAACACAAGTAAATAAATACATAAAATAATACAAAATTTAAAACAACAACAGAAAGCCACTAACCAAAATCAACTAACCAAAGGACAATGGACACTTCCTACAAGCATGCCCTCATCTAGGTCACCAGTGGCCATGCAAAGGGCTTTCCAGGTCCTCACAGTAAGATGTGCATGTCTCTGCCTTGGTGGACTGCACCACTCCTCTCTGTGACTCCATCTTGGAGCCCCTTCTCTGATATCCACAGGTGACTGGGCCAGTGAGTTGGCACTTGTTGTCAAGCCTGACCACCCTGGAACCCACAAGGCAAAAGGAGCAACTGAGTCCTGCAGCTTGCCCTCTGGCCCCACACCCCCCATGCACATAAAAACACAATAAGCACATAATATATCTTAAACATGAGCTCCAGAGAAGGCGGTGCCCTCTTCAGGTGCTGCCTGAACGAGGACCCCGAGGCGGGCTTTGCACTGTTTTCCTGGCTGCTTAATTCCAACAGCCCTGTCAGCAGGCAGGAAGCAGTTTTAGGCCGCGGTTTATGTAATTGGACGCTAACCAGAGTTCTTTGAGAAGCTTTCAAACTGCAAACATTTGTCAACACCTAGTTCAGAAGCAAGCGCTGCCTCCTTCGAAAGATGCCCACATGAGAAAAAACTAGAGACCTTAAAAAAAGAAAGAAAGAGAAAGATAAAAAACAAAACAAAACAAGAAATGGCTTTTCCTTGGCTGAGTCTCTGCAAGGGGCAGCAGGAGGTAGGGGCTCAGGGGTGGTGGTGGGTGGTGACATTTGGAGCCACCAGAGACGGGGAATGCTGGGGAAACCATTTCTTCTGAACCCCAGCTCCTTAGCTTCAAGGCTATTTTTCCTCTTGAAAAAGCAGAGGAAATGTGAGGGCTTCTCAAACTTCCCTACACCCCAAGAACCCTTAGGGATCTTGTTAAGACGCAGGTGCTGACTCAGGGTGTCTAGGGTGGAGGTCAGGGCTCTATTTTTCTAATCAGCCACTGGTGATTTCTAAGTGTGCCGCTTGTCCCAGGAGGAGTGAGGGGACCCCGCACCACCCTGGCCTGAGCTCAGCACCCGTGTGTACCCCAGGACAGATGCAGAAATAAAGGATGAAGACCAAAGGATATGAGTGTACTAGGATCTTCACAGCTGCTCTTCGGACCGGGTGGAAGGGGCTGAGGACGTACAAGGCATTGGTGGCGCTGAACCGGAAGATGGTTTTACCCTTATTCAACACGATGAAGGTCTGTGGACAGAGAGAACTGTTAGGTCTGGAGATGACAGTCATTTTAGAGCCCTCAAGCCACTGTGGACACCCATGCCTGGGCCGTGAGTGAAGAGTGGGAAGGTGGAGTCTGGATGATGTCAGGTTGGTTTATATTTAGTTCAGTTTCAGAATTGCCCTCTCAACAGGGGACCTTTAAGCTGGGCATGGTGGCACATGCCTATAACATCAGCCCTTGGGAAGCTGAGGCAAGAAGACACCCCAGTTCCGTGCCAGCTGCTTCCACACCAGACATCTGTAAGACCCAGGGATGCCTCCTCCCTCCCCTTCTCCCACCCTGCACAGAACTGTATCAGAGAGTCCTGCTCACAGCAGGCCAGCAGAGACTTATGGGTGGGAGGGAACACTGAAGAGCCATCCGTGGCTTTCCCTAGGACCTTGCCTACCTAAGGTCAAAGGGCAGTCTCCGAATTGCACTCATGGCCTGGGCTTTGAGGATCTCCCTTCGTTTCTAGAAGTTATGCCTGTCTGGCATAATGGGGCAGAGGAGCTGTGAGATCTCAAGGCTGCAGAGCAGATGCCGGAGCCAAAAGGGATCCAGCACAGCAGAGGCATGGCAGCCACAGGCTCTGAGACCACTCATCATCACGGATGAGTGGATGGGACAAAGTCCTATTTAACTTTGGCTGGTGGGACATGGTGAGCAGACAGATCAGAACTAGAAGTTCCATGAGGTGCCAGCCTGTGAGACCTCAGGCAGTGTAGCCAGGGAGGGCAAGGGAAATAGGATGGAACCCAGGGCACTCAGCAAACATCAAGCATTCTCAGATATATAGAGACAAAAAAAAAAGATGGTGTCCTTGGTTTCATTCATACGACCTGGTGCTGGGTTGGGGGTGAGGCCTCTAAGCCCAGCCAGCCTGGATTCATCCTTAGGTTTACCTGCTGTGCTCACTACTGGTCTCATCTGAGTCCTACCTAGTCCTTTCTGTTCCCTTCTCACCCTCAGCTGAGTCCCCAACCTTAATCCCAATTCTATCAGCTTCGAGCAATGTGACCTAAGCCTACCTACTTACCCACAGATCACACTCACTTCCCACTCTGACCCCACTCCAGTCACCTGAACCAGGGAGTTCTGGAGCCTCGGACTAGGAGCAGGGCCCAGGTCAGCTCTCCTGCTCTCTGTCTGTAGATGGAGTGTGTGTGTGTGTGTGTGTGTGTGTGTGTGTGTGTGTGTGTTCCTCAGGGCTCCGGTCAGCTTTCCTGACTGTGGAGAGAGAGACAGAGGGGGGGGGGAATATGAAAGTGTATGTGTGTGTATGTGTGTCCCTCAGGGCTCAGCTCAGCTCTCCTACTGTCTTTGTCTGTTTAGACAGAATGTGTGTGTGTGTGTGTGTCCCTTCATACATATGACTGATCACACACACACCTATGCATATGCACATGCACACAGATGTGCACAGTCAGGCTCTTGGTCTCCTAAACATTGTCTCCCACCATCGTGACAGACAGACTGACAGACACATGCTACACAGGCCTTGCTCCACACTGTACTTATCTTTCCAGTCCTACTAGTGTTGCTCTGCACTCAACTTGCAGCTGGCCACAGGAGCTCCAGTGGCCACCCTGGTCTCTGGTGCCTAGCCTTCCTAGAAAGGCCTTCCTCCAGATCCCAGCCTGTCCTCCTGCCCCGGCCCGACCATCAGGCCCAGAAGCTTGGGCAGTTGTGTGGGCAGCCTGTTCCTCTGTGTGTCTGTCACGTCCTTTGATGCAGGGAAGGGCCTCATGGGGAAACAGCACAAAACGCTCTCTTCCCGCTCCCCGGTAGCAACAACTGACGAGTCTTCCCCACACTCCATGCCTTAGCAGACCTGGCCTCTTCACCCTCTCAGCCTTCCCATGACCTCTGTGGTTCAGGGAAGGCCATAAGGCCCAGGAGACTACTACTATGTCTCAGCTTGAGCCAGCTGGCTCTGAAGATGATGCCTGCTTATTCTCTGAGCTGCCAGAGGGACAGGAGGAGCACATGCTGCCTTGAGGTAGGAGGGGGACCACTCAGGGCTTCATTCCAAGTGCCCACGCGTCTGGGGACAGGAAGGAATCCCCTAGAGGTATGTACAGAAGAAGACAACATTTCAGTGGTCCTCCCACCCCCAAGTTAGGGGCTCAAATAGCATGATTTATGTCTTTACCCCAGAACTCCAAAATTAAGGCAACTGGAATACAAATTAATGGTGAATCACTCCTCCAAAGCCCAGGGGAGCCGGCCCCACACCGAACTCCACATGAGCAAAGCTCCATCTGTCTGCTCCCTTCCTAGGAGCTACCTAACCGGGAGGGGAGGGTGCTGAGGGGGTGGCAGTCACCTTCTGGGTACTATAGAAAGGGTCCAGGTCTTCCAGGGGCTCCCCAATGAGCTCTCGGGGTGGGTTGCCATAGAGATCTGGCAGCTTTTTGGAGGCCTGTAGGTCCAGCTGGGGCCGGGGAGCCTCCTCCTCTGGCAGACCCTCACGGCTCTCCTGTGAGGTGGCCGAACCTCGGGCTTGTTTTTCAGCCATGCGCTTCTCGATGGCTGCCAGTGACTCCCGGGTAAACCTACGGAAGCTGCTGGTGCCCCGAGGTAACAGGAAGTTTGCCATCTTCTCATCCTGCTTCTGGGGGCACAGGCTCTCCTCAGGCTGCCTGGAAGAAAGCTGGAAGACAAAGGCAGGGTGTGATGGGGTGCCACAGCCAGAGGGCAGGGTAGTCAGCTAGGCTGGGGCAGGAAAAGACACAATTTGCAAACGTGTACAGCCCACCCTCCCCACCCCTGTTGCCAGTCACTACACAGGCTCACATGATTGACAGCAGCTGGTTTAAACACTGATGCTCTCCTCCACTGAGGTATGTGTGTGAGGAGGGCCAGTAAAGTGACCCTCCACTCCTGCCCTGGTGTGTGTGTGTGTGTGTGTGTGTGAACATCAGTGATTCAGAGAAAGTGTGCCATCATGACAGGGTTACCCTGCCCACTCCACACCAAAGAAAACACTTCGACTGACCCCCTTTCAGATATTCCCACTACAACTAGCTCCCTGGCCTCCATAGGGCAGGGATGGGAAGAGATGTCATTCATTTTATCCCAGATCCTGAGAGAAGGGCCTTTCCCTAATAAAAGGTGAAACATGTATATGTCAGGAGTTGGCCCTGCATGTCCCCTCCTCTCCAGGGAACATTCCCACCCTGTGTCTAGTCCCCTCACAATACCCATGCTCTCACACGAGAGGTGCCAATCAAACCTGAGGCATAGGAGGCAGCAACTGAAGGCAGCGTTTGCCCCCAAGGGACGCAGAGTTTTCAGAAACAGCCAGACAGGAACACAGAATTGGCATCCAGATGTTGGCATCCGGTGTGCACAACTGTGCAGACCTCCTACTGAGGATCTTATAGGAATGCCCTGGGTGTAGCACCATCCCTAGCTAGACCAATTCTAAAGACAGGAAATGTGACAGGTGGGTCTCTGGCTCATCACACTGTCCCCTCTTCTCCCATAAAAGGGGACAAACAAGTGCAAACCTCAAGGGGACAGCAACACCGGAAGACGGTGACCACTGGTGAAGAGGACTTCCAACAGACACATGTGTGTGACGTCAAAACAGGGAGAATGTGGCCCCTGTTGGCCTCAAAAGATTCAGAACCTGGTGCAAACACACTCTGTCTATGACAGCAAGGCAGAAGAATGCATTTCTGAACGGCTCACCAAAACAGGATGTGGCCAGAGGGCTCCTGACTATGACACCAAGCCAGGAGGCTGCACGGCTAATTACCACATCAAACCCGGGAATGGCTGGGCACCGGCTCAAGAGGGCAGACTGGACACCTGCTGGAGATGTCTGCCAGGGACACACTCCCTTCCTGTCAGCCAAGGGCTTTGCCCTGATCTCACTCCACGGAGCATGTCATCAATGACCCCTATAAGCTTCTGTGGCACCCATGCCAGCACATGGCCAGCAAGGACCCCAACTCAGGGTGCCCCCAACACCACAGATGGCAAGTCAAGAATGAGCAAACACACACAGCCTTAAGGGCTCCAGGGCTGCCGAGCCTGTTCAGCCCTCACTGCCAGGCCTGACGACCTGAGTTCAATCCTTGGATCCCCACAAGGTTGGTGGAAGCAGAGAACCAACTCCTATGGTTGCTTTGACTACCACATGCTTGTCCTGGTGATACATGCACACACATGAGGTGGGTGAGTGGGGGAGAACACATGAGAATGTAAATAAATGAAAAAAACACAGAGATGACACCTCCTGGGATTGGGGAGACAGCTCCGTTGGTACAGTGCTTGTCATTGGAGTGTGAAGGTCCTAGTTGAACAGCTGCAGGGGGCAGTGCCTGCCTGCGATTCTAGTGTGGGGGAAACAGAGGCAGGAAGAACTCTGGGGTCTGCTGGGCCATCATCCTAGCCTCAGGCCCTAGTGAGAAATCCTGTCTCAGAAAACAAGTTGGACAGCTCCAGAGGAATGACTCTGCAAGTTGACCTTTGGCCTCCACATGCTGGCACATAGGTGTCTCTGCACTGGGACACACACACACAAACATGAACATACAGTGTGTATGATGTGTGTGTGGTATGTGTATAGTGTATGTGTGTGTGTGTGTGTGTGTGTGTGTATGGGGTATATATGTATGTGGTGTGTGTGGTTTGTGTGTGCATGTGTGGTGTGTGTGTATGGCGTCTATGTGTGTGTGTGTGGTGTGTGTATGTGTATGTGTCTATGTGCATGGTATATGTGCATGTATATGGTGTGTG
>JADRCH010000034.1:232643-281810 GCA_019843965.1 Rhynchomys soricoides | reverse complement strand
GTGTATGTGTCTATGTGCATGGTATATGTGCATGTATATGGTGTGTGTGTGTGTATGTGTGTGTGTGTGTGCGCCTGTGGTTTGCATGTGTGTGTATTCCTGGGCAAGTATAGTACGAAATGAATTGCATAGAACCAGAAAGACAGAAATTCCCTTTACAGCCTCCCTATCCTTCTGCAGTTTCTTGTTTGATTCACACGAAGCTAAAGGACCATCTTTGTTAAAAATAGCAGGTGAGAGTAGGTCCCCACTTCATGCAAGCCTTCCCCTGTCTAGCCCCCACCTCTGACTGAGCAGAGGGCGTCTATCTGCAGCGCTTATCAGCAAACATGAATGGTGATTTTTCTTCCCACGAGCTGAGGAGAATTTGGGCCATTTTTAAACTTTCTTTGCACCTTCCCTCATTGCTTGGATCTGCTATGATGAGTTTGCAAAAACCAAGAGTCATTATTCAGTTCATGTAAGAAACAAAGAGCCCAGCCCGAGGACAGCAGGGTAACCCTCTCCATGATGAGCAGTTGCTCCTTCTGAATTCGGGGAAGCCACCCCTTAGCTTAGGATGATTTGCTAAAAATAGTGTTCTCCGGATCAGGGTATCCATCTGTGTCCACACGCCTGCAAGGGTTCTAGAGACACGTGGAAGCCCAGGGATGCGCACACACTGGCGGAGGGTGTGTGTACAGGCGTGCACCCGCACATGCATCTGCCTCAGTAGAGATGTGTTTGTAATGCCTATTAAAATAGAGGATTCATGCAAACAGATGCCAGGAGTGCACAGGTGGGTGAAATTTCACACACTGAGTATCTGTGCTAAGCAGCGCCCACCTTCACCCTCATGTGCCCCCCAGAGAACAACCTCGAGGGGCGCCTTTCACTCCCCTGGTGAGTTTGGCCTGATTCTAGAGCTTGGGGGTTCTAGAAGAGATAAATGATTTGAGGGAGAAGAAATGGCAGTATGTCCTTCATCTGTAAGGGTAGCATTAACGGTTATAATTCAATGGCCCAGAGACTCCGACTCTACATCCCTGTTACATATGGTGGCTGTGCATATTCCAGATACTATTGCTGCCCTCAACTTCAGCGTCATGATGCTCCCAGTGCCTGCATGATCCTATTAGAGAGGCCCACACACTATCGAAATTTGGTTTTTAAGTCTACCAACAGCTTTATTCAATACAATTGATTTCCATTTTAAAAAACGGGTGCTGAGATCTCAGTGGGTGGAGGACTCCAAGATTCTCGCTCAGTCCGTGCTCAGCCACTGAGCCTGGGGTCCATCTTCCTTTGCTGTGGGCAGGAGGGCCCTTCTAGTCCTCCTGGGATCCACTGTGGTGGGTGTCAGCCTCTCTCTGGCTCACTGGGATTTTGGGACATCCCTGGGTAGGGTTGGAGATCAGCTCTACTGACTCTCAAAGAGAGAAGTGTAGCCTGGGGAGCTCAGCCGCCCCCACCCTTGAACTTGGCAGATTCTGAGTCCTGCTGGGTTCCAGAGTGACAGACAGCACTTTAGGGAAGAGAGAGAATCTCAGGAACAGCCTAAGGTTAAAGGACCATGTCTAAGCATTGCCACACCCTTTTGCCCCTCCACCCCAATCTGGTCAAGGGTTGTGGGTCCCAAGGAGGGTTAGTACTCACACTCTGGGAGTCCCTGGCATCAGAGGCCTGTCTGAAACTAGATTCCAGATCCTCCCAGCAGCCTCAGCCTCAGGTTCCAAAGTAAACCGGCCAAGAGTGGCCTTTGTGTTCTGGGCTACTCCTGATGGATGGGCAGGATCGCCTTTCTCTCTTGTTCTTCTGCCTGCACCTGGCTCTGGCCCCGCCCTTCAGCAGCTCAGAGCCCACACCATGCTATGCCTGGTGTAGGCCAGCTACAGGATTACAGGCTGCAGGATGAGGTGAGCTCCAGAGTGGTCTGAGTGTGCTGAGGGTGTGGGGGCCTCCATGGCTGAGGAAGGCAGGAAGAAGACACAGCGAGCCTCCTCCATCGTTCAACTACTGATGCTGGCGGGCTATGGTGGGTTGGGTTTCAAGATGGCAGTCCCCACTGCGCAGTAGGACAGGTGGGCATGCCACTGCCTTGTTCCAACACAGCTTCCCCTCTGTTGGCATCTCTCTCAGCACTAGTCCTCCAACTGCTGTGGAAACTGGGGCAGCTTCTTCTAGCTGCCCCTTCTGCCTGGGGCAGTCTCCCCTGTCCTAGCAACCCCCTCTCAGGAGTCTATTCCATCCAAACTACATCCCTCTGCCTCAGGTCACGAGTACACGTCCCACTGACTCTGGAGTTAGCGGGAGCAAACTGTCCGACCTCCTCCCAACTAGTTCATACTGGCACCTGATCTGGCCATATGCCCGGCACCTTCACCCAATGTTTCCACCTCCACCCCTAATATCACAGCCCGGGACAGGCTCCTAACCCCTGCTTGGATTTCGGCTGTGATGGTTAATATTGTCAATTTGACAGCCAGAGTTTAGAATCACCCAGGAGACGAGCATACTCGTGAGGGATTTTCCACACTGAGTTAACTGAGATGGGGAGACCCACCCTGAATGCTAGTGGCATCACCCTAGGGGATAAAGTTCTAGACTAGGTAAAAGGAGAAAGGTAAGCTGAACACTAGAACCCACCCCATCCCCACCCTGCCGCGCCCCCGCCCCCTCAGCTTCCTGACTGCAGATGCAATGTGACCAGTGACCTCTTGCTTCTGTAATCGTGCCTTCTCCTCTGAAATGAGCTGTATCCCGTGAACTGTGAGCCAAAAGAATCCCCTCCTTCCTTCCTTCCTTCCATTGCTTCACACTTCCTATCTGTCCCTTTCCTCTTCTAGACTTCGCTGGTCACTCAGACTCTGGGGATAAATCTGTCTTGCCCAGTTGGTCTGGCTGACTCAGCTTAGAGCGGGGCAGAGACCCTAACCGTCATGACTTCAAGATGGAGACACTGTGGGGCAGTCAACACTGTGTGTGCTCCCACTGTGCATGGGTCTTCCTGAGCCTTCCTGAATAGATGTGGCTCATGCCAGCGGCCAAAGACAACCGAAATGAACACATGTTCTAGCAGCCTAGAATGCAGCTGTGGGTTCTGTCCCCGTCCCCAGGCAAGGAGACCAATGTCAGGTTGCTTCATAGGTCTTGGTTTGCACGGGACTTGGCTGGCTTTAACAGTGAACTCTCAGGATGCCCACAGAGGGGTGAGGGAGACCACAGCTCTAGGTTCCAGCTCTGTGCAGCCCCTCCCTGCCTACTTCAATCCCAGAGCCTGAAGGCAGGCTCACTCCAGCCTCCTGCCTGAGTCATGTCTGGCATTTTGGTCTTTGTGGAATCAGAGTCTCTGGAACCCAGCATGCAAAGAATATTCTTTGCCCATGTAAATTTATGTGCAGCCCTCTATGGAAGTGGCTCCCAGGGTTCCTAGAAAATCTCTGCCTGCTTCCTCTGGCACTTTCTTTCTCCTGCTTCCCAGTGCCATGACCTGTGGCTGGGTGACCCACCTCTGGCAACCATCTTACCTACCCAGGTTCATCTTTCCTGGCCCTGGCACTCTCCTGCTGCCTTCCCCTAGGTGCTAAGAAGAGGTCGATGGAAAGTTGTCTGTAACCTCAGAGCAGGAACTTACGCCCCAGATAGGAAGACCAGGACCCTGTGGCTTATTGACATGTCACCATCCAGACCCTTGTCTTCCGAGGGCTGTCGTCAGCTTTCCATCAGGTTGATGGTGCAGGCCAAGCTGAATGTCCTACTATCCACTGTGACAGCCCCCACCCAAGACTTGTGGCCCACACATGCAATTGCACCAGGAAACTTAGTTTCTTTCTTCTGGAGAAAATACTAATGAATACCTCTGCTAACTTGTTTCAATAATTGATTCAGTGAGCACACATTTGGCACCCAGTGCATGCATGGTCTTATAATGGTATCAAAGGGAACTTTTCTTCCCCAGATCATGGCTCTCAAATCAACTGCTAGTGATCAGGTGGGCAGAGAACTCCGTCAGCACAGACTCCACACTAACCCGAAAGGATTTTTTTCCCTCCAGACTTGCTGAGACTGGTAATGAGGAAATGACCCTGTCCAGAGGGCCTCCCGAATATCCATCTTGGCTTCCTCTTCCATGGCTCCCCTCCTCCATTTCCTTCTTAAAGATTTCCTGTTCTTACATGGGATGAGGAAGTGGTTAGAGCTGTGGGTTGGAGACTAGCCCATGCAGGTGAACCGGGCCCTGGCGCTTGCTTGCCATGCATCCTAGGCTGAGTTAGTATCTGTTTCTTTATGGGTCAAGTGGGGGGAGAAACTTCCCGGAGACCTGGTGTGAGGGTGCACACCTTTAATTCCAGCTCTTGGGAGCAGAGGCAAGCAGATGTCTGTGAGTTTGAGACCAGTCTGGTTTACATACGGAGTTCCAGGACGGCCAGCGCTACATAGTGATTTAGTGAGACCATGTCTCAAAAAAAAATCAAGAGGTGGTAGAGGGAGGGAGAGAGGGAGAAAGAGAGCACTTCCTATTTCAGAAGGTTGCTCTGCAGTGTGTATGTATGCTGCTGTCCCTGTCCCAGGTCTCGACCACAATACAAACACAGTTGTCAGTGGTCACTAGCTGTGGTTGTTGTTGTGGTCTTTGCTGTCGCGACCATGTGTCATTTAATCCCGAAGAGCCATAAGAATTACATCATTAGGTCATTTGTCCTGTGAACATGAACATGCATTTACACAAATCTATATGATGCAAATTAGTCACTTGAAGTGGTCACTTTTTTTTCCACGCTAAGCACTTACTCCACAACACACCAGTTCCCTGAGGACTCCCCTAAACTCAACGTAGCCTCAGTACAGTCTGGATAGGTGATACACATGACCATGTGAGGCAACCGCCTGCTTTTCCTAAGCAGGAATGCACTCTGAAATTACACTAAAAACACACACAGAAGTACACAAAGCAGGGCTGCAGAGCTGGCTCAGCAGCTGAGGGCACGTTCTGTTCTTGCACAAGACCCAGGTTTGGTTCCCAGCACCCATGTCGGGTAGCTCACAACCACCTCTACCCCCAGCTCTAGGAGATTCGGTGACACCCTCTTCTGCTCTCCATGGGCTCCTGCACACATGAACATAAGCTCTCACAGGCTCATATCCATACACATAAATGATAAAAAAGTTAAAATCACACCAGCTAATGACATAGTTGCCAAGTATCACACACTATTCATAATTGTAATATACTTTATGCTCACAGTATAGGCTCGTTCCCACAGCGCGCGCGCGCGCGCGCGCACACACACACACACACACACACACACACACACACACACGGACAGCCCTGCACTGAGATGTTAGGATAGCTACAGCATTGCTAGGTGGTAGGTATTTTGCAGCTCTCTCAGAATCTCCAGAGACCATGGTCCTCTGTGTGGCCCATCATCACAGCAAGTAACTGCATTATTGTTTGCACAGAGAGCCAGCTTGGAGAGCCTCCTTCCACATCAGACCACCCTGGCTGTCTCTTTCCTTTTAAGTCCTTGGTACACCTGAATGCCTACATCACCTGGTGGAGAATCCATTTCTACATACACATTCCCTCCAGCAAACAATGCAAGCTCTCAGAGTAATGCTGCCTCTTGGGTAAATGCTGTCCAGTCAAGAAGCCACACCTTTACTCTGGCCCCTTCTTCGGGGGTGGGCACGGGGCTAAGAGCCATGCCAGAGTTGGCTCATGTTCTTTATGAGCCTGGCATTGTACATGTGTGTGTGTGTGTTTGTGTGTGTGTGTGTTCGAGTGAGTGTGCACGTGGTATCTGACCCTTGCTACAATCCCACAGAGGGAGGAGGGTCTCATCCTTCCTTTCTAGGTGAGAAATCTGATTTCAGACATTAGAAAGCCTCTAACCACTGCGCCACCAGTCTCCTTCATCGTTGGCCAGAGCTGAGAGAAAAGGACATCAATGGAAGTGAGTGAGTGTAAAGCTGGCCAGTTCACCCCTAGGAGGCTGGGTGGATGTGCCTAAGGAGACTTGGCTGGTTTCTGCCTGTGCCCAGTGTTGGCACTTCCTCTGACAGAAGTGACTCCCTGGCAGTTTTCCTCTTGGTTCTGGCACTGCCTAACAGCCACTCACTCGATGTATGTGGCTCCGGGGCGAGGACAGGGCTACAGTGGACAGACCCTGAGTGTGACCCACTGTGCAGGCTTAGCAGGAGGTTCACCAGTCATTTCTAATGTTGATTACCAGTCAATACATATTTAATTTGATAAAATACTGAGTCAAACATGTTAAAATAACTTCTGGGTTTTTTCACTTTACAAAAATATATATATATAACCACTAGAGACACACCTTCCCTCCCCCCAGATCCAAGGCTGGCATCCAGGGACCCTGTCCTGTTCCGTTGGATATCACTGCTTAGCATAGTGATTCTACTATGGCACCCACCTACTCTGGCATCAGGCCTCTGGAGGTGGGGCCAGAGCCACAGAAGCAGTTGAAAAAGACTTCGTACTGGTAGGACCAGAAAGTAGCCACCTGGTTTCTGGCAGTGGTTATGGGTGGCCACGGAAGCTAAAGCCACAGGTTGGGATGATGGAGGAGGGATGGGGAGGGGTCCAGGGAGCGTTCACATGTCTCTCCTGCCCAAGCAATTATCTGTACAACCCCAGCTCTCTAGGGTAACTGCTTGGACAAAGGCTCCACAGGGGTGCCAGCTGGTGCCCCGGCCTCTGCATTCAGAGGCCCACGTTCCTGGATCAAAGGCACATTGACACGTCCTTGCACCCGGGCCTCCGCTAACCTGCTCCCTGCTGGCTCTGCTCCTTTGAGGCTGCAGCAGAGGCTTTAACCCTGTGTAGTCCACCACAGGGAGGAGCAGGACAAGTCTGAGCTGCTCCGCCTCACCTTCAGAAATCTTGGGGAAGTCCTGTCCAATCACCCCCATCCTGCGAGAAGAGCACGCCCACCCCAGCTTCTGGGGATGCCCTAATTTACACACATTTGCATCTCATTTATTCCAACACCCAGCTAATTCTGCTGACAGGAAAACCCTATCTGCTTTAGTTCTACAGAAGTGAATCCCCAGGCAGGGATAGAACTGGGCTCTGTCCAGGGCTGGGAGCTGCGGTGGGGTCTGGCCCATCCGGTCCTACCTTGGATTCACCCACCTCCAAAGACAAAC
The DNA here is from genome assembly GCA_019843965.1 of Rhynchomys soricoides. Taxonomy (NCBI): domain Eukaryota; kingdom Metazoa; phylum Chordata; class Mammalia; order Rodentia; family Muridae; genus Rhynchomys; species Rhynchomys soricoides. The sequence goes on along the minus strand of JADRCH010000034.1, from coordinate 274,658 downwards.
CAGGAGTTCTCCTAAACCTTGTCCTTTTCTCTCCCCTCCCCCACAGAAAGCACAGGCAAGGGTTCCTCCACTCCCTCAACTGCTTGGCAGTGCCTAGATGCTAGGTCTGAGGAACCACAGAATCTGCAGGATCCCCTAAACACACACACACACACACACACACACTGCAGTACCTGTGAACCCAGCACCCTACCCCCATGCCCAGCCTCCCCTGTCAGCCTTCTCACAGGTCCATGCACACAGGATCTCTAAGGCAGGTGTTGGTGTGCCCAACCCTGTCCAGTCCCGGATCTCCAGGGCAGGGAACTGGATGATCTAACACCCTGTGACCACAAAGGGACAGCGTTAGAGGACTGGCTTAGTCACAAAGGGGCCATCTATCCCAGCCTCTAAACAGAACCTACACACACACACACACATACACACACACACACACCCCTGCGTGGGCTCCTGCAGACCCTCAAAGCGCACACTGCAAGAACACAGCCACCAGCATCCTGACTCTGCTGAGTCTGGTGTCTTCCAACTCATGTTTCTGATACCTGAGCTGAAAAAGCCTTCACAGGGGAACTGTGTACGGATGCTATGGCAACCGAGGCATTTATGGGGCACCTACTGTGTACATTGAAGGAACTATTCATACCCCCAGGGAAACCTGAGAGGCTTTCCCTCTGGGGTGTCTTACTGCCCAGAGGGAGATGGACTAACCCACCGAGACACCGAATCTATGCCACAAAGGTATCCAGGGCATATTGTAACCATAGAATGCACTTAATGCATGTCTCAACCTAAGTACAACTTAAACTCAGGAAACACACTCATCAAGTGTGTACAGTTAGGTGTGTACTGCCACCTTACTAAGAAATTCTGATCCCCTAAGGTCCCTGCTTCTGACCCTTTCAGTCAGCAGCTTAACGCCTAGCACATAGATTCATGCAGCCTCCTGTAGAGCATCACAAATACATGCAGGCTGTTTTAGGCAAGCTGGCTCTCATCTGTAGGTGAGTACATGGTAAACTACCTGTGCATAGAGGCTAGAAGTGACCCATGTGGGCACAAATAAAGAAGAGGACTAGAAGCTACCCGGTGTCTGTTCTCTCTGGGGATGGTAGGCGGCGGAGGCACCTTAGGAAGAGCTTTTTTTCCCCCTTGTCTCTTTGCCTTGGACAGATTCTGAAACGGAAGCTCAGCAATTATACATCTAATAGGCACTCAGTGAGCGAGTGGGGGCTTTCCCTGGGTTTCCAGTGCTGTTGGCAACTAGCTGTCTCTTTATTTAACTGGCAGTCTGTGCTGCATCCGACCCAAGTGCACTGTGGGGTGGGCGCTGGGTGCCTACACCTTCTGCTCAAGTCTCTGGCTGTGTTCATAGGCCTCTGTCCCTAGACTTCCCTGCACTTCTGTGCTGATTTGATGACCCTTCGGTGGGGTCCTGGCCAAGGAAGGAAAAAGCTGGGCTTCTTAGCAAGCTGGGTTAAGTCCTTTGCCTGGATCAACAAGGCTGGGCTTTAATGCCAGGCGGAGGGACTGATTGTTGAGGCTGGTTCCTCCCTTGGCAGGATACCCTTGCCCTGAGATCAGCCCTCCCCACCCAGTCTGCCTCAGGTGCAGTCTACAAACTGCTCTGTTGCCTAAGCTGTCAGGCTGCCTCTGCCTGTCTTATAATCTCTTTGGAAACCACCTCCAACTCCAGGTCCTTCCAAGAATCCATCCCTGACAGAGAGGCATTTTCTACCTTCCCGTCGGAGATGAGCCTTCACTATTCACAAAGTGGCATCCAGAACCAAGGTCCTGACCGGCTAAGGCCTGCCTGTGTCCCTGGGTGGTCCTGCGGCTCCAGGGTAGCCAGTGCTGTCCCTAGCTCTAGGAGTGCAAGAGCGGCCATTGGTACTCAGTACACAGGGCTCTCTGAGTGGGCAAGAGAAACACAGGACCACACAGCACAGACACTGTAAGAACAGCTCCACTCCCCACCTCCCCCCCTCCCCCCGCAGCCGCCATCAGCAAATACCCCTTGGGGGACTCCACTTTCCACTGACTCCCTGGGAGATTTAATGAGACTGCACTGAAGAGGAGAGAAAGGACACAGGCCCAGAGCATAAACACCCTCTTCCTACTGAGCAACGCCCGACTACAGGCCGGGAGAACCAAGCCCAGCCCTCCCTTGCAGCCTCCCAGTAGACTCTGGGCCTGTCTCCTCCAGGCAGGCTTCCTGCTGTTCCATATTGACCAACTCTGGAGAGGGGAGTCTGGACCTCCACTCCAAGATTGTCTTCTGTCTGTCCTGGGAAGGTCTTTCTGGCTCAGGGGTGATAGTGGAAGTCTCCAAGGTCCTCTGTGCCCCTGTCTGCCCCTCTAGAGTAAAAGATAGACCGAGGAGTGGATTAAAGAATCAAAGTCTCTAAGGTTGTACTGTGATGCCTGTTCCCAAAGTCTGGGGGTCCCAGGTCCCAGGAGTTGACATGGGGTCTCTATAAATAGTGCCAGCACATATTGATCATCTTTAAAAGACACGGTATGTTCTGGGCCCACAGGAGAGGAGAGTCGTATCTAAAAATAGCTTCATTCCCAAGAACTGCTGCCAGCGCCAGTCCAAGGAGAGTGGTGTAGGCACACAGAAGGGGCAGTCCACTGAGGGGGCGGGGCTAGAACAGAGGCTTGCCTACTCTCCATTCCCATTCCTTGCCCTCTGCTCCAGCCACAGCGGACATCCATGAGCTGGTTTCTGCCGCAGGGCCTTTGCACAGACAGCCTCCTCTTCAGTACACTCTCCCCACATCGTTCCTGTTACTCAGGTCCTGATCAGCTCCCTCCTTCAGAAGCTGCCTGGTCAGCTAGGCTACACTGGTTCCCTGTCCCTCACCAGGAATCCTGGTTCACCCTTCCATGGCACTAGCCACTACCTAAAATGACCCTATCCCTGTTTCATGGTTTATAGTCTCTCTCCCCATGACTATGCAGGCTTCACAGCTGCTGTGCCTGTCTTGGATACTTAGAACCTTCCATGGCACAAAATAGATGCTAAATGTTCTCTCTGTGCTGCCCACCCCACCCTCCAGGCTGGGCTCTACTCCCTCTAAACTCGGTGTGTGATTAGCCTGGCCTGGCAGAAGGGTGGCTATCAGACCCAGGCATTCCTACAGCTGCTCTGCTCCCCAAATGTCCAGACTCTGTCTGTGTCTTGTCCTCTCTCTCTCTCTCTCTAACCCGCCCCCGGGATTTAGCTGTAGTACTTCCCTCTTGTCCAAATTCTGTCACCATGGACACCTGCTCTAAGCAAGCCCATCCTGCCTCCCTGTCTCTGAAGACAGCTTTCAGGATTCCCTTTTCTCCCTAGAGAAAGGACCCACTCAGCACGCAGATGCACAAATCAGTTTCCGCCATGACCTTCCTTGCAGAGGTCACTTTACCCTGGCCTCCCTGACTGGCCCAATGGGCAAACTGTGACATGTGCACCTCTCAGGTGCAGTTTTGAGCCACCGACTTCTGGTCCTTTACTCGAGATGTTTTCCATAAGCCCTTGCCCATGATGCACCACAGGACTGCCTAGTCTATAGTATCTACTCAGGATCTACCTAAAGCCAAAATGGACCCACCCCTCACGGGCAACCTCACCCTCTCCAACCGTCAAGCCCTTGAGAGTGCTGTCTACCCCCGCTCCCCCAGATCATCATCTCCTGCTCACGCCTTAAACCACTCCAAACCAGCTGGCATGCCCGGTGTGTTCATTCACCAGAATCCATCCACAAAGGGTACCACATCCCATGGACTCAGAGAGTGCTATTTCTCTTGCCGAGGTCACCAGTGCCCTCGCTGCGGCTCAATCTAATGGGCACTTCTCTCTAAATTATTCATTCTTGTTCATCTGTCCATGAACAGCGCAGACGGTACCTTCTAAAAATCTCTCAGCAGAAATGGGGGATTTCCCATCCCTGGGGGGGGGGGGCCTTTCTGCCTTTGGTCGGTGCCACCTACCCTCCTGGCTTCCCTCTTGACCAGAATGTCCAGTGCCTCTGAGCATCTGGCTCCAGCCTTTAACACCACCTGTCTTGTGTTTTCAGAAGGACACTGCCTGCTCCACCCCAGAACCAAGAGAATTAGCATGCTCGGGGGCGGAACTTTAAGCAGATGTTTTTATGTAAAGCTTCCTGGGTGATGTTCCAGTGGTCAGGCAGCCCTGGCTCCAACGAACAGCCTCTGCTGCCCTTCTGGAGCACCAACCTCCAGCCCCAGCTTCTTAAGGAAGCTTCCTTCCTAGATCCTTCCCTCTAATGTCCAAATGAAGTCAAATTACTCAGATCAAGCTTGATCACCCAGACTTCAACCACCCATGCCCGTCACTGTATATACAGGGCAAAGAGTGGGTAGCTCTGGGTGCCCAGAAAGGCATGGGTGGCACAGTGGCAGGTTCCCCAGTGGAGGACACCACAGGGTGTCACCAGTGGCCTGCCTGGTACACCCCTTCAGCTGAAGGGCTTTCTAAGTCTGCACAGGCCCCATCTACCGCAGAGTCTGACTACTTGAGAGACGGGGCCATGACCCAGCTGTTCTCCCCCCTAGCCTTAAGCATCATCATCTGCAGAATGGTTGTGTCTGAGGTCCTCACTCTTGGGCTGATGTGGGACACTCTGGGAGATGAACCCTACAACGTACCTGGTGTGGTCTGGTCTACAAAAAGCACTCAGTGCCTGTTAGCTATTTTTAGAACCATTACTGAGGGTAAATTCCCAATTCATGAGAGGAGCTTGCAAATGCCCCCAGGACTGTGGCCTTGGCTTCTCCTCATAACATAGGACCCAACGGATCACTCGATTAACTGTTGGTTTATCCCTCTGTATTTTGTACTGATTGATTGATGACTGAACTACACTATCCCCACGTGGAAAACTTCTGTTCATGCTTCAAAACCCAGGTGGAAGGTTATCTAGGCTAGAACAACACTCTTGACTCTCTTAATCAAAACCGTGACCTCTTTTGTGTTCCTGGGGAGACACCTCTGTCAATGTACTCTCCCAAAAGCTTTCTCAAGGACAGGAATGAGTTTCCTCTGAAAGAGTTTTCTCACTGCTTCGGGTTGCCCCTAGGAGTCTCTTCTCTGTGGATTGCCTGGGCACCAGCCTCCTCCACCCCCCATCCCCAGCTGTCTCTGGTGCTTCCCACTGTTCCTCCACGCTTGCTCTTCATGCCAAGTGAGTCAACCCTGGAATTCTTCCAGGCGAGCTCTGATGGCCACCACACACAGGGACTAGGCTTTCTATTGGATGACAGCTGTCCATGCCACATCAGGCTTTGAAAGCGTGTTCTTAGCACCCGAGGGCCACTCTTATGTCTATTTAGACCTCCTTTGGTCATTTCTAGGCCAATTTGGCCCCCCAAGAAATAGATTCCAAGGGATTTTTACCCTGAGGGTTCTCCCCAGTGCAATGATTCTATGTGACCTTGGATAAGTTCTTGACACCCCTCCCCCCCCACCTCAGTACCTGTGGTAGAAGTGAAAGTTTCAGAACCTTGGACTTTCTAGCATAGACCTAGTGTCCCGTGTTCCAGCTCTCTCTTGTTTCTGCGGCAGCAGCCTGTTCCACTTTCAGTTCATTATCCCCTGTATTACCATCATTTATGTGCACCCAGCCAATTCTAAGTGGGAAGGGACAGGTGGAGAAGTGGAGGTGTGGTCCAGGGCTGGGCTGCTCCAGGCCTTAGTTCTGAACGACAACGGATCTACAGAAGGTCTGGGGTTCATGGAGGTCCTGTTCTGTGCCTCTCTGAATGGTGCTTGGGGGTCACTGCTGGAAGGGGCAGCTCAGGTCCCCAAGGGCACACTGATCCCACAGTCCCACTAGATTGAAGTCTCTAAGGACACAAGAGTGAGTTCCAGGGCTGAGCATTGTAAGCTGCCCTCCAACAGGTGTTTGGAAGGCCTGCCTACAGCCAGGGCTCATCCTGAGCATTTCTTTGCATCATGAGCACCAGGGCTACCAGTCCCCACCACATCACTGTCCCCACCAGTACTCAGACAGAGGAGGCACCCTCCGCTTCCTCTCAGGGCACCTCCAAAGACCTCAAATAACGCAGAGGCCCGGGACCTTCTCCCTCTCCCGTCCCGGTGAGCGAGTCTGTCCAGGTCAAAGCAAGGAGGGCAAAGAATTCTCCCGAATTTCCATGTCCAGAGATCTCTCCCCTCTCAGAGCTCACAGAGACAAGAGGAGATGCGACCGCTTCAAGGAGACAACAGGGAACCAAGATCTTTGCGTGGTGGGAGCTCCCAGAGACAAGGCACAGTCGTAGATCTGACCCCCAATAGAGCGCACAGATTCCTTCCTAGGATGCAGAGATCTCATCTAACCGAGGGCACAACCCGGGTGCCCGGTTCCTCCACCCCCGGGCCCAGGGAAAAGGAGCGCTCGGCCTGCTCCCTAGTCCTGGTCAGTGCCCTCTCAGCCCTTTCACCCTCAGCTCTCGAGAGCTACATTCTCCGCGCGCCTTGTCGCTGTTCTGACCTTGGGGTCTCCGGCCTCGGGAATCCGGGTCCCAATCCCAGCCCCTCAGCGAACCTGCGCCAGCGATGGTCCGGGAGCCGGGGCCGAAACTCCCCATCCCCCGGCCCTCGACAGCGCACGGGGAACCCGGAAGGAGAGGGGACGGGAGGAGACCCGCGGTGATCAGAGACGACCCGGGGAGCCCCGGCCCGGGCCACCTGCGCCTCTCCCGCCCCTCCCCCCTCGGGGACAGCGGCTGCGGGGGCTGGGGACCCGGCCGGGTGGCTCAGGGCCATCGGGGAGGAAAGTTGGGTGGCGGCGGCGGACAGAGGGGCGCGGGGGTCTGCGGGACACGGGGGTTGATAGCTCACCTGCTGGTCCCCGGCCCGCGTCCCGGGGTGGGCGACTGCAGCGCGGCGCGGGTTGGGCTCGGCGTAGGGCTTGGGGCAGCGGGCTCAGGCTCAGCGGCCCCGGGGGCGCGATCCCCGCATCCCACGGGCGCCGCCGCCGTCTCGGCTCCGCCGCTCGGCTCGGGCTCCCGGGCTCGGCGGGCGGCGCGGGCTCGGGCTGGGGGCGGGGTCGGGGGCGGGCCCCGCCTGGGCTCGGCCTGGGGCTCCGGGGCCCCGGGCTGGCTCCGCCCCAGAGCGACGCGCCCGGGGCTCCGCACGTGGCGCTGCGCCCGCCTGGCTCGCGGGGAGAGCCACCCTGCCCGGCGGGGCGCACGCCCACCGCTCTGACCCCGGGCGCGCCCTGCTGGAGACGGCCGCCCACGCGGACACGGACAGACAGACACGCGGACGCACGCCGACCTGCGGACGCCTCGCTACAGAGAGCCACCCACGCAGACATGGACCGGCACACAGCGACAAACGTTGGCACACACACCGCCCAAGCCAGAGTACACAGACACGCCCCTCCTCGATGATCTGGGAACTCTACCCCAGACACCTCATTTATCCACGTGCGTGGACTTGGGCATGACCTGACATCCATGCTGAGACACACTGACCCACCGCACCTACACTGACATCCATGCACACGGATACAGATCCCGACGCACAGATAGGCACACGGACATAGCCACCATTGACATACGCTGGCATTGAGGGACACATACTGAGAAACCTAATGATACCACGTGACTTAGAGACACATCCATTGACACACTGACATGGGGACACTTAGAATCACATTTCTAGAGACAGTACAGAAACCCATGCTTTGTAGATATTTATGTTGACATGCTGACACATGAGTGCAGACAAAAATCAAATACACCCCCAGACTCTGTATCAAACACACAAGCAGCAAACTAACAAACCCACAGAGGGCTACCAAGTCCCACACTGACAGGAGCACCGACTGTCCAACAAGGATACTGTCATGGACATTCATACGGTTGGACAGACAACTGTGTACATGTAGGTACAGATTCATACATTCGCTCATTCAGCCAGGCAAACCCACAGGGAAAGGCATGGGGTCAGTGAGCGTACATCTGCCTTATTTAAACACGAGAGACATTACCATAGGCCATTGTGAAGGACTTGCCTCAGTGTCCAGGGCTATCACGGGAACACAGAGGTGCCCACAAACACACACACACTCTGTCCTTTGTCCTGAGAGTTTTCTTTCTCTGCAGTTTTGTCAGGATGCTAGGAAATAAGCACTCTGGGAAGGTAAAACTGGTGTTGGCCTTCAAAGGGTGCTGAGGTTCTGGGTTTGGGAGCCAGGACATGCTTGAGTCATACATGTGTGTGCATGCACACACACACACTTGTGCACACTCACACATACACGCAAGCATGCACACACACACTTGCGCTGGATATATAAGAAGTGATGAATGAGATGGACTCTGGAGGGTCTGACAGATGGGCCACACAGATCACTCAGCAGCCAGCCTCTAGCTCCTGTCAGACCTGAGGTTGGCCAGCAGCTCCCACTAGTGGTCAAAATGAGAAGTGCATCCAACGATCGGGTTGCAGATCTCTCTGTGGGACTCAACTTCGCTCGAGCTGGAGCCCACACCCTTCAGGCAGGAGGCAAATCACGGACCAGAACGACCCACCCTCCCTGACATCTTTAACCACCAGCTTCTGGATCCAGCTTCAGACTTGCAAACGGACTTTCGGAATGGAGAGAGGCTGAAACTAAAGGTACTGGGAATTAGAGAGGAAGTCTCCCTTACTCCTAAGTCTGAGCAGTTTTATTCTTTTTCCTCAGTGCTCCGCCAGGGGATGTTCCTGGAGAGCTGGGGTTACACAGTGCACCAATACACTAGGTTTAATATCGCTCTGTGTGTCTCTGTGTCTGTGTCTGTGTCTGTGTCTGTGTCTGTCTCTCTGTCTGTCTCTGTCTCTCTCTCTCTCTCTCTCTCTCTCTCTCTCTCTCTCTCTCTCTCTCTGTGTGTGAGTATGTGAAGCCTGTGGAAGGAGAAATGAAAATACATACCCACTGGAGATTCAATCATGAACACACAACTGGGACTCTGAGACAGTAGGAGAAAGGGCAGCAGGCATCTGGAGTATCCGATACCACCATCACTAAGAAATCCTGCCAGATCCAGGGTACTGCTTTGTCAGGTGCCATTTAGTAAACAAGGAATATGCACGAAGCAGCTAGAGGCAGGAAAGGTTTTTCTTTTCACTTTGATCCCGTCTTCCCCCTCTCCAGGTTCAAAGTTGGATTAGATACATTGTCTTTCCAGGCTCTGAGACTGCTCTCTCCTATGACTGTGAGGATTTCTTGTCTCATAGCCGAAACAGAAAACACACAAAAGCAACTTAAGGAAGGGGGTTTATTGTGGCTGACAGTGTGAAGGTGTCATCCGTCCATCATGGCGGCAGGCCCAGGCTGGGGCATAAGGCGGCTGATCACATTGCACCTACGGTCAAGAAACAGAGACTCGTGAGGCTGGGACCCAGCTTGCTCTCTTCTTTTTATTCACTGCAGGACACCCCCCACCCCCCATGGAAAGAAGCTGTCCACATGTAAGGTGGATCTTTCTAGGAATTCTGTCAGACATGCCCAGAAGTATGTCTCCCGGGTGATTCTAAGTGCTGTCAGATTAACAGTGAATACTAACCAATAAAGGGGCTTCCTTTCTTTCCCCTGTTTCTACCAGCCCACTGCTGTCCCTTCACCAAGCATCCTTCCTAATAGAAAGAAGAGTTCTTGAGAAAGAACATGCCCCTGTAAAAAGGTGTTTGCCCACTAGGGCCCATGCTAGGGGCTTCTGGTTTATCTCTCACTGCCCCTGGCTCTAGTCGTTGTGTCCCCTTCTATCAAGTCTGCACATAGGAAAGTAGACATGTCTTAAATGTTCAAAATTAGGGCTCCCTCAAACAAATCTTTATAACCAGCATATGGAGACCAAACACTACCATAGCCCAGAAATCCCTAACAGCTCTAATGTCACGGCCCCAGGGTTAACTACATCAAATTCTCTTGGCTAATTTTGCTTTTTTTTTTTTGCCATTTTTCTCGTGTGTGTGTGTGTGTGTGTGTGTGTGTGTGTGTGTCTGTGTTTATAAGTCAGAGAATAACTTGCAAGAGTCAGGTCTGTCTTTCTGCCATGTGAGTTCCGGGCCTTGAACTCGGGTCCCCAGTCTCGGTGGCAGGCAGGAGTCTTTACCTACCCAGCCATCTTGTTGGTTCCACTTGCTTTAGAAATGCTTATTGATGATGATGCAGTGTGTGCGTGGGTGCCCACGCCGTGGCCCACTTGTACAAGTCAGAAGCACACATTCTGGAGTTGGTTCTCTCCTTTCATCTTCACGTGGGTTCTGGGGACAAACTCAGATTGCAGGCTGACGCTGCAAGCCTTTTACCTGAGGACCCACGGCTCTGGCCTTAAGTTGGCTTGCTTTGGCTTTGTATTTAAAAAGGAATCAGAAAGTGAAAACTCTTTTATGTCTCACTTTTCAAAATCAGTATGTATCTGTTGGTCCATCCATCTGTTTGTCAATCCATGTGTCTGTTTTGTCTTTGTTCTAGTCTGTTGGTCCTTCTCTATTGTACTGCTGATGGGTGTTTGAGTGTTTGCTGGCTTAGGGTTAGTGTGAATGGCACACTATGAATGACCTGGGACATGAATCCAGGTGAGCGCATGTGCCCTTGAACCTGACAGAGAGTTGCCTGGTCTCCGGTAGAGTGTGTCCACCTTTTGTAGACGTTGCCAGTTTTCTAAACTGGTTCTGCCGGCGTTGTCCATGCCACTCTGGTGACTACTCCGGCTTGTCTACGTTCTCTACCACCGGGTATTTTTGTAATTTTTTTCTTTAGTCTCTTGAGTGGGTGTGCAGAGGTTTTGTATTGTGGTTTAATTGACATTTCCCTGGTGACTAATGAAACTGAGCACTTTTTCATGGTTTATTGGCCATTTGTGTGTTTGGACTTTTCATTTATATAAATGGGCATTGTTCAAGATTCCATTCTTAGCCTCTCTCTCTCTCTTTCTCTCTTTCTCTTTCTCTCTCTCTCTCTCTCTGTGTGTGTGTGTGTGTGTGTGTGTGTGTGTGTGTTCTGCTTTTGAGCTCAATTGTGGCATTGTGTGGGCAGCTCCTTGCCTCATTCGGCTGCAGTGTGCCCTGTGTGAATCCTCCATGTTGTCCTTTTCTCTCTCCATCCCCATGAAGGTGAGGCTCGGGCTGTCTGGAGGACAAAAGAGCAACAACTGTCTTGTGTCTCTGTTTCCTTTACCTTGCTAACTCAAGAGGTGTAGAAGAGGTGCTAAGTGAGGATGCAGGGTCTGAGAACCGCCAAACACTGCCCTAGCAGATACTTTGGAAGATGGAGTCAAAGTGGGCCCAGCATAGAGTCCACACAAGGCACTGGACTCACTGCCTTGATGTCGGGTACTGGTTCTCCCAGCTGAAGCCTGCTGGATCTGCGCTCTGGCCTCTGCATTTTAGAGACAGGAGATGTCCTGGAAGGAGGGATCTTAATAAGACCTCTGAATGCCATAATTCTCTTGGGTGCCAGCACCCTCTCCATCCCGTGTGTGTGTGTGTGTGTGTGTGTGTGTGTGTGTGTGCGCGCGCACACGCGCTACAGAACAATCTCAGATGTGGTTCCTCATGAACCATCTGCCTTTTAAAAATGTTGCTGTTCTTTTGAGACAAATCTCTGACTGGTCTGGAACTGGTTTGTTAGTGAGCTCAGGGATCCTCCCATCCCTGCCTGCCCAGCTCTGGGCACTATATCTGGGTTTATTTTTTTAAAACATGGGTTCTAGGAATTGAACAGAACCCTCTTTGTTATCTCCCCAGCCCCAGAAGCCTGGTTCTTTTTATTAATTAATTAATTAATTTTATGAGTATGCCGTTGCTGACACACCAGAAGAGGGCATCGGATCCCATCACAGATGGTTGTGAGCCACCATGTGGGTGCTGGGGATTGAACTCAGGACCTCTGGAAGAGCAGCCAGTGTTCTTACCCTCCAAGCCACTTCCCCAGCCCCAGAACTCTGGTTCTTAACATCTATTTCACATCCACACTGAGAGCTCAGCATTGGGGAAAACCTCTTAATGTGGTGACTCCCTCTGTCAGTAGCTACCTCTCTGGGAGCTCAGTTCTGCTCCTCCTCATCCCCACCCTGCTTTCTCTGCCCATGCTTCTCATGAAGGTTGTAACATCTGGAGTTCAACCCTCAGATTCTCCTGGATTCAGTACAGGCATGGATCTTGAGGATGGTCAAGAGTCCAAAGCACACCTTGGCCAGGAAGGAGACTTTCTCAGAAGAAGCCTTCAACTGTGGAGCTGGTTACCCTCCCTCTGCCTGTCCTTCCTCTCTCTGCCTGTTCTTCCTCTCTCTGCCTGTTCTTCCTCCCTCTACCTGTTCTTCCTTCCTCCCTCTCTGCCTGTCCTTCCTGCTTGGAGCTGACAATGCCTCTCCAACAAGAAGGTCCAGCCAGGAGATGGGTAAAGATCTTGATCCCGTTGACAGTGAGCTGTGGAGCTTCATTCCAGAGACTTAGCATTTCTCCCTCTTCAGGGATTTCAACTCCCACTCAAACATCCAGAAAGTTCTCCCTGCCTCTGCCCTTGGGTCCTCTTCCTTGGCTTCTTCTTATTCATACATACAATAGAATTCTGAAGTTATTTATTATTAGTGTGTGTGGGTGTGTATGTGGTGTGCATGGGTGCCATGATGCTACAGTGCATGTGTGGAGGTCAGAGAGCAGCTTTGTGGAGTTGGTTCTCTACGACCTCTTTCTCCTGGGTTTCCTGGGAGAGAACTCAGGTCATCAGATTTGTGCAGCAAGTGCTTCATGCTCTGAACCATCTCATTGGCCCTCTCCTCCATTAGTTTTTTAAAAAATGATTGATTTATTTTTATTTTATGTGCATTGGTCTTTTTGCCTGTATCTATGTCTGTGTAAGGATATCCGATCCCCTGGAACTGGAGTTGCAGACAGTGGTGAGCTGCCATTTGGGTGCTGGGAATTGAACCTCGGTGCTCCGGAAGAACTGCCAGTGCTCTCACATGCTGAGCCATCTCTGCAGCCCCCACTTTTGTTTTGTCCATGTAGAGTTTGTGCGTTGTTGGCATACTTCATTGTCACCTTAGAGAGGTTTCTGAATGCCACTGATTCTGAAGGCTGCCCCCTCTATTTCAGTAGCTAGTTCAGATAATATCATGTCAATGGATGCTACCCTCCCGGGCCACCATACACCTGCTTTATTCCCAGTCAGAAGAGGGGCAGAGAGAGAGGAACAGGGATTCATAGCCAAGGACAGGAATATGTCTCCCCACCAGAGAGAAATGCTGATTTGATCCCTTCTTTAATCCTGGTTCTCAGACACAAGCGTGCTTTTATCTGAGGGACTGTTGTCAAGCAGGAAGCATGTAACTACTTCCTGTAGACTCCCAAGTCAGGTACATATGGCTAAAGATGCTCATTTGTCCCAGAGAAGGTCTCTTCTCAAGATTCCACAGTTACCCTCTGGGAACCCTAGAGAAAACAGATAAGCTCTGACTTCAGAAGTGCACCATCCAGTGTAGCCAGCTCCAACTTTTGCCTTAGTTTACCTGCCTTGTGTGCAGTCCGTCACCCACCAGCTGTGTCTATTGTAGTAACCAGAGTGTAGAGCTTGAGGTTCGGGAGGGGGGAGGGCAGGGGCTTAGATCAGTGCATCTTATGCAGGCGTGTGATCTTTCTGCGTCTTCTATACACTTAAGAGACAGGATAATTGTCTACCTGCCTCACAAGTTAGTGAGAAAAACTGAAGTAAAACTAAAATATTCTAAAGATGGAATACATGTTTTACAGGTCAAGTTTGACCATCCTGGTACCTAAAGCCTGTTCACCCAGTAAACAAACAATCAAACCAACCCCAGACTCCCAGGGAGAGATTTGCTTGTAAACTTTCTTTTTTCTACCTCCTTTTTACTTCTTTTTCTTCCTTCCTTGTCAGAACCTCATGCTATCTTGGCAGGCCTTGAACTCCCCATGTAAAGGAGGGTGACCTTGAATTTCTGATTTTCCTGCCCCCTCCTTTTAAGTCCTGGGATGACGTGTGTACAACCGCAGCTAGTTTATGATGTGGCAATAATGAAACCCAGAGCTTTACGCCTGCTTTAGGCAAACACTCTACCAACTGAGCTACACAGAGACTTCTCCCGAGCACACCTGGAAGCCAATCCCCAAGGCCGAGAAGGTAGCGGGGCTGGGAAGAGGCAGAGGCCAACAAACACTTCATTATACCAGCGGGTCCGGCAGCCAAGACTCCAGGAAGCCCCTGAGCAGAGGTGACCCCTCAGTGCAGCAGAAGCCAAAGAGGGATGGGGTAGGCTTTCTACCTCTCCTGCAGTCTGCTGACAGGCAGTGCGATGCTCTCAATGAGGGGCTGTCACTTCAGGTGGACGGCTTATTTCAGGCAAGGGCAGTGTGAAGGAAGAGGTTTTTCTGGAAGACAACAGCTAAAGACTGGAGGGCTGACAGCACTTGGAGGCTAACAAGGATTCTGAGCATTTCTCAGCAGTCTGTCCTCTGCCTTTGTCTGGGTTAGACTGAGCTGCCATTGGTGGCGGCAGTCTGAAGGAACAAGAAGAACCAGAAAATGGCTCTGCATCAACAATGCCTCTCAGACTTGGCATTGTGGGTGAGATGCTGGGACAGGTTGCTGGCTTCTTCTCCCAGGGTTCCTTCCTCATTGCAATCTTAGCTCACAGAAGCCCATGCTAGGCACCTGTGTCCCTATGGTCCCCCACGTTCCAGTGGGGTCATACAGCTCCGCCCCCCAGCTTCCCACACCCATGGAGTTCTATCACCTTGTGGCCCCCGCTGTGTTGTTTCACTTTAATGCTGCATTTCACGGAGTAAGAGGGTCAGGTAAGAGGTCAGACTGCAGATGGAATGGTGGCGCCGGGATTCAGCCCACAGATGTCCTGGGGGTGTGTGTGTGTGTCAGGTACATCGCACGGTCATGTGACTGGCTTTGCCTGCAATGAGCATTCTTCAGATTGCATTTGCTTATTAGTAGGACCTCAGAATGGCCGTGCAGGCCCTTTTTTCTGGATTGGGGTCAGCTGCCTGCAGGGACTCTGGAGCTCCTGGGATGACCAAGTGAAGTAGCCATACTCAGAGCAGGTAGAACCTGGGAGGGAGGATTTGGGGCTCTGGGTAGGCTCTGTGCAGTTAGAGCGGGAGGGTTGGAAATGGGGCTGACTGAGGACAACTGGACCGTGGAAGGGTTAGGGGGAAGCCAGAGACGGGAAATTCTGGGTGGGCATTGAGTTACCAGAAGAGTTTTGTTTTGTACCTGTAAGAAGCATGTTTTAAGGGGCAGGAGGCTGAGGAGATGGTTGAGCCAGTAAAGTACTTAAGTTTGACCCCGGAAAAACCCGACCTGGTGACTCTCAGCACTAGCGAGGTAGAGAGAGGCAGGTCCTGGAAGCTTGCTGGCTGGACAGTATAACCTGTACAGCAAGCTCTGAGCTAGAGAGAGATGGCATCTCAAGGTAACAGAAGGAAGAAAACAAAAGAGACTGACTTCTGTCCTACACGTGCGTGCACACACAGAGAGAGCGAGAGAATGCGTGCTAGAGAGACACATACCTAGAGGCACACACAAACACACAGGCACACATGTAAACATTCACACACCCATGCGTACCTGTCTAAACACAAATGCACACATGCACACACACACAGAAGCATTTTCTGTATATACAGATACACATAGGAGTCTTTAAAGATGTAAGTCCGGGTGAAAGAAGCCAGCATGGAAAGAGTGTGCGTGTGACTTTGGTCCTGTGCACTCAGGAGCTGCTGAGCAGGAAGCAGTTCTGCGGTTGCCTGGGGTTGAGGTGGAAGGAAGCAGGGATCACTGGATTGAGGGAGGGAGGGAGGGAGGGAGGGAGAGGGAGTGTCTCAGGGGCTGGATGCTGAGCACACTCAAAACTCACAGAAATATATGCAAAAAAAAATTCGCCTGAATGTCAGTTAAAATATAAATAAATAAAAGCAAAAACACGTAAGCATGAGGCATTTTTTGCCCCTTTGGATGGAAATGGCACTCCTTCCTGGTCAGTGTGTGTGGGTGTCAGAGTCCTTGCTTTCCAGGGGGTGCTCTGATGGAAGTTGGGGAGGGGTCTGATCCTCACAGGAGCACAGAACCCAAAGTTCCCTAAAACGCAGACATCATGGCAGGCACTAAAGGACAAATGTGCACAGCATAGCCAAGCCGTGAACTTCTACCAACTCTCAGACTCTCTGGAAGGCTGCTCTGAGCCTCCCTGTCCGGCCAATCGATTCTGAAATCCTCTGGTGGGCTGTTCCCAGCTAATGCTGAGGAAGAGTGTCGCCTTAACACTGGAAGGAGGCTCGATGGCCTCTGGGCTGTGTCCTCCCTGCTCCAGGACCATTTCCTCCATCTCTGCAGTCTAGAGCTGTCAAGGGTCCCGAGTGTCTCCTCCCACCGAGCGACCGAGGGACCGGCACGCTCAAAGAAGTGAACGAAGGCAGCTGCCAGGCCTGAGGAGAGGATTCAGAAGACTTTGCCCCCATCCCCGGAAATCAATGCCCAGAGCCAGAAAACCCTCCAAACTGGCATCGGATGACCAAAGCCGCCTCTTGTCTGTGAGGGAGATGAGAACAGAGGCTGGAGAGCAGGCTTCTCAAGTGAGCACTGACAGGAACAGAAGCGCCACCTCCCACTCTCCCTGCGCGGCGCCCCCTCTGGGCTCAGACGGTGCTGGCGCTGCAGCCACCGCCCTGATGCGAGGACCACCCAGGGCCTATCAGTGGCAGTGCTGTGGTGGGAACCCTAGGGAAGGGTCTGGAGGAGGGCAGTTGGCAGGACACGTGTGACGGCGGAATATGGAGCTCCTTGGAAGTCCCCGTTGAATGCAGTCAGCCTAGTCACTTTCGGCAACAGCGAAGAAGCAGGAAAGAACCAGCTATGGGTCCCTTTCTGCCAAAGCAGTGCTGGGGTCCAGCTTAGCTTCATTTCCCCCTTCAGGGCCACACTTTATGCACATGCTTTTCCAAGGGACTCTCTGAAACCCTGCACATGGCTTTTGTTCTTTCAAAAGTGCCTACTGAATAATAGCTCATCCTCAAGGCTTGATTTTCTTCTTCTGGAGCAGTGATTCTTAACCTTCCTAATATTGAGATCCTTTAATATAGTCCTTCATGTGGTGACTCCAGACCACAATATGGTTTCATAGCTTTAATTCTGCTACTGTTATGAATTGTAATGTAAATATCGGATGCATAGGAGATCTGATAGTCAATCCCTGAAGGGGTCGCGACCCACAGGTTGAGAACCACAGCTCCAGAGCCAGGGGTCCCATCTGGGATGCCCTTCCCAGGCAGATGAACACCAGTAGGTTGCCTTGGACAGCTTTCTGTTCACATCAAGCTCTCCTTAGGTCTCTGAATGAACAAGTGTCCGCTTTCCTCTTGGCTGAGTATCTGCAAGCGAAGCAAGTGATCTGGAGAGATGTCTGTCTGGTCTGTAAAGACGTGGTCCTACTGAGTAGGTTGTGGTGGCTCGTGTCTTCAATCCCAACATTTGGATGATGTGGGCAAGAAGATTTCCACGAGTTCAAGGCCAGCCTGCTTGGCTTACATAGTGAGCTCCAGAGAAACCAGGGCTAAACTGAGATCCTGCCTCCAAAAAATAAAATAAAATAAAATAAATAAATAAATAAATAAAATTTGTGGCCATGGGGATGTATCCTTTTAGTCTCAGTGCTCGGGAGGCAGAGGCAGGTGGATCTCTGTGAGTTCCAGGTCAGTCTGAGTCAGTAACTGAGTCTCTATATAAAAGAAAACAGTTCAAAGTGTCTTTGAAAGTGGCTACATTAACTCCTACCATCAGATATAACTCCCTTTATTGCTCCAACACCCACTATGGTCAGTAATTAGGGAATTATATTATATATTATATTGAATTATATATATATGTTTTCTGAATCTAGGTCCTTTGTCAGTGTGCTTCCTGTGTATGCCTTCTGTTTTATTTCCCCTCTCCTCCTCCTCCCCTCTCTGTTTCTACTCATCCATGCTCACTGTTTGACAGAGTCAAAGGCTAGCCTTGGCCAAACTGGTCTTGACCTTACTGCATGATAGCTCAGGCTATACTCTTGACTCCACCTCCACCCTCCCAAGCACTAGAGTTACAGGTGTGTACCACCACATTCAATTCTAGTTTTTTTTTCATTTTCTTAACAGTATGCTTTGCGGAAACTTTCTTATTTATTTATTTATTTATTTATTTCTAAGGCAGGTGTGCCCTTGGCTGCAGAGCCCTGTGTCGTCATGCCTGGCACTTAAGTTTTTAACAGAGGTCAATGTATCAAGTATTTTTAAATTTTCCTTTTAGATTTCTTTATTTTATCTGTGTGAGGGTTCTGCCTGAATGTATGTGTGTGCCCTCAGAGGCCACAAGAAGGCGTTGGATCCCCTGGAAGTGGAGTTACAGATGTTTGTGAGCCGTCATGTAGGTGCTGGGAATAGAACCCAGGTCCTTGGCAAGAGCAAGTAACAACTTAGCCCCCCAGCCCTCAGGGGTTTATGGAATTATTTTTATGGTGTACCTAAGAGCCTTGCAACTCTGGGTTTTGTAGTTAAGGACATACATAATCTCTTTCAAGTGGATCGCAATTATTTAAACAAACAAACAAAAACCCAAACCATTGTGCTGGCATTCGGACTGCGAGTTTGTTGAATCTACAAAGTATTTCAGAGAAGGATTGACTTCTTAGTTATGTTGAGCCTTTTAGTTCAGGATTATATGTCTCCATTTACGAGATCTTTCCTTTTGGGGTGTGTGTGTGTGTGTGTGCTGTGCGTGCCTATGTATGTGTGTCACATGTGTGTGCGTGCACGTGTGCTCTCTGTCTCTCTCTCTTCCACCTTACATAATGAGGTAATGTCTCTTAATTAAACCTAGAGATATCTGGCTTGACTAGGCTCCCTGACTGGCTTGCTTCAGGGATTCTGTCTCTCTCTGCCTTCTGAGGCTGGGATTGCAGGCCAGGCTCCTTGCCCACCAGGCATTTACTGGGTTCTGTCCTTGTAACTGAGTAGCAAGTACTTTATCCACTGAACCATCTCTCTTAAGTTCTTATACGTGTACTTTTGACATGTCCAATATGTATACGTGTGTATATGTGTATTTACATAGCAGTATACATGAAATTCGCCAAGTATCTGGTCATTTTTGGACCTCTTAAAGAAAATCTCTACTAGTATGTCACTGTGAAGGTAATATATTAAAATACATCAAATGAGCAAACCCGTAAAGCTGCTGAGCCAGGCACCTTGTGTTCGTGGAGTCCATCATTCATCTAATTCACTTTTCTGGTTCATATTTGTATTATCAAGGCAACTAAAAAGTCTGCTGTATCTTTACCATCAGATCCGATCACAGTAATATCAAGAAAGACATGACACGGACGAGTGTCCTCATATTCATAGAATCTGTAAGGTGATCATTTCTCACACTGTTTCCTTGCAGATGCAGGTCGGTTTAGAGTGCTTGATGGTGAAGCCACTCAGGTGTATCGTTGGTCACCCCAGGTAAAAGCAATTCACCTCTTGGTTGGAAGGAAGAGAATTTTCAGTCACCTGTGTCTGGGTGCCAGGGGCTGTGTTGGTTTATACCAGTGAGGCTGCACCCTCCAAAATACTGCATTGGAAAACTACCTGATCGGGCACAGTAGTCCACAGACATTCTGAGATCCTTCTGCACGGAGCACACTAGTGCATGAGATGGGGTGCCGTTCAGATGGCAAAACCACTTCTGCCCAGGGCCTCCTCTTGGCTTTTTCTGCAACATCAGCCCTGGCATCCGATATGAAAGAACCAACATGGGAGTTCTGCCTGATGCCAAATGTATCTATCGCAGGTGTCAGCAGACCTTGAACTTCTGATCCTTCTGCTCCACTTCCTGAATGCCGGGACTTCGGGTGTGCAGACCACTCCCAGTTGTGTGGTGCTGGGGGCTGGAGCATCCTGTCAAATACTCAAATAACTGAAGTACGCCTCCACTTCCATCCTTCATTTAACTCTGTTCGAAGGTAGAGTCCTAGAGACCAGGCTGTGCAAAAAAAGTTATAGGTCAGATTTACCGTGCTATAGTTTGCCAACCCCGAAACAAATGTAATATAAATAAGTATAACGTTCAGTGGTAATAGAAACCTAAATTTAAATAATCGTTCGTTGCTGGTGGCAGATATAGATCCAGGAGGTGGGAGAGGCTGACTGTATCTGTGCTCCACTGTGACTTGATCACAGCTTAGGGCATAGCCCGTTTTCCAGCCCCATGTGTGCTCACGTTCCCACTTAGGCCGGTCTAGCACTGAGTCCTGTGTCTGTTAGCTGGGTGAGGTGGTTCATGTCTGTAAGCCCAGCACCCAGGAGGCAGAGGCAGGCAGGTCTCTAAGTGTGAGGCCAGCCTGGTCTACAGAACTAGCTCTAGGACAGCCAAGGCTACACAGAGAAACTGTCTCAAAAACAAGTAAGCAAGCAAACAAATAAACAAAGAAGCAGACTGTACTGGCTGGTTTTGTGTCAACTTGATACAAGCTGGTGTTATCACAGAGAAAGGAGCCTCCCTTGAGGAAATGCCTCCATGAGATCCAGCTGTAAGGCATTTTCTCAATTAGTGATCAAAGGGGGAGGGTCCCTTGTGGGTGGTACCATCTGTGGGCTGGTAGTCTTGGGTTCTATAAGAGAGAAAGCTGAGCAAGGCAGGAGAAGCAAGCAAGTCAGTAAGTTACATCCCTCCATGGCCTCTGCATCAGCTCCTGCTTCCTGACCTGCTTGAGTTCCAGTCCTGACTTCCTCTGGTGATGAACAGCAACGTGGAAGTGTAAGCTCAATAAACCCTTTCCTCCCCAACTTGCTTCCTGGTCGTGATGCTTGTGCAGGAATAGAGACCCTGACTAAGACACCAACAAACAAAGAGCAGAGTCCTTACCTCCTAATCACTGACAGTTTTTCCCCTTCCCGCAGTGCACAGCTACTAAAGTAAATGATTACAAGGTCTTTAAGAGAAAGATTAGTAGAACAGAGTACATGCCTTCTAATCAACGAAACCTCAGCCTGGGAAATTGACACATTTTAGAAAACAGATGAGTGGTTTATGGAACAGCTTTAGGTATGTTTCTAGCTACCAGATCTGGAGTTTTCTTTCTGGTTCCCAGTACCTACACCAGGCAGCTTGCAACTTCTGATGCCCTCTTCTGACCCTGTGAGCATCTGCACACAAGTAACACACACACACACACATGCACGCACGCACGCGTGCTCACATCATCCACACAGGGACTGCATGTGTAGATTCTGGAAGTTTTCATAGACTTGGTTGAGCCTATGCTAGATATTACATGGAAAGGCTCAGAATTATGATGGCTAAGCTATAGCCTTGCCAGCTGTGGCATTGGGCGAGCTAGCCTGGGCAATGCTGGAGAGGACCTGGGTTCAGTTCCCAGCATCCACATGGCAGCTCACAACTCTCTGTAACTCCAGGATCTGACACTATCACACAAACACACATGTAGGCAAAATACCAATACACATAAAATCAAAATAAATTTCACACACACACACACACACACACACACTTGGGCAAAAGGCTACACTGTGACACATGGCAGCTTGAACAGTGAGATTTTTTTGTTTTGTTTTATATTTTGTTTCTTTTTATTTCTTAAATTTTATTTTATTTGTAGTTTTTGTTTTCTTTTGGGGTAGAGGTTGCAAGGGCACAGGGTGGATATGAAGGGGCAGGGAACTGGGTGGGGTTGGGGTACATGATGTGAAATTCAGAAAAAAATCAATAATTTTTTAAAAAATAGCTAAGTTAATTCTGACAAAGAACGAACTGAGAGGAATTGCTACACTCAACATTAAAATATATACTACACAGAACTGTGACTTTGAGATAGTGTAGTCCCAGGGATGAAAAAGCCCAGGCAGATCCATGGAACAGAACAGAGGGCCCAGAACAGACCCAGCTGAATTCCTACAAAAATCGTCAAAGCAATTTAATGGACAAAGGTGAGAGTTTCCAAGTGGAGGGTAGATGGACTTCTAAAGGCAAGAACAGGAGCCCAGCCTCAACTTCGAAATTACCTCACAGAGGCTGGGCATAAAATTCAACAGTGAATGAAGCACTAGGCATATGCTTCAACAGTGAGGGACTGGGCTAGCATGCAGAAAGCCCTGGGCTCAGTCCCCAGAGCCATCGAAAACAAAAAGAACTCAAAGTACCACATACTTTAATGTAAAACAAAAAGCCTCAAGACGTGTAGAAAAACACAGGGGAGGGGGCTGGAGAGATGGCTCAGCGGTTAAGAGCACTGACTGCTCTTCCAGAGGTCCTGAATTCAATTCCCAGCAACCACATGGTGGCTCACAACCATCTGTAATGGGATCTGATGCCCTCTTCTGGTGTGTCTGAAGTCAGCTAGAGTGTACTCATATACATTAAATAAATAAATAAATAAATAAATAAATAAATAAATAAAAAGAAAGAAAGAAAGAAAAACACAGGGGAGAAACTTTCAGACTCAGGGGTTTAGGCTTTATGCCAAAACCACGATCCACAGAAGGGGAACTTGGTAAGTGGCACGCACTGCTGTGAGGTTGTGGGAGACTCTGGTGTGAGTCAGAACAAGATTGGGGAGGGGTTATTGCTGGTCACCGACCCAGCGAAAGGCAACTATCTGTAACTGAAGTGCTGCCAAACCTCAACATCGAGCATCCTCAGAAAAGATCAGATGAGAAAACGGGTAACAGACATGGGTAGGGTTTACCGATTGCTGGCAAGCCCACCATAGGGCTCATTGTCCTTAAAGACTTACTTTTATTTGTGCACATGTGTCTGGGGGTGGGTATGTGCATGTGTGTGTAGATGCACCTGGACACCAGAAGAGGGCATCAGATCATCTGGAGCTGGAGTTTGCGCAGTCTGGGGCTGGGTCAAAGCTGGGAGTAGGAACTGAATCCGGGTTCTCTGGAAGAGCGGGAAGTACTTTCAACTGCCAAGATATTTCTCCAGCCTGGAAAACATATTTACTGTTGATAATTAGGGACAGGCAAACTAATACTGTAATGGGCACGCTGTTGTATGCCTTTTAGTACAGCTGAAATGTATAATGATAAATGCTGATTGGGATGGGTAACTTCAGTAAACAGGAAACACGATGACCTTGGGTAGAGGACATGATGGTTGGATTGAAGAACCTATGTGTATTGGATGAATGACATACAAACTGGGAAATATGGACAGTGAGCTAGAGACCACGGCCTTGACGAACATGCCTGTTACAGATGATAATCCACAGAGTTTACTAATGTATTAGGACCTGTGGCAATCAATCCGATCCAGAACAAAGATGAAGCACTCAAGCGGTCATATTGCTGAATTTAAGGATATCCTGTCAGGCTCATGCAAGCTCAAAAGCAGCATTTAAGAATGAGTGTCAGACTGGAGAGATGGCTCAGCGGTTAAAAGCACAGGTTGCTCTTCCAGAGGTCCTGAGTTCAAATCTCAGCAGCCACATGGTGGTTCACAACCATCTGTAATGGGATCCAATGCCCTCTTCTGGTGTGTCTGAAGGCAGCTACACATGTACATAAAATAAATAATCAATAAAATTAAGAAATGAGTTTCCAGCTAAAGAGATGGCTCAGCAGTTAAGAGCATTGGTTTCTCTTCCAAAGGACCCAGGTTCAATTCCCAGCATTCACAGGACAGCTCACAACCATCTGTAACTCCAGCCTCAGGTTATTCAACTCCATCTTCTAGTCCCTGCAGGCACTGCAGGCATGTGATGCAGAGATACATGCAGGCAAAACACTCGTAACCAAAATGTTAAAAAAAAGAAGAAAGAAAAGAAAGCACGAAAGAGCACCCCCTTAAATTTGTGTGCAGTTCTGTGTATGTGGTGACTGCTTCACCAGAGGAGCCATTCCCAGCCCCTCTCTCTCCTGTAAGACTTATAAAGCAGTTTTATCTTCCTTGCATCTCTTTGGTGGGTTGATGAGTATGTGGGTTGGCTTCTGGAAATGGTACAAACTAGGGTCACTGGAGGAGTGATAACCTCAACTGAGGGATTGCCACCATCAGATTGGCCTGTAAGTAAGTGTGTGTGGAGGAATATTTTTGATTAATGATTGAGGTAAGAGAGCCCAGCTCATTGTGGGTGGTTCCATCCTTGGGCAGGTGGTCCTGGGTACTATGAGAAAGCAGCTGAGCAAGCCATGAGGAGCAAGCTAGTAAGCAGCATCCCTCCATGGTCTTTGCTTTTGTTCCTGCCTCCAGGCTCCTGCTTGAGCTCTAGCCCTGGCTTTCTTTGATGATGGACCCTAATCCAGAAGATATAATAAGCCCTTTCCTCCTGGTTTGGAGCAGTGTTGCCTCGAAACGACAGAGAAGCAAACTAAAACAGAAGCCAGACTAAGATGACAGAGCCGGACTTTTTACTCCTATTGCAGAGCCAGTGAAAGCCCAGGTCCTGATTGAAACCTAAAGTCAAACTGAGTCATTCTTCCTTCTCACCCAGAGGGCATCCAGGCCATCACAGTGCTTAGCCAATGAGCTGAGTAGGATCATCTTCAGACGGCTTCAGCTGCCAAGTGTTTCTGAGGCTCCCTGTTCCAAACACAGGAAGCATCACTATCCAGTACACACCCCCCCACACACACACCCCCACACCCCATTGCATACATACATGCATACACACACAATGCACACACATGCATACACACAAAATGCACACACACATGCATAACACACGCATACACACACACTGCATACACACATGCATACACACACACACTGCATACACACATGCATACACACACACACTGCATACACACATGCATACACACACACACTGCATACACACATGCATACACACACACACACACACACACCCCTCTAGTTTACCTTATAATACAATTACATCTGGAAGCAGGAAGAGGGAACAGCCAAGTTTCTAATCATGAATTAACTGAGCCTTGACTCTGGAAAATGAGCTTTCTTCATCTTCAGCGGTCTGAAGCCAGTTATCTTTGCCAGCAAATGGTGGTGGCCAGCTTTGTTTGCTGGTTATATTGCTAGAACGGCATGTAAAGGTCACCGGTATCTGTGACTGTCTGAGCTCCGTAGTTCATGAGCAAGCTTCTGGAGCAGGGTTCATTGTTGATGGTCAGGGAAGCACTTGCCTGGAAGGGAAGCACTTGACTTTTACCATAGAAGAATGCAGGAGTGGGCACCTTGGTTCCTGTCAGGAACATCCTCTCTGAGCAGGCTTCATTAATTTTAGTCAGTTTGCTTGAGATTCTCAAAATCCCCTAACCAACCAACCAACCAACCAACCAGAGGCCACAGCTCCAGTCTTCACAGGCATGGTGCTTACCCAGCATCCCTCACTCTGAGTTCAATCTGTTTGGCTTTGTCATGGTTGCCAGAATTCAGATTCTTATGAAGCAAGAATCCAGCTGGTAACCTGTGATGTCATGAAACTGGGTCTAGCCAGTGTCCCTCTTTGGTTAAATCTCTTTTGCCTCTCCTTCTCTGCCTCCTCCCTTCCCCTCCCCCCTCCTCTTCTCTTTCCACGTCCCTCTAGTTTATCCTCCTCCTCCTTCCATTTGTTTCCCTTCCCCCTTTCTTTCCTCCTCCTGATCCCTCCATCGTCTGCCCTCTCTCCCTTCCCCTCTCCTGTCCTTCCCTCCCTTTTCCTTTTTGTTCTCCTCTTCCCTTTGGTTCCACCCCTAACCTCATCACTCTCTCTGTGCTCTTGTCTCAGAGAGAAGGATGGTGGAGGGGACGTTCTTCCATGCAGCAGGACCAATAGTTATTCTATTTGGACATTATTGCTAGTGATACATCTGTGAGCACGGCAGAGTGCTTGAGAGTTTACATCCTAACAGGAAGGACAGACAGACTGCTATTCAAGGGAAGACAGAAGCGCAGTGCAGATGCCTGTAATTGGACGGGCTGGTCATGGAGGAGCCACAGACAGTGCAGGAGGAGTGCATGTTCTTCTGCTGAGGATGTAGCACGGTTCAAAGTCCTCTGCGCTGAGGCAAGAGCATGTCTGGTTTAAGGAACGGCAAACAGCCAACAAGGAGGAGGGTGAAGAGAACGTGGGGTGAGGTCGGAGATACCAAGGGAACCAGTGGTGAGGTTTGAATGGGGCTACTGTTTGAAAATAGACTGTTGGGGACAAGGGTGTAAATGGGACCGATGGAAAGAAATCAAAGTACTGCTCATGGAAGCCGATGGCCACTTGGGTAGTGCTGGGCCTTTCCGGAAAGGCTGGTGAACCTGGTGACTCCCGCCTGAGATTGGAAAGCACAGTCACCTGGCTCGAAGAAAAAGGCACCATGATTGGTTGACAGAGTTGCCCGTCTTGAAGGAAGTCACAGCGATTGGACAGGGCTCAGGAGTCTCTTCCTCCAGGAACGAGTGAGTTTGGTTTTACGTAGCAAGCTGTATTTATTAAGTTAGAAAGTTATTTGCAGGTCTGGTAAGGAGACTGTATGCCAAGCTCAGGCAGCCAATGGGCGGATGGACTGGTAAGTAATCTTTAACGTGTCCAACACCCATTCTCTCTCCAAATGCCCACAGAACTCTGCTGTTAGGAACTGCTCTCAGCGTAGCTCCGGATTCCCAGGATGAGGTCATGATCCCAGAAAGCTGGCGTGCTGGTGTGCTGGCAACAATATTTGTTTAGGATGGGGACTGTGATACTCATGGCACATGATGAATACATCCCTGGATTTTGATTGGAATTACTGGGGGAAAGTCAAGTTTTCATTTAGAGATCACAGATACAAATGACTTACAGGGGGTATCTTTCCTACCTAGACATTTTACCCGAGGATGGAGCTATCATAGAATACAGTACACAGGAGAGGAAGAGACTGGATTCCAATAGAATCAGTTGCCTTTTGGGGTTTTCTAATATATATATATATTTTCCTCCCCCATGAACTAATTAGGTTGGATTTCTTTTTCTTTTCTTTTTAAGATTTATTTATTTTATGTATATGCGTACACTATAGCTGTCTTCAGACACACCAGAAGAGGGCATCAGATCCCATTACTGATGGTCGTGAGCCACCATGTGGTTGCCGGGAATTGAACTCAGGACCTCTGGAAGAGCAGTCAGTGCTCTTAACCGCTGAGCCAGTGCTCCAGCCCCCTGGATTTCTTTTCTTAGGGGTGTATTTTATTGTTTGGGGTGTGTGTGTATGTGTGTGTGTGTGTGTGTGTGTGTGTATGCCTGCTCACAGTGGAGGCCAGAAAAGAGCATTAGATGGGCTAGAACTGAAGCTCCCAGCATTTGTGAGTGCTGGGAACCAGACCCCAGTCCTCTGCAAGAGCAGCAAGTGCTCCTAGTCCTAGAGCCCTCTCTGCAGCAGGGCACTGATTTCTATCTCTTACGGTGACGGCTAAGATCTGGTCAGTATGTGCCTTAGTGTCGTTTCTGTTGTTGGGATAAAATACCCTAAGACAAAACCAACTCCAAGGAAAAAGGTTTCGTTTGGCCACTGGTTACAGCACACCACCATCAAGGCAGGAGCTTGAAGCAGCCAGTCACACTCACCGTCAAAACCACAGAGAGGATGCAGGTATGTGCAAGCTTGCCTGTGCTCGGTAGGCTCTTTTTCCATGTTTCCACAGTCTAGGACCTTAAACCCAGTGAAGGGTGCTACCCGCTTTGGGATTGGCTCTTCCCACGTCAGTACCCTCACCACCATACAGACATGCCCACAGACCAGTTTGATCTAGACAATCCCTTATTGAGATTCTTCTGTGTGATTCAGGACCTTGTCAAACAGATGACTGAAGCTAACCATCATCGAATGTAGGCTGTGTAGGGTACTCCTGTGATCTCATCCTGGATAGGGAATGGCCTCTCAGATTGAAGCCCTGAGGCAGCCATGCTGTTTGAAGTAACTCAGGGATACCAAACCTCATCCCCACCAGGAGTTCTACCCAGTCTCCCTCCCTCTGCCATGCCAGCTTCACAACAGCTTTGGCTGCCTGAGCACCTCCCGTGCTGAATGCAGTTCTAATTCACTTTCCCTAGAATTTCCTGTTTTAATTACCCACTCCTGAACTCCTGCTCACCCTCCCGGGGCAGATAACCTAAGTCCGGATGTAAATGCCATGAGGGAGAACAGTGGACCGTAATTACTTCTGTGAAAAGGGAGGAGGGG
This sequence comes from Rhynchomys soricoides, assembly GCA_019843965.1. Lineage (NCBI taxonomy): Eukaryota > Metazoa > Chordata > Mammalia > Rodentia > Muridae > Rhynchomys > Rhynchomys soricoides. The sequence continues at coordinate 246,481 of JADRCH010000034.1, read as the reverse complement.
GAAAGAAGCTAACGTTCAGCCGCTTGAAGTTTCTTTCTTAATTTTGCAATCGTGAGGTAAAAACACAGAAAACTCACTGGACAAACATGCTTGGCATGAAGACGCTCATGAAGAGAGGTGTAATCAAATGTCAGCCATCATCAGTGTCCCCTCTGCCTGGCAGGAACTCCTCTCCGGCTTTCATAACTGATCTTTGTTTTTCTGCATGTGTTCCTACATGGAGCAGTATAATTCAGTCTGTCCCAGAATCACCAAGAGTCATATAGTATAGTTTCGTGTCTGGCTTCTCTCATTCAATATTACTTTGTAAGATTCATTTATAGACTTGTGGGGAGCTATTTCTCAATCATTTTTATTACTGCATACGATTACACCCTTAAAAAAGACACAAGTTATTAAATGATTCTATTGCTGATAGACAGTGAATTACTTCTAATTTAGGTCTATTAAATCCATGAGAAATTTTTTTGCTTTAATTTTTTTTAAGATTTACATGTAGAATGTTTTGCCTACATATAGATCTGTGTTCCACATGCTTGCCTGGTCACAGAGGCCAGAAGAGAGTGGACTTGGAGCTACAGATAGTTGTGAGCTGCCATGTAGGTGCTGGGAATTAAACCCAGGTCCTATGAAAGAGCAGCCAATGGTCTTATCTGATGAGTCATCTCTTTAGCTTATTTGTGTTTGAGACAAGATCTCATATAGCTAAGGATGTCCTTAAAGCCTAAAGGTGAGTATGACCTTGAACCCCTGATCCTCCTGCTTCAGTTTCAGAAGTGCTGGGATTAGAGACATGTACCACTATGCCTGGCTTCATAAGAAACTTTGGTGTGTGTCTTAGTTAGGGTTTCATTCTTGTGAAGAGACACCATGACCAAGGCAACTCTTACAAAAATAAACATTTAATTGGGTCTGGCTTACATTTTCAGAGGGTCAGTCCACTGTCATCATGGCAGGGAGGATGGCAGTGTGCAGGCAGATAAGATGCTTCTTTTTTTGTTTTTTTGAGACAGGGTTTTTCTGTATAGCCCCGGCTGTCCTGGAACTCACTTTGTAGACCAGGCTGGCCTCGAACTCAGAAATCCACCTGTCTCTGCCTCCCAAGTGCTGGGATTAAAGGCGTGAGCCACCACTGCTCGGCTGAGTCTCTTGATCTATAGGCAGCCAGGAGGAACTGGCTTCCACGCAGCTGGAGGAGGAGCACAGGACCTCAAAACCCACCCCCCAGTGACTCACTTCTTCCAACAAGGCCACACCTCCTAATGGTGCCACCTCCCTGGGACCACATGTGCACACCTCTTGAATCTCATGTGCGTGGATTTGTTTGGGTGCCCTTCTGAGGATAGGAACGAACTTCTGTGCTTTCAACTTTAGATAAAGTGATGCTGTTTTCTGAAACCGGCCGTATCAATTTACACACTCTCCAGAAGCACATGAGAGTGCTTGTCTTTTTTCATTTTTGCCAACATTTGATTTTTATTGGACTCTAACGTTTTTGGTTTTTTTTTTTAGACTCGGCTAACATATAATGAATGGTATTTCACTGTGGTTTTAATTTGCATATTTTCCTGATTGCTAATTAGGTTGTGCACCCTTTATATGTTTATTAGTTATTCAGATTTCCTCTATTATGAAGGGCCTCTTCAAATCTATTTTTTTCTATTTTATTAATTAACTTTGTTCCCTGACAATACCACACTTAGTAGACAGCATACTGACCACTCTTACCCTCAGGCTCTCCCATCTCCTGCTAAACCAGGCCTCCCTCGTCTTCCTAAGCATCTCTGTCTCATGCACATGCCTATTGCTTTAGTTTTGCGAGCCACTGGGTTTAAACAGGGCTCTCTGTGTGTCCTGGGTTTGGAGCTATCCATTGGATTTTGGTGGGCTCAGCAGTGGGTACACAGTGGAAGACAGTGATTTCCCAATAGCTGTCAATAGTCCAGCAGTGAAGGTATAGCCCACAGGTCACACCCCTTCCACGGCTGATAGTCAACAGGGCCAGTCTTGTGGGGGCCCAGTGCAGGTACCTGTAGCTGTGAGTTTATGCTTTCAAAGGCTGTGTTGAGCCTAGAGAGCAGCACTTGCCGGCCCTACACCCTTCTTCTGGCTCTTTTAGTTAGTTGGTAGATATTTGTATGACTCCTCTAGTCTTTTATGTGCATCCTTTGGAAAACTTTGGTTTGAAGTAAGCCATTCTATAGAAATCATATATTTGCATTGTTTTTGGGTTTGTTTTTGTTTTTTTGAGTTAGGATTTCTCTGTGTAGCCCTGGCTGTCCTGGAACTCACTCTGTAGATCAGGCTGGCTCAGAGAGCTCACAGAGATCTTCTGGCCTCTGCCTCTCAAGTGCTGAGATTAAAAGCGTATGCCTGGCTATGTTTGAAGGTTTTTGGTTTTTTTTTTAAGATTTTATTTATTTATTTTATGTATATGAGTACACTCTCTTCACACACACCAGAAGAGGGCATCAGATCCCATTACAGATGGTTGTGAGCCACCATGTGGTTGCTGGGAATTGAACTCACGACCTCTGGAAGAGCAGGTTAACCGCTGAGCCATCTATCTCTTCAGTCCCCTATATTTGAAGTTTTAAGATCCTGTCTGACATCATCTGCCTATTTTCTGGAGCATTTAGTCTGTTTTTTGATTTAATGGAATTATTGATATATTTGTATATAAAAACTACTATGTAGTTGTTTAAGAAACTAGTTTAGTTGGTAAGATGTTTGCTGTGTGACCTTGAAGGCCCAAGTGGAATCCTCAGGACCTATTGGGGGTTAGATGCTCCTGGGGTGGAGACAGGAGGATCCCTGGGACTTGCTTGTCAGCCAGCCTAGCTAAGCAGTGCGCTCCAGCTTCAGTGAGAGACAGTGTTTCAAGAAGTAAGGTAGAGACAGCTGAGGAGGTAGACTGGATGGTTTTGGCTTAACTTGACACAAGCTATAGTTATTTTGGAAGAGGCAACCTCGATTAAGAAAATACTACCCACAACCAGATTGGCCCACTGGCAAACCCATGGTGCTTTGCTTTTTTTGATTGATGATTGGTGTGGGCAGGCCTAGCTCACAGTGAGCAGGGCTGCTCCTGGGTTGTGGTCCTGGGTGGCACAAGCAAACAGCTGAACAATGCACAGGGAGCAAGTCAGCAAGCTGCACCCCTGCTTGGCCTCTGCATCAGCTCCTGCCTTCCGGTTCCTGCCCTGACTTCCCTTGGTGATGGACGATGGTATAGAATTGTAAGTGACTAAACCCTTTCTTCCCCCAAGTTGCCTTTGGTATGGTTTATCACTGCAGTAGCAACTCTAAGGCAGGAGGACACCTTATGTCAATGTTCCCCCCCCCAACATGTGCATCACAACACTTCTGGCCCCCACACACATGTGCATAACCACACCTCTGACCCATACACATGTGCAGTACATATGCACAACACCACCTCTGACCCTACATGCATGTGCAGTACGTGTGCACCACACTACATAATTGTTTCTTTTCTACTTTTTACCATGGTGTGTGTGTGTACGTATTCATGTGTGCGAAGGTGCATGTGTACATATGTACACATACCTGTGGAGGCCAGAGATCAATCTCAGGTGTCTTCCTCAGTTGCTCTCCATCTTGATTTGAGACAGGCTCTCTCACCTTTACCACTAATTTGGTTAGGATACGCTGGCTGCTCAGCAAGCCCCAAGCACCATCACTCCCCATCTCTCCCTCCTGATTGCTGGGATCACAAGCATATGCCACCATGCCCAGGAGCTTCTTTACATAGGTGCTGGGGGAATCAAACTCCCACCCTCATACTTTCATGGCAAGCAGGTTATTCACGGAGACATCTCCCCAGCCCCCTTAGCTTCTTTTCTAATTGTCTCTTATGTGCTCCTCCCTGTCTTATTGGGAATTATATATTCTCCCTGTCGCTAGTGGTGACTCTAGTAATTAAGCCACACATTCTTAACTTACCAGAGTCTAAACAGAATAAAAAACCTTTATTTTCCTCCTGGCTAACAATGCGGCTTTCTGAGTGATACTCACCACTTGATCCTCCCAACTTGTTGCTTGTCTGGTATTTAACTAGTGTTGCCGATGCTTTGGGGGTGGGGTTGGGGGTGGGGAAGAAGCGTTTTCGTATGCTTCCCTGTCACTGCTGGAACCTAAGACCTGCCTTCCCATTTGCCCGTTTGAAGCCGTCAGCCTGTGTTTCAGCAACTCACTCAGGATCTGTCGGATGGCGCAACCATAGAACTGAGGAAAATGCTTTAACCTTTGTCTGAAGGCAAAAGCCTATGCTTGGCCTTCCGGGTTGACAGCATTCTTTTTAAAGTGTCTGCAGGTTGAGTAGTTTCGTGGTATAAAAAAATTTAAATTTTTAAAGCTTTTTTTGAAAAGAGAATATCCATGAGAATAGAACATTCCTGTTCTCTCTCCCTCTCTGAGTCCTCCTGTGTCTCCCCAGTTCCCTCTCAAGCTCTTGGTCCCTTGTCATTGTCACACACACACACACACACACAAACTATATCCTAAGTCTGTCCCTCTTTTTTTTACCATATTGTGTGTGTGTACATATTCATATGTGTGGAGGTGCATGTGTACATATGTACACGTATGTGTGGAGGTGCATGTGTACATATGTACACGTATGTGTAGAGGCCCAGGTGTCTCCCTCAATTCCATATGTATGTATGTTTTTAGGGCTGACCCCGTGGGATTGGATGCTACCAAAGAGGGGGTCCCTGGAAAGGACTGGTCCTCCCTCTCTCAGCAGCTGTTAACTGCCTACAGTTCTTCATCTAGGGTAGAGGTTTGTAAGATTTCCCCCATCCACACCTGCATGCCAACGGGTGTTACCATTATGTAAGCCTTGCTTAGGCAGCCATGTTCGTGCTATGTCTTGGTTGTCTGGCTCTTACAATCGACCCACTTCCTCTTCTGAGATATTCCCTGAGCCTTAGGTATAGATATAGCCATTGGGATTGGCCAGTTGCTATCTGAGTTTTGACGGGTTGTGGATTTCTTTAACGATCTTCACCTGCTGCAAAAGCTTCATTAGTGAGAGTGGAGGTTGTGTTATAGGAAGCGTTTGTTAAAGAAATGCACATTTTACTGATGTTTGCATGGTCAGCACCATTGCTCTGTCTGATCTCCTCTAGAGTTGAGGGATCCTCACATATTCTGACCAAAGCCTTTCTAGTGCCGTCTCCTGTGGGGTGTGTGAGGCTGGATTTCCATGTGCCCACACTTTCCACATCTGCTCAGACTAGCTCTTATCTCGAAATGGGGCCACTGGGAAAACTTCAGAAGTGGATTTAGTGACGTTTTAAAAATGACAGTGACTTGTTTTGCGTGTGTTAGGGTAGCCACAGCGTACGTGTGGAGATCAGAGGACAACCCAAGGAGTCAGCTCTCTCTTTCCACCAGGTAGGTCCTGGGTGATGCCACTCGGGGTTGGCAGTGAGCGCGTTAACGCACTGACCCTTCTCACTGAGCCAAGATGTAGTGAAACTTTTAAGAGACGATCTTGCATTTGCGTGGAACACATTCCTGAAAACTATGAAGGACGCAGTCCGTGCTGTGCTCCTGTTTTAATGGTTCCCACTGAACCTTGACAGATGCCTCTGTGTGGAATAAACACAGGGTGTATCTGTTTTCCAGGGGTGCTATAGCAAAGTACCACAGGTTAAGTTGCTTAAAGAACAGAGATGCATTTCCTGAAAGCTAGACATCAACAACCAAGGTGCTGGCTGCGCTCTCTCATGTCTAGGGGAGAACCCTTGTCTCCCTCTCCATCTCTGGGCTTCTGAGAAATGTCAGCAAGTTTTTACATTCCTTCGCCAGCAGCCAGATCTTTCTTCACATGGAGTTTTCCTTGCATGTGCACTGTCCTGCTGCACGTTGTCCCCTCTGGGGACGTCCAAACCAACCTCCAATCACAACACCAGCCATGGCATTAGGGCCAGATTGAGTATTGCCACACCTTCATTGGATTATCCCTGCAAAGAACCCACATCCAAATAAATCCATATTAACAGATCTCCTAGGTTAGGACCTCACTAGATCTTTTCGGGGGACATAAATCCACCTACAAATTGGTGTAGGAGATAGGATAAAAATTACTGTCATAGACAGAGTCAGTTGTCAACTTGTGTACTTGGGAAGAAGAAATGCCAAATGAGGAACTGCCTCCATCCGACTGCTAGTTAATAATGTAAGGGGATCCAGCCCAAGGTGGGTAGGGATCCAGCCCGCAGTGGGTGGTACCATTCCTGGGCAGGCACAGGCGGACTGGAAGGCAGCTGAGCAAGCCAGAAAGCAGAATTCTTCCTGGTCTCTGTTTCAGTTCCTGCTTCCAGGCCTTGGCGTCCCTTGATGATGGAACTTGCTAGAAAGTCTAAGATGAAATAACCTTGTTCCTCCCCAAATTGCTTTTTTTGATCAGTGTTTTATCATAGCAACAGAGACGCAAACCAGAACAAATACCTCCGAGAATAACATCATCAATTTTGTAAAAAACAGTCTGCCATTTGGCTACTTCTAATTCTTTCACATTACACTGTAAAAATAAGTCAGTCCCCAGGCTGCCTGTCTACCCAACTGTCTTGTAAACACTTGTTAGAATGTAATTTCAGATAGCTTCTGGCCTCGACCGCATGGGGCTGAGATGTTGACAGAGTACTCGGCAGTCTGTGTCTGTGTCCCTCGGATCAGTGGCACCCAGGAGTAAGCACTGCCAGGTTGAATTCATCTTTCAGATGTGACCTGAGAGAGTCTGGCTTGTGCTGGGATGGCTCGTACCTCCACTATCCCATCACCACCATGTTCCCATGCACCTGTGGGTGCTGGCAATCCCCTGCTAGAACCTTGAAATCTTTTGGCCACTGCTGGGCCAACGGTGTCAGAGGCACTGCATCTGTGAGAGACATAAGGTGAATCAGCCTCTATGGCTCATAACTATTCCAACAGAAAATATTACTGTGCAGCACACAGCCGGTGAATCAACCTGAGCTTTTTGGTTATGGCTGGGAACATCTCAAGAGTTCACAAAAGATGATAACTTTCGTGAAGATTCCGTATGACCTAGGCTGACGTGATGGCTAATCCTCACTGTCAACTTGATGGGCTCTAGAGTCATCATCAAAGCACATTTCTAAGTGTGCCCGTGAGGATGTTTCTGGAGAAGTTTAACTGAGGAGGGAAGGCTCATCCATGGGGGAAACCAGGCGGGGCACCAACATTCACCTCGCTCTGCTTCATGATTGTGGATATGATGTGACCCGTCAACTCATGCTTGGATGGAGCACCCTAAAATTGTGATCCAATATACATACACATATACATAATACATATGCATATCTCTCTCTCTCTCTCTCTCTCTCTCTCTCTCTATATATATATATATATATATATATATATATATATATATCTTCCTTAAGTGGTCTTATTAGGTATTTTGTCACACCAGTAAGCAAAGTGTCTAACACACTCCTAGTTGCTTTCTGTTGCTGTGATAAACATCATGACCAAAAGCTACTCAGAGACGAAAAGGTTTATTCGGCTTACAGATTATAGTCCTTTATGGAGAGAAGCCAACGAAGGGACCCGGAGTCAGGAACTGAAGCAGACACCATGGAGAGATGCTTTTTACTGCATTGCTGTCTCTGGCTCATGCTTAGTCAGCTTTATAACCAAGGACCACCTGCCCGCTGATAGCACTGTCCACCGTGGGCTCTTATACATTAGTCATCAATCAATACAATTCCCCACAGACCTGGCAGCAGGTCAATTTGATCTGGGAAATCCCTCAATTGAGACTCCCTCTTCCCAGAGCCTCTTGGTTGTGCCAGGTTGCTATACCAGGATATACACCAAATAAACTTCAATCTATCTATGGACCTTAACTCCTGTTTCATTTCTTGTTCTTAGAGCAATGCTTGCCATATGACAGGTATTTATAAATATTTAGTGGATGGATAAAATCCTACTGGCTGTAATATTTTATTCACCAGATTTTTCTTGAAATATCTATTTGCTTTTAATTATACTAATTATGGAGACCTGGTCCCGTGGGACCGTGGTGGCCTTCTTAACATTCTATTAGGAGATATAAAACAGGATCTAGAACATAGTCCAGATCTGCCTTGGCCTATCATAGAGGGAAGATCTGCACATGGCCATGCTGTCCTCCCCATCCACTGGGTCTGAGTACCACTGAGATGTAAGCATGAGACCAAGAGCTGTCTAATCTGTCTCCTATCCTAACAAACTTTAAAAGTGGAGAACCTGAGGTTCATAGGGGAAAGATCTCAGCCTTAGCTAGCAACGCAACCAGTATAGAGTTAAAATGGGGCCAGTTAGGGTTGGCTGGTTAAGAGCACTTTCTGGTCTTGCAGAGGACTTGGATTTGGTTCCCAGCACCTACATCAAGTGGCTCACAAACATCTGTAAACTCCAGCTGCAGGGGACCCAGTGCCATCTCTGGATTCTGCACTTGTACGTACGTATTCATATATATATATTTTAAAGACTTCAAAAATTTAGGACTTGGCTCTCCAGCTCCTAGGTCAGCATCTTCAAGTTCTGACTGCAGAGCATCAGGAGCCCTGACAGTGAGGGAGAAGTAGCTAAGTAGCTCGTGGCACATGTTAGAGTCATACATGTAAGGAGTGGGGATGTAAAATGATACTTTAAGCTAGGGCTCTGGGGCGATAGATATCTTGGTTTGTAAACAAGCACACAGACTTGAATTTGACCTCCCATAACCTATGTAAAAACGCCAGGCATTTGGAGAGTGCACCTGTAATCTCACAGCTGGGGAGAGCAGAGGTAGGTAGGTCCCTGGGGCTCATGCCCTGTCAGCAGAGCCTATTTAGAGAGTTCCAGACCAGTGAAAGACCTTATCTCAAGAAGTGCCTGAGGAATGACACCAGAGATTGACTTCTGGCCTCCAGAGGCACATGCACATGTGTGCACTTAACACACACACGCGTGTGCACACACACACACACACACAAAAGATATGTTACTCTTGCTATTCCTTTAAAAATATTAATTTTAATGGCCAACTCACAGGTATTGCCCAGCAGCTGCGAGCATGCAGTCATGCAAACCCTAGTTAGCAGTGCCACACCTATGTGGCTTCTCTAAGATTGTCTGAGACCACCAGAAATGTCCTTGCTGTGTGTCTCTGGTAGTTCTGGTTCTGAGAAGTTGGTAAATCACATCTCTGGTCCCAAACAGCACAGAGCAATGACATCTTCTGGAAATTCGGAAGAGACATCCAAGTGGAGAAGTATTCTTGGCTTTTGATTCCTATTGGGGCAGGGGGCCTTCTCAAGGATGTCCCCATTCAGCTCTGACACCATGACCAGTGACATGCATCAATGAGGCTGTAGGTCGGTGCCACCTCCAGAGGGAAGGAGTTAGCACTGCAGAGAAAGACATTAGAACCTGCCCCGTGCATGCCGGAGTGTCTTCACTGAGGTCCAGGGCTTTTTCCTTCCTTAGCAGTGACTTCATTTTCATTTTGCATTGAGCTAGATGTGCTAATGTTGACCCTGTCACTCAGGCCCCTGGTGACGCTGTCATAGGATGGTGGGAAAGACGTAGCAGAAGCAGTTTCCGATTTGTCTGGGAGCCCACCGTTGCCATTTGCCATGAATGTAACATAGCCTTCCCCGGGGAGTGACACGCCATCCTCCTCTGCCCTGGGCACATTCAGGGGGTTGGAGAGCGTCAAGGAGCGTTGCAACATGTAGCTCCGATAGGCCTTTTGAATGACTGTGGCTGAGATGTCTTCCTGCTTCCACCGGAGGGTGGTTGCTATTGGTTCATAGGAAGCTTTGGAAAGATTAGTTGCCATGAATTTCTCTTCCATATTTGTCTTCAGAGAATCCAATTCCCCAGATTCTCCCAAGACATTCTTTGTGAAGGCAAAAAGGATATCCAAACAGTGGATCTTATCTCCGGGGACCAATGGCAGGTCCATCTGGATTAATATATTCTGATTGGGTTTGGGAATTCTAAGAGGGCCAGAGAGTGTGTCTGCGAAGTCTGAGAGGGCAGAAAAGGCAATGAACTGGGTGGCCTCTGGGTCAAACTTTTCCCAGGTCTCATAGAACATGTCAAAGTCATCCTCACTCAGGGGCTCTGTGCTCTCTTCTGTGGCCACATTAAAATTCTCCAGAATCACTGCAATGTACATGTTGACCACGATGAGGAAGGAGATGATGATGTAGGTGGTGAAGAAGATGATGCCTACCCCTGGGCTCCCACAGTTCCCCTTGGAGCCATTGCTGTTGGGCAGGTTGGGGTCGCAGTAGGGGGGTCCTGTGTTGAGGATGGGGCTGAGGAGGCCATCCCAGCCAGCCGATGTGGTGATCTGGAAAAGGCACAGCATGCTGTTGCCAAAGGTCTTGAAGTTGAACATGTCGTCGATGCCAGCCTCATCCACAACGTTAGCGAAGCTGGCCATGCCGAAGATGGAGTAGATGAACATGACGAGGAAGAGGAGGAGGCCGATGTTGAAGAGGGCGGGCAGGGACATCATGAGGGCGAAGAGCAGCGTGCGAATCCCCTTGGCTGCTCGGATCAGCCTGAGGATGCGGCCGATCCTGGCCAGGCGGATGACGCGGAAGAGCGTCGGGGAGAAGTAATTTTCTAGTGACTTAAGGATTGCAGAGAACACCAGACCTGTGAGGCGGGGCAGAGAGTTATCTAATTATTGTCTCAGACCATGAGCTCTGATTAGGTTGGCTGTGACCATATTTCTCAGTGCAGGTATCCATATCCCAGGAGTCTGGGCTGGGAGCCTGACCTAGGTGTTGGTCCAACATACTGTTCAGCAACTGTCCATTGCAGTAACCATCCCTCCCTTGGGTGGATTTTGACTTTCCTACTATACTCTTTTCTTTCTCTCCCTACGCAGAATATCTTATTAGTTAGCCTCTGTGGCGTGGCTAAAACCCTGTCTTCTTCATTATACCCTACAAACATGTGTAGGAATATCACAGTGAATCCCATTAATCTCTTCAATTAATGTGCATCAATAATCACAACAAAACCCAGTTTCTTCCATAGCCAAGTTCAGCTGGAAGTCACTGTAGTCTAGTCCACATACCCATAATGCTTTGCTTTCAACATGACAGCACCACCATGCCCACTTCTCCTTCCTGGTTCTGTGCTCCCGGTAGGCCAGGACCCCCTATGATTCATCTCCCTGTCTCCCACTGTGAAGATTGACTCAGTTCCTGGCACATGGGCCCACAGATAATTGTACGGAACTCACACTAATTATAAGGGAGGCTAGAAGTTGGGTAACTTGCTGACAGATGAACAAGATTGGTTCTGAATGGCCAGCTGCCTGGACAATGGTTTTAATTTATCTCTTTCATGTCCAGCTGTACTTGAACCCCTTTTTTGGGCCCAGAGACAGGCATTTTCAGGGTCAGTTATGTCCCCCAATCCTACCCATGATTAGGAAGGGTAGGAAGCTGAAGAGCTCGTACATCCCCTATGTCATCTCATGTGGGATTGTGTACACATCTGGGTTACGAATGCTCTGGGAGGGGTCTTGTGAAGTCCGCTTCAACTGTGGTACTCTTCCTCCATGGAAGGATGCACTCCTTCTAGACAAGTGCTGTGTGTCTTTTGTTTTCCCAGGCTTGTTCAGGAGAGAAAGAGAATGCACACTTGCAACAATAAATGACCTTCTGTAGGGAAGATGAAGATGAGGAAGAGAAGGAAGATGGACAGATGGACTCTTCAGGCGGTTTCTAGCATAGGGGATTCCTGCCCAGAGGATTGGGCTGCTACATGGGAACCAGGAACCTGCAGTTAGAAGCCCTCATCACAGGGTCACAGGTCACCTTGTAATTCTCTTACTTTGAAAGACAGATGAAACAAAATAAACAAACAAAAACCCAAACCCACTAGCCAACTGACCACAAAACCTTCTGTTGTGCTAAGTCACAGAGCCTAAGAGGAGAGTTCTCTTTTATTTGCTGTCCGTTTGATTTTTTTTTAAGGAAGTCTCACTCTAAACCCAAGGCTGGCCTTGAATTCACTGTAGCCCAGGCTGACCTGAAATTCACACTATTCCTTCTGCCTCAGCTTCTCAAGTGCTTAGATTATACCCATGGGACACCACACCCAGCTGATAGGGTGAATCTCAGCACCAAGTAACTAATGAACTGACTAGTTAGAAGGGAGAAGAATTTCAGAGGCAATGGATGCCCTTGCGGTGTTGACTGTAGAAATGCTTTCATGGGTATGCAGACCCCCAAGCCCGACAGGTTGTGTACGTTAAGTACATGTAGCATTTTTCTTTGTACGTCAATCTTAACTCAATAATCTAGTTTTTTAAAAACCCCAGCGACAACCCAGCAGTAGTACCAGGACAAATCAGAGCCAGACTAAAATCTCAAATAAACACCACCCAAGATTCTGTTTTAACATTGGAGTCGGGGGCGGGGGGGATGGGTTGCTGTCTGTCGTATGTAGATGCCGCCAGGTCTTGATAGCAAATCAGTGGGAAATTAACCCACAGGTAATGCTCTGACACGAGAAGTAGGTGGTCCAGGGTATAACTGAGCAGTGTGTGTTTATGATTCAATTTAAAGTTGTTGAGTTAGGCTGTGCCCTTTTAGGAATCAAGTGTCAGTTAAACCACAAGTCCAGGGACAATGGGACATTAAGTCTTCACTGTCAGCTTGCCTGGATTCAGGAGAACCTGGGTCACACAGTTCAGGGTATATCTCAGGACATTTCTGAAATGTTTAGTTTTTAGATCAGCCCTGAACGTGGGTGATACCATCCCATGGGCTGTGGTCCCGGACTGAATGGAAAGGAGAGAGTGAGCTGACTGGGAACACAGTATGGCCACTCACCCTATGCAATTGCTGAGGCCTTTCTCTCAAGATGGAGGCATTCCTTTCCCACCAGATGCCTAAGCAAGTCAGTTTTCTCTCTTGAGTTGCTCTTGTCAGATAGTTGGAAGAGTCTCTTGGTTGGAGCTAGTCCATTAGAGGCACACAACCTGGTCTGAGTTTGAGTTTACTCTGTAACTTTGCCTAACATTGCTAACCTCTGAGGCGCCATTTTAAACGTATAACACGAGATCAATGACGACTCCTACACCAGGGCTGCTGAGGATCCGTGGCCCCCAGCCTGGTGCTCAGAACTCAGTAAGTCTGTAGTTATAGTGGCCTCATTTCTCACATCAAATTCCAACCCCAGACACCACTGCACCCAAAATATAGAGGTTCACCAGCACCCAGCATCTTTACTGCATTGATCTCAACCTTCACTCTTCTGTTCCCGGTGATAACAAGGTGAAGCCCACTTAACATCTTCTGGGAACATCCTGGGGATATTGACAGTCTGCTGCCTTTGACCTCTGCACACACCGGGCTCTTCTAATCTAGACCACATGCTAGAAAACATGAGGTGAGCCTGGAGAGATGGCTCCATGGGTAAGGCCCTTACAAGTGGGGTGTGGGAACATGTGCAGGTAATTCCAGTGCTCTTACATCAAGATGGGAGGTGGAGACAAGAGAATCCCCAGAAGCTGTGGGCTTGCTAGCCTGGGGTAGAACTTGGAGAAGAACAATGAGAGTCTTTGGCTCAAGCAATGTGGAAGATGAGGGGTGATACTAGAGGAGTCTTCTGACTTCCATACGTACATCATGGCACACATGTACCTGCAGACATGCGTACACACACACACACACACACACACACACACGTGAGAGAGAGACAGAAAGAGACAAAGACAGAGACACACACATGAGAGAGAGACAGAGACAGAAAGAGACAAAGACAGAGAGAGACAAAGACAGAGA
>JADRCH010000034.1:213131-232633 GCA_019843965.1 Rhynchomys soricoides | reverse complement strand
AGACAGAGACAGAAAGAGACAAAGACAGAGAGAGACAAAGACAGAGAGAGACAGAGACACACACAAGAGAGACAGAGACACACACACAAGAGACAGAGACAGAAAGAGACAAAGACAGACTGAGACAGAGACAAAGACAGAGAGCAGAGAGAGACAGAGAGACACAGAGACACAGAGACAGAGAGACAGAGACAGAAAGAGACAAAGACAGAGACAGAGAGAGACAGAGACAGAGTGAGACAGACACACATGAGAGAGACAGAGACAGAAAGAGACAAAGACAGAAAGAGAGACAAAGACAGAGAGAGACAGACACACACACACACAGGAAGAGAGAGAGAGAGAGAGAGAGAGAGAGAGAGAGAGAGAGAGAAGGGATTTTTTAAAAAATCAAGTTGGCTGTGTCCTTGGTTTGAAAGGAACAGCTAAACAACCCCAAGCTGGCACGAGGCTCCCCTAGTGCATGGCTGCCACTTACTCCCAATGGACAGAAGGACCACTATGAAGTCGAACACGTTCCAGCCGTTGGTGAAATAGTACTGCCGAAGGGCAAACATTTTCAGCACACACTCGCCCGTGAAGACGGCCACGAAGAACTGGTTGATTCTGCCCAGGACCTTTGTCTTCTCCTCGCTCTGATTGTCGGTCTCCACCATCATGGTGATCATGTTGAGGCAGATGAGAACCATGATGGTGATGTCAAATTCTTGCCTGGTCACGATGTCAAACACGAAGCCCTGGTACTTATTCTAAGAGAGAGAGAGAAGGAAGCATCGGGCCAGGCTGTTTCAGTCTCCTGTATCCAACTCCTAGCCAGAGGGCTCTTCAGGCTCCAGTCTTTCCTGCCCCATTCTTTCCCTGTTGCAAGCCCTCCAGCCTGTGAGTTGACTTGTGTGTGGTTTCTGCTAGTTATTTGCCTCTATCACCAAACTGCAGCCTCTCTGAGGGCAGTTCCTGTATCCATCTTGCTTACAGTTTGAATTCTAGCATCTGCATAGTGCCCTCCATGCAGTAGGTCCTCAAGAAATGGAGGGAACAGAAGATAGAACGAGCAGTTGCAAGTTAAACACCTCAACATTTGATAGCCACCTAACTAGGGTTGATTATATCTAACCCTGTACAGAGGCACTTACTGGATGGATACTGTGTCCAGGGTCCCACGTGTGTGGTTACAGGGCTCTGAGAAAAGAACCTGTCAGGGTTCTTCCAGAAGCTTTCAAGTGGGTAGGGGGAGGTGCTGCAGCAAAGGTGATCCCTACTGATGCTTCAGAGTGGGGGCGGGGTTGCTACCCTGCTGGGTTAGAGCAGAGAATCAGACCAGAAAAGGCCTCGCTCTGTGTGTGACTGTTGGCTTATGTCCTGGCATGGGAGGGGTATTGTTGAGCCACTGAGCCCTTCCATGTCATCACTGAAAATGAAGAGAAAAAGATAGAGACCCACTCATGGTTATATGACTTCTAATGAAACTGTGCAAGCATCAGATTAGTTAGGTATCCCAACTTTTGTCTGTTCCAAGCTCAGCCTGTGGGCAGGGCTCATGTCTCTGTTACCCTCTGTGCCCTCAGAGACGGTGAGGGGCGACTGATAACATGACAGCCTGGAGTCTATTATCTTCTCATAATGTGGAGTATGTGAAACCTCTTAGTGATTTCTAGAAGAGAGGGCACTAGAGAGTCTTGTAGAGTCTTTAGCTTTCCCAACGGTTAAGACAAGATCTAGAATGTGGGCTCTACCAGAGGCAAGGGGTGGGGGTGCGTGCATGGTTTGGGAAATCCTTTTGTGGTACTGTTAGCTCTCATGAACAACGCCCACATACAACTTCTCAGCCAGTGCTCTGCTTGGCTCCCAAACACATCGGTGGAACATTCCAGAGACAGATGCCAATGGAAAGAAAGCTGGTCCTGGCAGAAGGGGAGACCTTTGTACCCCTCTGTTTGACCATCAGACTACTGACACAACAGACCCTGAGCAATTGAATTTCCCTAGGAGTCTCACGCTGGGTAAAGGAATAGGAGACTAAAGCCTCATGCCAGCCAGAGGGGCGCTTGTCTCCCAGGAAGAGACTTTTCACACAGTTTTGGTAACTGGTCAGGCCACCTTGCAGGATAGACTGGAGGCGAGTTAATGACAGGGCAGTGACGGGCAGGACCACACTCGACCAGGGCCTCCTAGGCATAGCCCCTGCTCTCTATTTAAGCCTAAACTTCACAGCAGGACTTGGAATGTCTGTCAGCTTGGGTGTCCAGGACCTCTTTATTTGTAGCCATGTTGAATCATCTCTTTTCTCTGGCTCCTAGGCTCACTTGTCTCTTTACTTGGCATTTTGGGATGGGAGGTAGAACCCCACTTGTTAGGGCTGCCAGAGGCAGGCTTGTACCCTAAAATTTCCAGTAACATTAGATAAAGTAGGAAAAATTCCCCTCGAGTTTCCTTCTTGGCTCTAGACATTAGGGAGGATCAGGCTTATGTTACTGGGCGGGTGGTATCAGGTTATGAATGCTGGCCAGAGCACGGGCCGTGATCTGTGGGCCCTGGAGAGCAGCCCTGCGTAGACACTGCTCTTACTACTCTACGGTTTCAGAGAGTGGTTGAACTACCCCAACCTTGCCTCAGCTTTCCTTGACTGGGGAACACAAGCGCTAATGTGCACCAGCCTTGGACCATAATAAGAGGAGCTATGCCGCCCCACTAAGATCACCAATGTCGTCAATTAGAAGTTTAAGCTCTCCTCCAAACAGATGGAGGATCCCAGGGTTCTGGCACAGAGCCAGGCAGTGAAGCCACTTCCCTCCTCATGGCGGAGGGACACCCACCCTATGCCACCACTGGAGGATGTGGAGGATCCTGGCTGAGACTTCCAGGAAGCAACGGGGTCCATCTCTGACCGTGTTGCCTGGAATTCCAACAGGAGCTCCATGCCTTCGTATCTACAGGGCAGTTTTTGAAATGGAGCCCACCTTATCCCAGGGATAATGAGAGGAAGAAGTGGCCTGTGGGCTGCTTCCTAAGTGTCGAGAGGCTAGAGAGAAGCATCAGAAGCTTGCTTATTCTAAAGAGTGGCTCAACGCAGGACTCTGGTTCCCACGGGAGCTCAGCCATGGTGTGAGGCCAGTGAAGGCCATGGAGCTCAGCGGCTTGCTTCTTAACTTCTCACTTGAATCCCACTGGCTGGACTCAGCTTTCCGCCTGAATCTTTTAACTCTGAGACTGTTCTCACCCATTGATGTGTGTGTACAGGTGCTTGTACACATATGTATGTGATATGATGTGTGTGTACAATCTCAGATGTTGTTATTAATGTGCCATCTGCCTTGTTTTGAAACAAAGTCTCTCCCTGACCTGGGGCTTGCTAAATAGACTTGGCTGATTGACCAGGGAGCTGCCCATTATTGTTTCCCCAGGAGTGGGATTACAAGTGATGTGACCACACCCAGCTTTATAAATGTGGATTCTGGGGCTTGAGTTCAGGTCCTTGTGTCTAGAAGGTAAGTACTTCACCAATAGCTACCTCCCCAGCCCTGTGTGTGTTCATGCCTGTGCATGTGTGTGTGTGTGTGTGTGTGTGTGTGTGCGCGCGCGCGCGCGCGTGTGTGTGTGCGTGTGCATCCTCAGGAAGCCATGCACACGCTTACTCAGACCCATCCAAACTCAGTTATCTTTATCTTATAAGATTTGGAAGGCACCCCTGCCCTTCTAGAGTCTGGAAACCCCTGCCATTCATTCTTGGTCCAACAGTTCTGAACAGATTCTATACAGCAACAGATTGATTCTCGTTATTGACACACAAAGTGTGTTGAAGATGACAGCTCTCCTCCTCCTCCCTGTAAATGTCCTGATAGTCTGGACTCACTAGAGTAACCCATATGAGGGCCACACCCTGGGGTAGAAGTTCTATCCACCCTTACTATTTCATACTGTTTCCAAGGGCACGATTGAAGCCCAAGGTTGTTGGGTGATGCAGAACTCACCAGACAAGCTTGTCGGACGCACCCATCAGAGCTGCTTTCACTTCATTTAAACTTCTCACTTTTGAGGCCTGGGAGCCCCATCACTTCCACCTCTAAACTTGCCCCAGATCTCCCCCATCCAACACTGGCCAGGCTTCCGTTCAGCCGAGGTTTGGCAGAATTAATTCACAAACCTGCTCAGGGAGAGAGAAAGCCAGGGGCTCACCAGGGGCCGTGGGATGGGCTTCTGGGGTTTCTTGGAGCCCAGCTTCTTCATGGCATTGTAGTACTTCTTCTGCTCCTCCGTCATGAAGATGTCCTGGCCCCCCAGGTATAGGAGAGAGACACACTGATGTTATTAAAATAACAAGATCCCCCAGAGAAGCCAAACCCCGAGTGTTCTGTATAGGAAGGACCATTCTAGCCTTCCCATGCCCGGGTTTCTGAAGTAAAGCTTGCTTCTGTTCTACAGTGCCCCGACGGTGCAGAGGGCATGGGAACAAGGCTCTAGGAGAGGGTGTAGGCACAACGGGAAAGCATTTTATACATTAACATTCATATTTTATATATAATAATTAGGGTTAGGTTCCTATGAAGCTATGGGAAGCGTGGAGGTAAGAACCTCCCTCCCCAGAAGGTTGGGATTCTGAGATTGCCTAAGGCATTGGCCCTTCCTGAGATGCCCTGACTCTGTCCCTTAGGGGCTTAAAGCTCTAGAGTGGCAGGTGCTAGAGCCCTTTCTCTCTCTGTCTGAACTTCTTAAGCCCTCTATGACATTTGGCTCCAGCTGAGGAGACCGAGTTCACTTTACTGGAGGATGGGGGCCTTGGGGAACATTGCTAATACTGCTAATACAGCTCCACAAGCAGTAGCGGCAGCAGGCACTAAACAGTGGTGAGGACCAAACCCAAGGGTCGAATATCAGCTTGGTGCTACCAACAGGAAGCGCTGTAAGTGTCACTGGCTTTTAGCCACGAGGCCACAGCTGCCTGAGGGATGGGAAGCACAAGATTCATTCCCGAGGCAGACACCCCGGAGGCCCACTTATCTTTTTTTTCTGCTGATTGAAGTTGTCAATTATGACCCCGACAAAGAGATTCAGCGTGAAGAAGCCACCAAAAATGATGAAGACGACGAAGTAAAGGTACATGTACAGGCTGTCCTCCCAATTAGGCTGACTGTTGATCTGTGGTCACACAAAATGGGAGGTGTGTTGAGAGCGCACAGCTTAGGTTTCCCAAAAGCCAAGACCCTGGTTCTTTATCCCATGATGCAGGATTGAGGGGGGCTGGGAAGAAGCCGCAGGTGCGAGGGATTGAAGTGGTATTGAGTTGCTCGCCTGTGAACCCCTATGAGAGTTGTCCAGAAACATCCCACACCTGTCCTGCTGGGAGAGGCCACTGAGGAAGATCTGATGAGCTGAAGAAAGGCTGGGAATCCCAGAGGACCCCAGGGGCCGGGGGGACACTGGCAGGACATCAGTTGTGCCTACCATGGCAGGAAGGAGCCCTTCCAATCAGCAGCACGTCTGTTAGGATTTGAATGTGAGATGTCTCCCACAGGTTCATTAGTGTTTGGATACTTAGTTCCTAGTGCTGTTCAGGAAGGCTGTGGAACATTTACGACTGAAGGGCTGGCTGGAAGATGCGAATTATTTCCTGTCTACTCTGCTTCCTGACTGGGAATGCAATAGGACCAGCTGCCTTCCTCTCTTGTTATCATGCCTTCTAGGCCACGGGGAAATTATATCCTCTTTGAACTGTAAGCCAAAGCAACATCTTCTTTACATTGTTTCTTGTCAGGTGTTTGGTCATAGCAACAAGAAAAGTAACAAATCCAACCACCTCTACCCAGCTATCAATGCTAAACAGTGAGCAGCAGATACGCTGGAGCCCTCTAAGGAGCGTGCACAGAAGGGCGCAGGCTAGTTGGGCTCAAATACTCCAAAACATAGCAGCTGTATGCTGCCACAGAGATGGGTTGTGGGAAGCTGTGTGTGCCTGACTCTTCCTGCACCAAGGGCTTCTAAATTTTATCACACAGAGAGTCGCTGCGCTGCAAGGGGATGCACCGACGACAGGAAGGAGACTCACACGGATCGGAGACTCACCTCTCGGGAATCGACAGCTGCATACATAATGTCCATCCAGCCTTTGAAGGTTGCCTGGAAACAAGAAGGTGGAGGACAATAAGTGTCTGTCTGTTTTCCTGGACCCATCTGTCTCTATGGTGGCGCAGTAGGAGAGAGCAAGATGCTGAGTAAAGAAGGCTGGGGAGGAGAGAACTCGGGTGAAGGAAAGAAAGGGAGAAGACGAATTCCACATGACTTTAAGTAATCCAGAATAGTGTGGTACCGAAGATGTAGAACTTCCTAGAATGTGGCTTGAGCTGGGATGCCACTTGACTAGTTATAGGAACATCAGGAACAGGCTGTTCTGTGCTCTGTTGGGCCAACATTGTCTTAATCATTTTCCCCACTGATGCATGTGAAATAAGATAAGAAACATATCTGAAAGTAAGAACAAGACCACATCTCCTGTCTCCAGCTTTAACATTCTTTTTGGAAAGGTTAATGATTTTTAAATTTATTTATTTATTTATTTAAACATTTAATTTATTCTTCTCTCATACTACGTCCTGATTGCAATTTCCTCTCCCTCCTCCCTGCTCAGTCCCCTGGCCCAGTTTTAGCATTCTCTCTCTCTCTCTGCACATGTGGTGTATGTGTACGTGTTTTAATACACATGTGTGCAGAAGACAGAGGAAGTTATCTTGCATCCCTCTCTATTGCTGTCTGCCGTATTCCCTTGAGGTATGCTCTCTCACCGAACCTGAGGTTCGAGCTTTATTCTTCAGCTAGGATGGTGGCCAACAAGCTCTGCCGATGCTTCTGATTTCCCAGCCCCAGCACTGGGGTTCTAGGCGAGTGCCGACAAGCCCAGAATTTTACATGGGTGATGAGGATCTGAACTCAGGTCTTCATGCTTACATAGTAATTGCTCATAAGCCACCTCCCCGGCCCAGTTTTAGCATCCTCGAGGTCTCAAAAGCAGATGTGCTTTGTAACATTTGTCCAGTTTTTTCATAATGCCCCAGCTCCTGCATCCTGTCCTGACTATAATCTCCAGGGGTTAAGCGTAGTGCCTGATAGACCACGGCTACACAAATGTTACTTGGTCCTTGAATGCATGAACCGGGGGAGGAATACAGGAGCTCATAGGCAAATAAATGTGACAGATGTGTAAGTAACTGTAACCACACTACAGTGAGCTAGGACAGAACGAAGGGATGGATATAGACAAGTGGACAGCATGAGTGCACTTGACCGTTATCATCAACAGTATCCACCATTGCATCAAACTTAGCTATAATTGATTATCATATAGGAGATAACAAGAAGTGAAAGATAAAGCCCTGTATACAAGCTTCCTCTGTACACCCTATCACAAACTATCTCACAACATAGCCTCATGGATGCTCCATCTTCTTATTTTATTATCTTAGCCAGACTTAGCCAATGGTAGCCCTTTGAGCTCACACTCATTAGTGAGGGTTTCTCATCGAGGGCTGTCGTCTGTGGAAATACAGAATGGTTTCAGCTTATACTCAGTGCTGCCTCTTGTAGCGTCTCTGTGCAGTATCTTCTGGAAGAATCTGGAAGCTCCATGTACTAAGCAGCCAAAGGAACAGAAATGACGGATCTCAGACTTGACTCACCACTTGGAGAAGCGCGAGGTAGCCCATAGCGACATTGTCAAAGTTGACTTTGACGTTAACCCAGAAGAAATGGCCAGTGTTGTTTTGATTGTAACACTCAGACTTGTTATTCACAATTGTTGAATTCACAACGGAAAATGGGTTGTTTCTGGTGTCAACGCATCTCGAAAACTTCCCAGCGAAGAGGTTCACGCCCATGATGCTGAAGATGAGCCAGAAGATGAGGCAGACGAGGAGGACATTCATGATAGAGGGGATGGCGCCCACCAAGGCATCCACCACTACCTGGTAGGAAACCGAAGAGGACCTGAAATTCCCAAATGTCACTCATCTGTGATTCTTACACACATACCTGCACGTGGAGACTGGAAGACAGTGTCATCTTCAGGAATGCAACTTACCTCCTCTGAGGCAGTCTCTCATGACCTAGAACTCACCAGGTAGAGTAGGCTGGTGAGGAGCCCCCGGGGATCTGCTCTCCTCTACCTCCCCAGCTGAAATTATACTCATGCATCACCATGCCTGCCTTTTAAAATTATGCTTTTTACATGGGGCCTGGAGCTTGGATTAGATCCTCATGTTTGCAAGGTGAGCTCTGTGCTGACTGAGCCATCTCTCCAGTCCACAGCTGATCTGAAAACTCCACGGTTATTTGCTATGGTGACCACTTTGAGCTGGAGGTGGGAGTGGGCGGGAACTGACAGCAATAAAGAACAGGGTGGGTGGAGAGAAAACCATAGGACATAAACGCTGTGTCCAGAGCCAGGACACCTTCAGGTGGACTCTGGCTGAGGTGATGGGAGGAGGTGATCTCTACAATTCCATAGAGTGACAGGGAAAAGAGGTGACCAGAGAAGAGGTTCTTAAGATCAGACTTGAGGGAGACGAGAGAGTTAGATAACACAATGTCATTAGAATCTGATCGGGAAGGGACAGTGCAGAGCTGATATCTGGAGGGGGACCTGTCACTTTGGGTTAGTGGTATAGATGGCACAGGGGAAGATAGAGAAGGTTTGTGAAATGCCGCCAATCAGAGAAGTTCCAGAACGGGGTCTTACCCTCATGCCTTCAAATCGAGACAGAGCCCGCAGTGGTCGGAGGGCTCGGAGAGTCCGAAGGGCTTTGATGGATGCCACGTCTGAATACTCCAGGATCTTTGCTATGAGGCTTGTCAGAGAGATCTGGTGCAGGCAGAGACCAAAGCATTATCCTAGGATACTAGAATGTCATCTGGTGGAGAGAGACAGCCACTCTATGCCTAGCCTTCTAGTTCCTGCCTGCTCTGTCTCTCTAGCCCATTGTGCTGGCTCCCATCTTCTCCTGAACCCTTGAAAGCCCTTTTCCTTTACTGAATTAAAGTGTTTATGAGTGTATATTAATTATACATCATGATGGATTTTATATTTTCACACACACATATCTGTCTGTCTGTCTGTCGTCTGATATTTGCCTCCCATGATTCCCTGTTGTCTTCCTCGTCCTCTGACGTGTCCACTGACCCTCCCACAACCAATTAGGTCCCTTTTACTTCCATGTCTTATTTTTAGAAAACTCAGTGAGTTTCATTAGGGTTTCTTACAGGAGGATAGGCTTCTAACTAATGGCTGCACCACTAAGAACGTGTCTCTCCTTCCTCCAGCAACCACTAGTTGTCTATAGATTCCTGGGGATGGGTGGGACCTCAGAAGCCCCTCCTCAATCATGTCAGGGTAGTGATGGGCCCAATTTGTGCAGGTAATCACCACGGCTGAGAGTTCATGAGTGTGATGCCCATGGCATGCCTAAAAGACAGCATTCCACAGTGTATCATCCCTTCCTCCGGATCTACATTATTTCTGCCCTGTCTTCTGTGATGGTCTCAAGACCTATTCATTACGCACATGGAGTCCTGGTCAGAAAAACCCATTCTCACTCACTGCTATCCCCAGATACATTCAGTTAAATTTCGTTTTCCCTCCGGGCCCTAAGAACCTTGATATTTTGATTGATTTTCAGAGATCTGGGCAGCTGGTGTCCTTTCACTGCACCTATGATAAAGCTCATCGTGGTGGTTTGAATGTGAGATGTCCCCCACAGGCTCCTGTATCTGAACACTTGGTCTCCAGCTGGTGATGCTGATTAGGCAGGTTATGGACCCTTTAATGGGAGAAGCCTTGCCAGAAGAAATGCATCATTGAGATCACTGGGGACTGGTTTTGGGGGATTATAGCTTTGCCCTACTTCCTGTTTCTCCCCTCCCTCCAGCACAACCCTTGCTCCTTGTGTGAAGGTGAAAAAATGACCATCCAATTTCCTGCTCCTGCTGCCATGCTTCCTGTAGTGACTGACTCTCTCCCTCTGGAACCATAAGCCCAAATAAACCCTTTCTTCCCTAAGTTGCTTTTGGCCATAACACAGCAACAGAAAAATGACCAATATGTTAATGTGAGGGATTTAAAGTTACTCTTGATTGTATTTTCTCAGGAAATTGGGTTGTAAAGAATCCTGCTTATATGTCTATGTTTAGGTTCCTCTTGGTCCCTTTTGGTGACCTGATGGATTGGGACACTTTTGCCCTTTGTAAAATGAGAGAGTCAAGTGGAAAGAGGGGATCAGAAATTAGCTAGTTCTCATAGCAGGCAGTTGTCTGAGATCTAGCATTCGAGCCATGAATCCCTGTTAGTCTGCCAGTTCTTTTTAGGTGGTACCCCAAGGGCAGCAAAAGACCCAGGCTATCATGGGCTGGGGCCCAGACCCACAAGATCCTGGTTGGTTTTGAACTGAGGCTGAGCTTACTTACTCTGGTACCTGCACTAGGACTCAAAGCAAGGGGTTGACATGTGGCTCATTGTATCTGAAGCAATACCCATTCTCTGAATGGGTAGTTTATTCTACCAGGCCAACAACAACCACGACAAGCTGAATGAACCTCCTTCTTGCATTGATGCAAGTCTGACACCATCAGGCACCCAGCTGTCCATCTGTCTGAGGACAACAAAGTTTGGGCCAATTTTATGGCAATCTTTTGCACATTCTTCAGGGAAGCTTGTATCCTATTCCTTTATAGACCATGTTCTGCTTTTTTACTGTGGTTGCGATGAGATATGCAACAAAACACAGCTAAGGGGAAGAGGGGCTCATCTGTCTTGACTCTGAGTTACAACCCATCAGAGAGGAAGTTGAGGCAGGCTCCAGCAGCATCAGAGCACATCCCTAACAGAGCAGAGAACCACGAAGGGATCTCTGCTTGATTGCTCACTGCTTCTGCTCATCTGTCTTCACGGTTGTGCAGCTCAGGGGCCAGCCCATGAAATGGAGCAGCACACACTCAGGGTGAATCTTTCGATTCCAGTTGACAATCAAAGCAATCCCCCAAGACATGCCGACGGGCCAACTAGATCTAGAGAATTCCTCAGCTGAGACTCTTTCCCCACATGATCCCAGGTGGACATTTAAAACTGACCTTTAGATAAGATGGGAAGATGGTGGAC
Source organism: Rhynchomys soricoides (assembly GCA_019843965.1). Taxonomy (NCBI): domain Eukaryota; kingdom Metazoa; phylum Chordata; class Mammalia; order Rodentia; family Muridae; genus Rhynchomys; species Rhynchomys soricoides. The sequence continues at coordinate 221,499 of JADRCH010000034.1, read as the reverse complement.
CAGGTGGAGAAGAGGAGGATAGGTAGACAGGTGCTTGGGTAGATAAAGGATGTGTGGGCGGGAGGTTACGTGACTGGCTATTTGTTACAGTGATGAACCAAACAGTAGATAGAAGGTTAAACACCAGTGGGGGAATGGACAGAAGGAAGGAGGCAAGGATGAAGGGAAGACAGAAAGGTGAGTGGGAAGGGATAGCTAGAAGGAAACGGGGAGATGGGAGAAGTGAAGATGGATGGACTCTTGGAAGGATGGACGGAGGGAAGGAAAGAAGGAAGGACAGTGAATGGTGGAACAGATGAAAAGACGGATGTGTGGAAGGAAGGACAGACAGTCACAAGGGAGAAAAGATTCTTCCTCTCCCTCCTCTTCCTCTTCTCCCTCCTCCTCCTGTCCCTCCTCCTGTCCCTCCTCCTACCTCCCCTCTTTTCCTTCCCCTTAGTATTTTTTTTTTTGAGACAGGGTTCCTTCTACATAGCCCTGGCAGTCCTGAAACTCAGTATGTAGACCAGGCTAGCCTCAAACCCACAGAGATCCTGCCTGCCTCTGCCTCTGCCTCCTGAATGCTTGGATTAAAGGTGTGTGCCACCACACCCAGCTTAAGAAGAGACTTTAAGGTGACCAGGACTGGAAAACAATGACCTCTACATGTCTCTCAGCAGGTGACAAGCCAGAAGACTTTGATTTGTGAATAATTATTTCACATGCATAGAACTGTCACCTGTGACTTCGATTTCAGCCCTCTCAGTGAGTCCCTGTGGCACTGTGGCCTGATGCCCCTGGCTCACTAGCATCAGGAAAGAAGGGAGTTGCATGCTGGCCTGTTACAGAGGTATTGCCAACCTAGGCTAGACAGAATGTTCTGTCCTGGAGCCCAGCCAGATTCAGGAGGCAAATACCAGACATGGACATGCTTCTTGCCATCGCTGATGTGCAAAGCCCTGGTGCAGGTGGCTGCTGAAGGAGGGAGACAGAGATAAACAACCCACAGCTTATCCTGCTCACAGGAACTCTCAGCTAAACAGCAGTGAGCAAGCAACACAGGTTGGCATATTGAAAAGCCAAGAAGGAGATAATCTGCAAAAGAGCAGAGCAGTGGAGTGGTTTAGCTGTGGGAGTGATGGTGGCCTGTGTGTGGGACTCATGGCCGGTGCACTGATGCAGCTGTTAGCACTCAGGTGACAAGAGTTCAGCAGGACCTTCTGCTGCTTTTGCTGCTACCAAAGAGGAGCCAGTGCCCTGGGCTCAGAGGTTCACAGCCACAGCTGCACCATGGAAATGACTGTCGAGAATCTCCCAGTGTCCAGGGTGCCCAGGGTAGTTTTTAAGTTTCACGGGTGTCTTTAGCACAGTCATGGAGACCATGAAGCTAGCAGGCAGACAGTTTCTGTTTGAAGACCACGGTGCTCTGGGTGTTCACGTTATCTTGCTGTAATAGCTTTACTTTGCAGAAGCAGGAGCCCTGCAGGCTCGCCCGAGGGTCACCATCTCGTCTGAGCTGTGAGCATCCTGGAGCTTGCTGACATGCAATGTTATCCTGACTTCTCACTCAGTGCTCAAAGCAGCAGCCCCTGAGAGACTACCCATCAGCCTTGCAACTGTTCAAGCCATAGCCACCTGCCTCTGATGAGATTCCTACTTCCACCCTCACAGCCCCACTCACATTCACGATGAGGAAGTCCAGCCAGCACCAGGCATTGGTGAAATATTTTTTGAAGCCGTAAGCTACCCACTTGAGCAACATCTCGAATACAAAGATGAAGGTGAACACCCTGTCGGTGTACTCCAGCACGGACTTAACTCGGGGTTTTTCTTCCAAGTAGTTATCCTCAAAGGCCTGCAGTGAAGGAAGGAGAATGACTGGTATCACTGGAGTCCTGACCCATAGCGAGGACCTGTCCACTCTGCCCACAGCCTCCAGGGAACAGCCTCAGCAGGAAGGTTGAGGAGGCACCATGGGCTGTAAACCGAGACTTTGCAGCCCACAGGGGCATCGAGCCCTGATACTTCACAGGGCTGTTGAGTACAAGTGGGAAAAGAAACCTCAAGTTGGATTTTGGAAGCAAACCAAAGGGATGTTCACAGTGACTTATTTTAAAAATAAAAGCATAGAGGGATATCCACAGGCAGTCCATAAGAGAGGAAAGAATTGCCAAAAAAACTTCTGAAAGCGAGCGTTTTATTTCATGGGTAATCAAGGAAATTCAAATAAAAAAAAGAGACGCCAATTTTTCCTTTTATCAGAGGTAAAGATGAAAAAGAACAGAGACAGCCCCAGCACTGATGTGTTGGTTGGGCATTCCCTCTCAGGGATGATGGATGAGAGTGAAAAACAGCTAGTCTTTGGGAACCAAAGACAGCTAGCTTTGGGTGTCCGGAAGCTAGTCAACTTATCTTTAAGGCTGTGCTAAAGACACTGGGTACTACCAGTGTCGGCATGACTCTTCACATGAGGCTTCAAGTCTCCAGCTGCTGGGAGCAGCTTCATGGTTTGGATCAAATTGAATGTACTCTGGGAAGTGTTTAATAGGTTAGATGCCCACCAGGACAGTCCAAGGAATCTGCAGGAGGCTGTGGGTTTATAAGGTCTCCTGTTTGTCTCCATGTAGGAGAACCCTGGGATTTCCTGGACAGTCAAGGCTCCCGTGGGATCAGCCGAGGCTAGACATCGTATCTCAGCTCCTTTCCGTGCTCTTCCCTGGTTTGTTTCCGTGTTTCATCCACAAGCACTCCTAGGTAAGCTGGTGGATCAAGAGACATGGCTTCAACATCTGTATCTTGGACCAAACCTAAGCCAGGCAGGCATTCATAAATCCCCAACCTATTCAACATCTTTGGGCAGTATTCACTATCTCCGTCTATTATTCAATATTCTTGACAATATCTCTGATCATCACTCAATTTCACTCAGTATTTCCACAATCATTCAACATCTCCAATTGTCATTCAGGAATCTCCAATAAGTATTCAATATCTCTAAGGCAGTGCTGAAGATGTGTAGTCCGTGTGAAGTGTGAACATAGGTGCTAACTGAATGAATGGGGGCACATTCCTATGATGTCGTGGCTGTTAAGTGAGTTTGTATGAGCATATTTCCTGAGGAAATTTCCTGAGATAGAATGCACACATATATTTATTTTATAATATTTATATATTCTATGCATGAGAAAGCTGGGAAGAGCCACCCCAAAGTGTTTTCAAAAAAAAAAAAAGAGTGAGTTTCTCTCTGAATGACAGGAAAATGGTTGATTTTTTTCCCCTTTACCTTTTTCTATAATTTTCAAGTTTTTTTTTCCATTTTACTTTGTCAGATGAAAATTCATGTTTTTTTTTTTTTAAAGCACTCAAAGTAAAAGCATAAAGAAGCCTAAATTTGGTGCATGTCTGTTTGGTCCCATAGGAAAAAGAGCCAGGGATTGCAGGGGAGCTGCTTGGCGGTGGGGCTTGGGTAGAACAGCTGTTTCAGGATCTGAGTGCCCCCTTGGGAACAGGGAGACTGGTGCTAGACCGTAGAGAGAGGAGAGAGGAGTTGCAGAGAAAAAGAAGGGGACCTTTGGGGGAAGGCCTGTGGGAGGGGGGCTGTGAGGTGCTGAGGAAGGGATCCACTTAGCAGCTTTGGCCATTTCCTCTTCCCTTCCCCCTCCCGGCACCTGTCTCTTCCAGATGCTCTTCCTCTTGGCCGTACAGTGAACAATTCTGGCTCTCCTGGGCAGTGTGGCATTTAGTCAGTTCTTAAGCATTCAGTAGATTGTTTTCTTTTTAGAGAGCAAATGACACAGGACAAGCAAGACAAATGGACAGGAACATGGGAGAGTAGAGCTCTAGTCCCAGGTCCTAAACAGATTAGCTTGGACCCCAGCCGAGCCATTGGTGCCAGCGATCTCCTGTATGAAGCATGGCCAGCTAGGGACAGAAAGTCCCTTCTGGTGTCTGTGTCTACGTTACTTAATTAGGACAACAAGCAATGCTGCCCTGAGCGTAAGTCCATGGGAAGAGGGGCTTCTTTTCTTGTTCTCCAGGGCTCAGGCTTTGGCCAATGGCTTTGGGAATATCTCAGATCCTATCCCCTAAGACCTTGCTATTCAGTGTGGCTCTCAGCTGCCAGTGTCAGCCTCAAGCTTCAGCTTGTTGAAAATGCAAGGTCTTGGGTTCAGTCACCAAGCTCTCAAACTGGGCCTGCGTTTCCACAAGCTCTCCAGAGGACCAGCCATGAGGATACGATGCTTGAATGGACAGTGAAATCTGAAGAAGTAGCAGGCATGCGGTTTGTTAAAACAAGGGAAGATGGTTTTGATCCTCAGAAAAAGGCAGTGTGCTCTGGAGGTCATTGAGCAGAAAGCCAAGTGTTTAGGGATCCATTGTGGGTGAAGTTAGGTATTGCTACTGCCTAGTTGGTGACACTAGGAGAGTCCCCCAACCATTTGAGTCTTAGTTTGTCCATCTGTTAAGTGGGAGACATGCCCCCATTGCTTGAACAGTTTGTTTCTAGGTTTAGAATGCCTTGTGGGGGGTCCTGAGCACCTCCCATGCAGGGCTAAAGCTCTCCTCCCATCTGTAGCTGGGGACTTTCAGCACAAGCCTTGGGGGCAGCCCACCGAGGCAGCTCCAGCTCCAGCGCCTTTAGATGGAAGTCCAGGCCAGTTGGAGGCCATGGAGACAGGGACACCACCCTCCACTTCCTCCTCCTTACCAGTGCTCCGCTGCTGAGCAGAATCATGAAGATGATGAAACTCTCAAACCAGCTGTGCTCCACGATACGGTAGCAGGTTTTACGCACCTGCCAGCACGTGGCCCAAGGAAACTTAGTGGTATTCACTTGGCAGCAGGGACAGCGGCGAGTGCAGCCTGGGGGACAGATGGTGGACAGGGCCCTGATTAGCTTTAAGTGTCAGTGGTGTAGTCAGCCCACTGTGGGCAGCACCCTTCCCTAAGCAGTTGGCCCTGGACTCTATAAGAAAGCCAGCTAAGCGTGAGCCTGTGATGAAGAAGCACAACAGCATTCCTTCATGGTTTCTGCTTCAAGTTCCTGCTTCAAATCCATGCCCTGACTTCTCTCAATAGTGACCGTGACTTGGAAGCCAAATAAATCCTTTACTCCCTCAGTTGCTTTTAGTCATAGTGTTTTCTCGCAGCACAGAAGGTAAACTAGAACCAATAGTGATGAACAATGCAATAGGATGTCACCCTGGTCTGCAGAGAAGCCATTGTGCTGGGAAACGCTTTTCCGCACCATTGGGAAGAGTCCTTTTCTGGAACACAAGACGAGTGGCCCCTCCCAGCTCTTCTTCCAATCTAGCAAATGAGGGGTCCTTCTCATCATGGCTTTGATATTCAAATGCCCTCCCTAGGATCCTTCCTTAATATAAATGAACCTAGTTGTCTCCATCCTTATGCCCACAGATCTCTGGAAGCCTGATAAACACTGAGTCCTGCATTTGATGGCATCTGGGAGGCTACAGACTGACCCATGCTGGGCTGGGGAACCACCACACTGGGATAGGGCCTAGGTGCAGCTTAGCTAAATTCAAGTGGAAGCAGAAACTCAACGGAATGCTGCTCCCACAGTTTCTACTTATTTAAAGCCACCAAGGCTGCAATCACTGCCATAGTAGGAAGTATTTGTCTGTTCAACCATCATACAAGTGTTTATGGAGAATGTAATGGGCCTCACGTTTGTAAATACTACGGGGAAAAGTGGATCAGCGTAGACCACTTTATAGGATAACACCAAAGATTTAAGGGACCAGACACCCATGGCCCTTCTGGGAGTCCTTCACATCTCCAACCAGCTCACAGTGACACCAGTATAGTATCATTTTCCTCCTTTTACACTCAAGAGGCCTGATTTATAATCTCACAAGGTGTTCCCGAGGGTAAGGAAGGCATAATGTGCTCTGACATGTCCCAACTGTCGTGAGCCTGTTGGTTTGGTTCCTGTGGATGCCAGGTCATGGTTCTGGACACAGAGGTGCTTAGGTAAGTGTTGGGTGGGATGTTGACCCTGGATAACATAAGCACGAGGAGGTCCATGACTCTTGTACCTTCTGTGAAACAGTCATCAGGCTCGTCCAGGTCATCTGCCAGCTCAGGGATCTTCCTCAGGATCTCCTCTGGGTCCGGGCAGTCCACCGTGCTGCCCTCGGAGGAGCTTGTATCATCCACTCCCTACAGGGCAGAGGCTGGGGCAGTGAACGTGGCTCTTCGAAGAACCTGGCACATCTGTACATGGTTACTGCCTGTCTGGTGGGGCTGGGATCCCTGACGGGCAAGGTAAGCCCGTGAGGGGCTGCTGCTGTCTGCTGCTTTGGCATCCTCATGTGTTTAGGACTCAACACCTAAAGCAGGGACATGGATGCTCCCTGTGAAGCGCTGTGGCTTGGCCGAGCCAGGATGTAAACCTCCGGGCCATGATGGAGAGCTGGCAATGGCCCGAGACACCATAATTACACCCATAAAGATGCTCAGCTTTCAATGCGCTTGAATATTTAATCAGGGAGCTGTGTTGAGGGGCCCTGCTGTCCTCCCAGCAGCCCTGGCCTGTAATGTCTCCAGACGAATTCAATTAGGAGCCAGTGTTAGTGAACCTGATCGCTTGCTAATGGAGCAAAATGGTAGGGAGGGACCCCATCTGTCACTCACAGGCTCCTCCTTGCCTGGTCAGGGTCATGGCCAAGAAAACAAAAACAAAATTAAAACCTACACTCAGGAGGTGTATACCGAAAGCAGGGAGTCAGGAAGGCTAGGCAGGGGGACCACAGGACAACTTAGAAGGGACAGGACGCCCACATGCAGAATGTCACAACCCCCACCCAAACTGCATCTCAGTCCACTCTGTTATCTTAGTTTGCTCTGGTCAGCCTTGCCTGGGCTCAAAGCCAGGAGCTGACATTCCTCACACTGAAGGGCTTGATAAGTCATGTGTGTGTGGGTGAACTGTGTTCGTCTTATCTTGGCCAAGTCCAGTGGCTGTCACACAGCTGCACTTGGGCCGAGGTGTCAAGTTAAAGCTCTGGGTGTCTTACAGTGGCAGCAGAAGTATTAAATATCTGGAGTTACATATCACATGTGCGAGCGACTGTGTGAGAGTGCATGTGTGGGTGAATGCCTGAGGCTAGAGTTAGATATCTTCCTTAGCTGTTCTCCACAAAAGGCAGGGTCTCCCACTGAATGTGGAGCTCGGACTTGGAACATGGAACATGGACTTGATTAGATTGGCTACTGAGCACCAAGGATCCCTTTGTCTACCCCTTCCCCACAGCACTGGGATTACAGGGGTGCATTACCAAGCCCGACTTTTTACTTGGGTGCTGGGGAATCAGGTCCCTGTGCATGCCCACCAAGCACTTTGCCAACTGACCCACCTTCCTTGCCCCAAGACGCCGACTCTTAACAGGCATCTCTTTGCAGAGAGACTCTCCCCCAGGATTTGTAAGTGACACCATGGTTTATTTTTACCGCCCGGCATCCTGCAGCCGAGTGCTCTCCCTGCTCGGTTTTTGTGAGGCTGTCAGTTCACTGTGCACCTGTAGACAGCCTCCCTCCACCCCAGGCTGTTTTTGGTGAGAGAGAATGATGTGGACAAAAGACAGAGGGTGGCATCCCCGGGAAGACTCCCCCGCCCAGGGAACACCTCTGACTCTCCCTGTTGTCTCTGGAAGATTACCTGACTCTCTTTGTTCACAGTCTTTTGTCCCCTCTTTCTGGGCTGTCATTTTCTGGGCACTTACTCTGTTTCAGACAGGAACTGAACATTTGAAGAGCAGCTTCTCATCTAGGCTTTCAAATAACCTTACCAAATAGGCACTGCACACAGCCCTACATAGGCACTGCCACACGATTCTATATAGGCACTGCACACAGCCCTACATAGGCACTGTCGCACGATTCTATATAGGCACTGCACACAGCCCTACATAGGCACTGCCACATAGTCCTAGAGATGAAGACATATAGGCTTAGAGAGTGAGAGCTGGCCCAGGTCTTACAGCCTGGGGGACCACGTTCTCTTCCCATCCTTACAATGTAGCATGGTGTGATTCACCAGAGGTTGGCAGATGGTCCTGCAGTTGGGTGCAGCTTTGTCCAGTCTGCATGTCCCTATAGTACCAACCCCCCTGACAGCATCCGTCCAGCTGTTGGACCTCTCTAGGAAGCTCACATACCTACCTCAGCAGGGGCCTGAGGGCTATCCTCCCTCTTCCATCTTTCCCCCAGGTATGGAGCCAGGTCCTCAGAGGACATCCCGGAGGCTGGGCTCTGGGCTGCCTGGTGGTCTTCACACTTTTGGAGTTGTGGCAGCTGCTCCTGCTGATGAAAAAGGGCCCGTCTGGGTAACTGAGTTAATTCCAGTCTGGGTAACTGAGTTAATTCC
>JADRCH010000034.1:197819-213121 GCA_019843965.1 Rhynchomys soricoides | reverse complement strand
GTCTGGGTAACTGAGTTAATTCCAGTCTGGGTAACTGAGTTAATTCCAGTTGATCACTTCTGATCCAGAAGAACTTTTGCACGTGACAGGCCTTCAGAGCTAAGATCTTCACACATGTACCTTACATGCATACATATGTACACAGGTGTGAATTAAGCATGGGGGTATAGGTCTGTATGCAGCTCCTGGATCCCTTTGCAGGTACGTGACCTTAGGAAATCTATCTAATCTCTCTGATTTTTTTTTTTAACATTCCATCTACAAAATCAGGATGGTGAGGTTTACTTCATGTTGTTCTTCTGATCACTAAATATATCAATGCTTATATAATACACTGCAGGAGATTTGGCTCCATGGATGGTAGCCATGGCCATCAGAACCTTGCCAGAAACCAAACTGGTCATGGACTAAGGTCATTTGGGCATTCCTACCCCAAGGACCTCAAAGTAACCGAACATGCCCCTGAGTCACGGACAGCATCAGGGAGTTCATGCTCTCTACTCCCGGGAGGTGAAACTCTGGCCTCAGCTGTCACTCAGACAAAGGAATCTAGAAAATGATAGTTGGTAGCAGCAGCTGCTAGTGTACAAGTGACAGCTGTAGGGGAGGAAGGCAGTTGAGAGAGCTGTGGATGCAAGGCATAGCTTTGTGGCCTGGCCAGCAGCCCTGAGTGTCCCCAGGGAGCGTCTCGGATCCCTATACTTTTCATTGAACATAATGGATGCCCTGAGTCACCAAGGTTCTTGAGGGTTGATGTACCAGCTTAAAGCACTAGGAACCCATGCAAGGTATTGAGAAAGACTCTTTATCAGAAGGCTGCCAGGGTGCCTTCAGTTCTTTGGTTCTGAAGGGAATGTCATTTCCTTCTGAGGTCTCTTGTCTGGAAAAAAAAAAAAAAGCCTGTAAAGATGTCAGAGAATGACAAAGACTTTTCCTGTTCTGGCAGAGATGAAGTGAGCCTGCTTTCCTGTGACCTCCTAGCACTGGAGACACGCCTTTAGCTGTTCATGTAAGAACCTGGGCTGCCTGCGGGAGCAGGGGTACCTGTGTGAACAAAAGTACCTTGGAGTGGTCTGCAGCTCTCTTGCTGCCCCTGTCTCCATTTGCCTCCTCAAGAGGCTGACTCTTTCTTCTAGGCTTTACTGAGGTGCATGTCTACCCTGGAATGCTGAGCATGGCTTCAGCTTTTATTTGGCTGGGTTGCCTATGCCTGGCTTGCCAGGAGCTCACAGCTCTGACACTCTGGGGTTGGAAAGCCTCTCTGGTGGCTAATCTACTTGGTCATATTTAGAATCCCCATGGAAACACACCTCTGTGTCCTGTACTGAATAAGGAGAAAGTGAGCTGAGTACCAGAATTCATCTCTCTGTTCCCTGGCTGGGCCCAGTGTGTCTGCGTTGTCCTTGCTGTGAGGGACCTGATGGGTCTTCAAACCATGAGCCAAGCAAGTGCTTCCCCCTTTGAGTTGCTTCTATCAGATATGCAGTCACATCAGTGAGAAAAGTAAGGAATGTTACTTATCAAAAGTTCTCTCTTTTGCCTAGAGCCACTCTCTGCCCGACAGCCCCTCCCCATATTCCTGTGGCTATCTGTCCTCTGAAAAGACTTCTTACTTGACTTTTGGGGCTGTCTTCCTGCCAGGAGCTCTGAGAAGCCTGCTCCATATCTTCCTCAGGCTCATCGAGGTCAGATTCCCCCTCAGCAATGGGCACAGAGACCCACACATTAGGATCAGTGATGAAGTCGTCGGGGCCACCGAGAGCTGGCTTTTCCAGGTTCCTCACTGCCGCATTGACAGCATCAGTAGCAATGTGGTTCTCAGCTTTGGAGCTGGTGAGTGGGGGTTTCACCCCCAGCTGGGGCTCCATCTTGGGCCAGCGGAGCTGGCAGTGGCTACTGATGTAACTGGTAATGGCCCCACTGGCCCGATGGCCAAATGCCTGAATCCTGGCCAGTGCTAACTGCAAGTTGTTCACTTCACCGTCATCCTCTGGGGCTGTGAGATTGTCCGCACTGAAGGAGTTCAGCAGTAAAGCGATGAAAAGGTTGAGCACCTGAGAAAAGGCACAGAAGGGAAGACACATCCATCACTTTGCATGGGCAGCAGAGATGGATACTCTGATTGGCCTTCCTCCCTTTCATTCAGTGCAGGACCCTAGCACATGGGAAGGTGTCACCCACATTCAGGGGGCTCTTCCTTCTCAGTTAAGCCTCTCTGGAAATGTCCACACAGGCACACCCAGAGATGTGAGTCCTAGGTGATTCTAAATGCCACCATGTTGACAACTGATATCAACCATCATAGAGGCTCTCCAGCATCTTCACTGGCATAGTCTTGATCTCTTTGGCCTATTGCCTGGGCTGTCCCTGCCCACCTGAAAGACTGGAGTCTTGACCAAATGTATAGCCTGGGCACAGCTGGAGAGAGCTTTGGGGATGTCTTGGGTACCCAGCCCATGGGGACCCCAATCCTAACCCTAACTCTAACCCTAAGGCTTCTAAGTACATACCTCTCCCCTTGCAGTGGGGATCATCCTGGCAGCAAAAGAACATTTGGAGGAATGGTGGGTTTGAGGATCTACCATTAAGGATCAGCATAAAGCATTTGCGCCCCAGGAACCAGGGTGGGCGACAGACAAGTGCCCGACTGTGTTTTGATCCTCTCAGCTGAGCTTCCTCCCTCTTTGCTACAGATACAAACCGATTGACCTCTGGAGTCATCACAGGGAGGCACAGACACTCACAGGTGGAGATAGAGCTTAGCTGGGGTGGAGAGAGGTGTGGGACTAATTACGTCTCCAGAGGTCCATCCCCCAGAACCTTGGAGCAGATTGAAATAAGGTAAGCATCTGGGTACTATCCAGCTTGACTCCCCATCCAGGTCCAAGCTGAGAGTGCTTTTTACTCTCTTGAAGAAAACCATTTGAGCACCCCCGAGACCAGGCAAGAAACTTCCCTTTGACACTGAATAGCCATGGCTCGTTGAGTCCCTAGATGCTGCACTTGGCAATGCCCACACCTGTGAGCTTTCTTGGCTTTAAGCACATTGGGGCTTGGGAAAGTCACTCTCCAGTCCTGAGTTCCTCAGCTAGAGAATGCTGGAGGGGAATTTTCCTACTCTGTCTTCAAGCTTGCTCCTGGCAAGCCAGGCTGCATGGGAGCACAAACACTTCCCAGTGTGTGGCCCACATGGCTTTGATAGGTTTGAAAGCACTCCAATCATTCAAGGCTGTATGTGTGTCTGTACGTGTGAGTGTGTGCCTGTGGGTGCCTGAGGACAACCCCTGCTGGCATTCCTCAGAAGCAATCCAGCTTGGTTTTAAGACAGGCTCTCTTGTTTGCTCAGAACTCACTAAAAAGATGAAGCTGGTGGGTTAGCATGTCTCAGGGATCCATCTATCTCTGCCTCTCCAGTGCTGGGGTCACAAGAGGGTGCCACCATGCCTGGCTTTAAAAAACAAACAAACATGCTTTTGGGGGGGATTGAACTCAAGAGCTTTATGCTCATGTAGCGAGCACTTCACTGATGGGCTGCCTCCTCAGCCTTTAATTCACCTGTGAGGGGGTCACTACTCACCACCAGGTTGCCCAGCACCATCACAGTCAAGAAGAGGATGAGGCAGATGGATTTCTGGCTGACCTCCATGCAGACCCACATGTTCTCAATCCACTCCCCGCAGAGGATCCGGAAGACGACGAGGAAGGAATGGAAGAAGTCACACATGTGCCAGCGGAGCCTCTCACCATTCCACACAGAGACACCGTCTCTGCGGCACCCATAGTAGTCTGAGAGAAGCTGCTTTCCAACCAGGGCAAAGATAAAGACGATGATGGCCAGGATGAAGGTCAGGTTGCCCAGGGCCCCCACGGAATTACCAATGATCTTGATGAGGATGTTCAGGGTGGGCCAGGACTTGGCTAGCTTGAAGACCCGAAGCTGTGGAAAAAGAGACACTGTCTCAGGTCTTGGTTATTCTTTCTCATGATCTTATAGCTGAAGTCTTGACTAAAAGCCAAGCTTGTGAGACAAGCACCAAGACATCTCATGAGTTGGAGAGCGGGGGTGGGGTGCATTCAAGAGGCTGTTTTCATAGACTTTTCTTTTTACAAATCACTCAGAGCTCTGATCACTTTCCAGTGGTCTCTAAGTTGAAATGTACTTCACCAACTGGCAGACTGGCAGACCCAGGGGCCTCACACTAGGGAGGCTAGCCTTTCATCTGTTTCACAGTCATAGACTGGATCCTTCCTGGACACAGGGCTGCCCTCTGATGTGAGTTTAGCTGTAACTGGGACTCACAATACGAACAGCCTCACTCTTGACCTGAAGAGGGGGTAGCCTCCTTTGCTTAGGGCACAGTCCACTGCATCAGAGACACACATTGGTTAATTTTTTTAGGGCATTTTGTATCTTGGAAAAGTTGACAGCATCTGTTGTTGCTACTAACTCTGAAACACCAAGTATGATTTCATAGACCCAGAATACACACTGGGATTGACCAACCAACTCCCTTGCCTTCTGGCATGGTACCTAACTAGCCTGGGAGGTATGTGGAATTAATAGTGACTGAGCTAGGATGAAGACTTAAACTTTTCATTGTAGGGGATGGGGTCATGGCTTAGATGGTAAAGCACTTGCCACAGAAGCATGAGGGACTAAGTTCAATCTTCAACACTCATATAAAAACTGGGTGCAGTGGTGAGCACTTATAATCCCAGTCCTGGCAAGGCAAAGACAGGAGAGCCCCTGGAGTTCACTGGCCAGCCAGCCTAGCTGAACCTCTGAACTCCAGGTTCAGCTGGATCAAAGAGTAATGCGGATCCGCCATATTCCTAGATCAGTCCTTGCTCAGCCATCGTCAGAAAAGCTTCCTCCCACAGCAAATGAGAACAAATACAGAGACCCACAGACAGACAATATGCAGAGTGACAGAGCTTGGGACACTCAGCTGCTATCAAATCCCTCCCTTGAGGACTCAGGGAACCCTGTGCAAGAGGAGGCAGACGGAGTGTGAGAGCCAGAGGGGGATGGAGGACACCAGGAGAACAAGGCTGACTAAATCAATGTGACCAAAGCTCATATGAACTCACAGAGACTGAGGCAGCTTGCACAGGGCCTGCATGGGTCTGCACCAGGTCCTGTGTGTATATACTATGGCCTCAGGTTAGTGTTTGTAGAGGATTCCTGAATGTGCCAATGAGTGGGTCTATGATTCTGTGCCTTCTCTTGGGCTCTTTTCTTCTGTTTGTCTTGTCCAACTCCAATATGGTAGTTTTATCTTCTTATATTTTATTACCTTACATTTTATTATTGAGAGACAGAAAGGGAGTGGATCTGGATGGGAGGGAAAGTGGGAAGGAACTGGGAGGAGTGGAGAGGGGGGAAACTAATCGGGATATATTATGTGAGAAAAAAATGTATTTTCAATAAAAGGGGGGGAGCAGTGTGGAGAGTGATTGAGGAAGACACGTAGTGTTGACCTCTGACCTCTGCCTTCACAAGCACACACATGTGTACAGTTGCCCTCACCTGAGCACACAGACATGAGTGTGCATGCACACACACACACACACACACACACACACACAGAGTGAGAGAGACAGAGAGAGAGAGAGAGAGAGAGAGAGAGAGAGAGAGAGACTTAAGTGTAGATGTAAGTAGGCTGAAGTCTCCAACAAGGGAGAAGTAACATGCACAAAGATACCTAAGCGTTTGAAAATACATTTGTGTGATCCTCTAGTTCTCCAGAAAGAAACATACAGGCTCCGGTGTCGGCAAGCCACCTACTAGGAGACACATGCAGGCCTAGGTGTTGGGGACCTGGCGCTGAACAGGAAGGACGGCAGCCATTCTATCATCTACAAAGCAGGGACAAACCCCAAGAGACAGCATGTGCAATGCCCATACTGTACTTGTCAGCTTGTCTGTGTGAGGAGGAGCCATGCTCACCTTAGGCCTGGTCTGGAAAGCACTCTCTTCATAGTGGAGACAAAAATTAAGAACTAGTCCTGAACTGGACAGAAGCAGCTGGCAAACACAAGAGAAGGCAGAACACAGTCTTTCCTTCCACGGAGCCCCTTGTGGAAGGTGTCGAGGGTGCAGTCTTCCCTAAACAGAAGCCTTTATTCTCAGTAAGATTTGAACAGATGGAAATGGGCAGGAGAGATAGGGTACTGACCCTGCATAGCAGCCACCCACCACACTACAGAGCCTTGGGAACAGTGAGGGACAAGGGGACATGCTTATCAGCACCTGAGCAAAGTATCAGGTAGCCTACCCTAGTCAGAATGACTGTCGTCAAAAGAGCAACTGGTGGGCTGGAGAGATGGCTCAGCAGTTAAGAGAGCAGACTGCTTTGTGGGAGACCAGAGTTTGCTTTCCAGCACCCATGATGGATGGCTCACACTGTCTGCAATACCAGCTCCTGGGGATCTGATGCCCTCTTCTGGCCTCCAAAGGCACTGCACTGACATGCACATATACATGCACACAGACACATGCACACACATAAGCATACCTCTATATCTGTCTATCAATTGTCTATCTATAATCAATCTATCAATCTGTCTATCTATCAATCATCTATCAATCTATCTATCTATCTATCTATCTATCTCTCTGTGTTAGGCATTTACACTTGCCTTAATTGGACTTTGCTAAGAAAATTAGTGGTTTTCTTAGGTGAGGTAGAAGGGTTAGACATTACTGTTAGAATCTCCTTAGAGATATTGATGATTGTCATCATTAATCTCTTGTAGAGTTATAAGCAAACAGTGTATACTCCTCAATCTAGGACATGAGTGGAGTCATCTTCTATTACATTTTGTTTTTATAAAAGACACAATAAACAATAACTGGGACCTGACCACTTGTGTTCCCGATTCTCAGCCAACCAGTTAGCACACATTAAGTCAGCCAGTCAGTCAGCACACATTAGGGAGTCTGTCCACTCCTGGGGCTGAAGGGCCACAGCCCGCTGGCTCTTGCTAATGCCTGAGTGAGGAGAGCAGGCCAGCAGTGCCCTGTGTCCCCACTCCCCTCAGCTGTCACCTTTGTCCCTCAGCTAATTGTCCTCCACAGTCTTTGTCTAGCGTAGCATTATGACCAAAGAAACTCTTCACAGGCTCATGCAATCATTTATAAACAATTATTTTTGGTAGGTGTTGAATATTCATCTATCGTTAATATACCACTTCTTTAGTTAATCAATCTCAGAATTAATATAAACACTTCACTCTGAGGGAAACAGGCTCGAGAGAAGCAGTGTGTATCTGCTCAGTTAGAACTGACTGAAGTCAACCTCTCTCTTCTCCATATTCCTATTTTCATACTTCTTCTTGCTTTCTCTTCATAGTTTTTTCCTTCCTCTCTTATCTTTGTCTCTTTCTCTCTTTTTCTTTTCCTTGCTTAGCATGCTCAAAACACCAGGCTTGAGCCTCAGTATTTAATAAACCAGGTATGGTGGAGCATACCTATAATCCTAGCCCTTGGGTGGTGGAGGAAGGAGATCAAAAGTTCTGAGTCATTTTTAACTTAGAACAAGCTGGAGACCTGCTCTACACAAGACTCTGTCTCAAAAACCAAACCAAAATGAAACATCCTGAATTTGAGTATAAGCTTGTGATTGACTGTGGTTGTCATGACATTCCAAGATAGGCACATGCTTTGGAAATATCTCACTAATTTATAAAAAATGAAAGGGAATAGAATTCCTGGGAATTCTAAGGAAAAGAAGCACTTAAGTCAAGACTTCACTAGTGATGACTCAGCATTATTACTCTCGCGACAGAAAGGCCTGGGGCAGGAAAGGGAAGAATTGAAAATCGGGACAGAGAATGAGCTTGGAGGGTATGCCACACTACAGACGCACAGCCAGTTACATGTGTGAAGGAATGACACTGCATAGTAAACAAGGAGCCCTGAGTGGAAAAGACAGTGACCTTCCAGACTTAGAAATCCCTGCTGCCCAGTTTTCCATAAGTGGGAGGCACACTCTGAAGGTTGCAAGGCCATCTTCAGGTGCAACAAGGTCCCTTCTGCAGGAGACCAGCCAGAGCCACGGGATGTGCATCAACTGTGATATTGGTGAGAAACAGAACTCTACTGGGTCCAGTTGCTGAGGTTTTCAGTTCTCTACTTACTGGTATATATTTTTAAGGAGCTTGGAGTAGATTCCAGGTCCTTGTTCATGCTGTAAAAGAACTCTGTCAAGATTAAGAGACGATATAAAATGAAAATGCTCGATATGACTGTTAAGTTGGAAACAGAAGATTGTTATAAAATGTTGTCCTTGGAGAAAGTACACAGTTTTGCCAACTTTTGATTTTGACTAAGCTAACGATTGATGCTCTAATTTCTAAATTAACTACTCAAAGAACGAAAGCAGGATATTTAGTTTCTAAATCGGTAAATGGGGGTGCATAATTCACAGATGGGGAAAGGAAAGGGAAGGGAGAAGAGAGAAAAGCAGAAAGAAAGGGGGGCAATAGATCAAGTTAATGATAAATGTCCAAATATATCTGCATTTACATTGAAATGGGTGGACTAAGGGCCTTGGCTAAAACTTAAAGATTGGATTGCCAGAGCTGAGTAAGGACCAGAATCTGACTGTATGTGATTTGCAGGAGGTACACAAATGCTGTAAGTACAACCACAGATACAGATATACTGGGCAGATTCTAAACCAGAAGAAAGCAGTCTCTTTAATTATTGCCAAGAAAAATAGACCTATTTTTTTTTTTAAGGAAGGCAGAAACATTTCTAAAACACAAAGAAGGTTATTCTTAATAATAAAAGTTTGACTTTACCAGGAATGTATAAAACTTAAAATATGTGTGCACTTGATAATCCAGACTCAAGACAGAACCACGCAAGCAACAGATAAGCCATAATCATATCAGAGATATTTTTAAGCACCACTTTCTCAGTAATTACTATAACAAGCAGTAGACAACAATAAGCCAGGATATAAAATGCAGCATAAAGTCATAAAGTCCCTCTACCCACAGCACAGAGGCAGTGCTGCAACCCACAAATGCAGCAGACACATCATAGTTAAGAGTGTGGGAATGTTTCTGATATATGGCGCCAAGGAGAAGTGATAAAATGTAAAAGCCTTAAAAATCTATAGCATACATTGTTTGACTTGAATACAACGGAGTTCGAGACCAGTGACGCAAAGTAGAAATCCCACACCTTATGAGATGAAGAACCATGCTTCTAATTAACCTTGGAGTCCAAGGATGAATCAAAATTGAAATTAAGAAAGCGTTAGTATCAAACAAGGAAAATCTGACAGATTAAAGCCGTTCTTAGAAGGAAATAGAAGCTTTACATGAATTATATAAGAAAAAATAGACCAAAAATTGTATGTTAAAAAGCTAGGAAAGAACAAAATAAGCAGGATGGAAATGTAATTAAGATAAGACGCACAATTAATTGAAATCAGAAAACATCAATGATGTGGTGAGGACCAGCATGCTACGAGCTGCTTCTTTGAAGAAGTGAATTAAATCGATGGCTCTCAACAAACTTGATGAAAACTAACGAGAGCCATCATGAGCCATCATCTCTATGAACGGGAAAGGCGCAGACACAGCTGACATAGACCCTTAACAAAAGAGAAGAAGGTGTCCACAACTTCATGTCAGTAACGCTGAACATCTAGATAAAGAAGGGGCTGAAGGAGCTGAGGGAGTTTGCAGCCCCAGGGAGGCAGCAACAGTGGCACTGGCCTGACTACCCCCCCCCCCCCAATACTCCTGGAAACTGATCCACCAACCAAAGAATACACATGGAGGGACCCATGGTGCAGGCCACATATGCGGCACAGGAGGGTCTTGTTAGCCATGGGGGTGGGGGTGGGGGGGAGAGGTCCTTGGGCCTGAGGGTGTTAGATCCCCCAGTATAGGAGAATGCCAAGGAGGGAAGATGAGAGTGGGTGGATGGGTGGGTGGGAGAATACCCCCATAGTGGCAGGGGAGGGGGGAGGAAATGGGAAGGTTACAAAGGGGAGATCTGGAAAGGGGGAAACATTTGAAATGTAAATAAAATATGAAAAATAAATAATAAAAAAAAGAAAGTCTGAATCCAAGACAAAACAATTTACAAAAAGCCAGCTTGAGAAATAAAGACCGACTCATTTCAGAACATCAGGAAAATCACCACTAAGGAAAGTCTTGGCCCCATAGATGGCCTGCCTACAAGTCCACCACACTCCCAAGGGGCAAATGATTCCAAAAACATGCAGAGATGCTGCATTCAAAAAAAAAGAGGAATATTTCTCAGCTTTTGCATATATGCTTGATACTAAAACCTGGGAAGGATTAGGTAAATTTAGAAAACCTACAGGCTGACTCATCAAAATGGATGCAAAAACCTTACAGATTATTAGCAAATTGACCCTTTCTGTTTATTTAAACTTATTAAATTTATTCATTTTATTGAAAATGCACCACAAACGAATTGAGTCTACTCTATGAACGTAGATTGGCAATAGAAACTCAATTCTGTTTTTTAGTAATGTGAATGTGTGTGTGTGTGTGTATGAGTGTGTGTGTGTGTGAGTGTGTGTGTATGAGTGTGTGTGTGAGTGTGTGAGTGTGTGTGAGTGTGTGTATGTGTGTGTGTGTGAGTGTGTGTGTGTGTGAGTGTGTGTGAGTGTGTGTGTGTGTGTGTCTGTGTGTGGGTTTGGGCATGTGGGTTCTCTGCAACAGTAGCATATGTTTTTAACCACTGAGCTATCCCTCCAGCCCCTGTATGGTTCTCTTAATGTGATTTTCTTTTTCTTTTAGGGGTAGAATCAATCTGATGTTTTTGTTTTTTGATTGCCTTGAAAAAAATTGTACAATACAGAACATGAAGCGAAGCTTCCGCTTGTGTCCATACCTGTGAGAATCAAACTAGGGTGGTTAGCATGCATGTGGTCTTCAACGCTCACCACTTATTTCTGGTGACAACGCTTAGAATTTTCCCTTGTGTTGCTTCGAGACATGCAAGGCATTATTGTTAATTATTAATGTGATTATATTACATGCAGAATAATAGTTTGGTAAAATTAAAGACCTGTTCACGATGAGTTTTTTATTAAAGAAAACCTGCAAAAATCTCAGACTTGTTGAAATGTTGAAAGTATCTCTTAGCAGCCAAGAAAACGAGGCTGCCTGTTATTAAGACTTCTTTTTTAGCAGGGTACTAGATGTCCCAGCCATCACAGTCACATAGAATTAAATGGCATGGAGGTCAGAAAAGAAAAACAAAATGTATTGTTAGCACTTGATATGATCACGTTGAAAAATCTAAAAGACTCCGTGGATGAATCATCAGAATTAAGAAAGGGGACTTCTGGGTGCAAAATATTGACTATCAAAATGCTGGCTATAATTAGCAGACTATTTCAAAATATGTAAGATCTGTGCTGGGAAAGGGATGGAAAATTAGTGAGACTGGAGGACTGAGCTGGGGGAGGGTGCTGTCTGTAGGTCAGAGGGTTATGTAATGAAGACTTTCTATCCCTTCCTAAATCGCCTGCTCGAGTCTGAATAAAAAGAAGACTCAAGAGTTTGCGTCTGTGTTGCTGTGGGCATGGCTGGTTTCTCCAGCCCTAACGGAAGTGCAGGGGCCAGGATATTCTTAGAGTAAAATCAGGTGGGTGTATCAGCCACTCTTCTCACGGCTGTAATCAAATACCTAACAGGAAAAATCTTAAGAGAGTTTAGGGAACATGGTCCATTATGCTGGGAAGGCACAGTGGCATTGACGTCAGAGTCCTCGGCCATGGGGGGCAGGGAAGGGGGTAGAGGGCTGCTGAGGCTCAGCTTCCTCCCCTCTTTTTAGTCTGTCTGCCCACCCTCCACCTGTCACTCACAGGCAGGGCAAGCGCTCCCTTCCCAGTTAAACCTCCCTGAAGCACACTCTCACACACTCAGAAGTGTATCTCCTTGGTGATTCTAAATCCAGGCATACTGGCAAAGAAGACGAACCTCCACAGCAGACACAGACATGTTCTAGGCTGCAGTAACTAAGACAGCGTGGTACTGGTACAATACATCGGTGGAGTAAGACAGCATGCTTTAAATTATATCAAGACGGGTGACTGAATTTGGGGAAGGGCAAAAAGAGTTTCATGGGATTTCTTATCTTTTTTTCTTCTCCTTTCGTTTCTTCCTTTCCTCAACCAATCCAGACATTTTTACTGAGTCTCTTCTTGTGTACAGCTTGTGCTTAGCGTCTGGGGTAGGATGGCAGGAAGGAAAGCCCTGGGTTTAGCCCGATGGACTGTGGGAACAGCCTTATAACCTCAGAAGAGCAGTGTGGTTGAAGAGGGGATGCGTCAGCCCAGAAGGACCAGGACTGGCTGAACCTGGGAACAAGTATCCGAGGCAGAGGATGGGTGGCCAGGCCTGTGGCTGGGAAAAAGCAGCTGGGAGAAAAGGGGCGGGGCTTGCTGGAGCCTCACAAACCGCCCCAAGGATTTCAAGGTTTATTCTCAGACAAGGGGACGCCACTGGGGAGCTATTTGTGACAAATGGCTCTTGCCAGCTGAAGGTGGTCATGAGAGTAGACGCTGTGTTGGTTTGGGAGGTGATTATAGTAAGCTACCACGCGCTTGACTTTTCTGAAATTTAAAGTGGTTTTGAAGACTAAACACTGCTCAGTGAAAGCACACAACTGATTGTCTTGGCTGTGTGTTTTCATGCAGGAATGCACACAGTTCAGGGTCATCTCTGACTGCAGGGCAAAGGAAAGGGGCTGGGCATCTGCTGATAATGTAATAATGCTGATAGAGCATGGAATCCCACCAGGCTATAGGGAGCACGGAAGGGAACCTGCACTGGATGAGGAATGAGGGGGATGAGGTTAGGACATTGTGAACTGATTCTCGAAGGTTACAATTGGAAGTTAGGTGTGTAGGAGGCCCACCCCTGCCTCTCTCTCACAAGAATGGGGAAACCTGGTGGAAACAGTGTGCATCGGCTCTAGTTGTTTACAAGTTATAGTCATTTGTTACTTATGACATATTCTGGGAATGGCCACTCCAGTTCTTCAAGCTTGTCTCTGGCTGGCTTCTAGGAGTCAGTGAAACTCCAAGAATCCTCCAAATGGCTTGGGGACTTGAGGACATCAGTGTCCTCAGACTCTCCTGGGACTCTAACAGGTTTGGCTGACAGAAACATTTGTGTGGCGTGGAGGGCAGACATGGAGACCAGGAATTGAGTGGGGAATGCCTCCAGTAGAGAGCGCCCTGGAGCTGAGTTTGGAGCCGGGCCCTTGTAGAGGCTGAGAGGAGGCAGGCTTTTGTGGGTGCAGTATTGAGCTCTGAATTGGGCAACTAAGAAACAAGAGATGGCCTTTTTGAGGGGGACAGAGCTGAGACTCAGCAGTCAAGCAACATGGATTTGACACTAGGTCAGACACTAGTTTGCTGTCCTGGCATCGGGGAAAGACTGAGTTCATTATTTAAATAATGGTATGTCTTTGTTTTGCTCATCCTAGGGACTTTAAAAGCAATAGCCTCTCTGGATTGGGAGCATAAAATGTTTCTTATTATATCAAAAGTGTAATACTGTGTAACCACATCTTCAGAAAATGGCGGATGTTGGAACTTCATTATTGGGACTGCTGTTTGGTAAGAGAATGGAACGCTGTTCTGAAGTCCCTTTTGGTGCAAACAAGGAGACCAAGGCACAAAGATTGCGTCCACCCCACTTTGCATGAGGGAAAAGCTGGAATCGCCCAACTGGGTCTCAAGGCTGTTCAGAACCATGACCTGCCTCGCTCCTACAAGAATACGAGGGGTGGTGGGAACTGGCTGGTAGAGTCCCCAAAGATACAGTGCCTGTCCCGAGGGGTCAGCTTCCCTGAACCTGACTGAGTAGGAACTTTCCAAGCTGCCAAGAGAAGATGTTACCAAGCGGAAGGTGCGGAGCACAGACAGGCTGCCCTTCTTGGATGTGCTCAGCTCCAGCAGGCTCACGGTGACAATGACGCAGTCAAAGATGTTCCACTTCTTCTGGAAGTAGTAATAGGGGTCGAAGGCAATGATCTTGAAGGCCATCTCCATCGTAAAAAACACGGTGAAGACCTGTGGGCGGGGACAAGTGTTCACTGCTGTGAGGTCTCTGCCCAGGGAGGATGGGGACAAGGGCATCGAGAAAAGAATCTTGTTTACAAGATAGCAAAGCATGCTGGGTGTCCTGGCACATGCTTGTAACCCCAACCTGCAGGAAGCTGAGGCAGGAGGATCTCAGGGTTGAGGCCAGGCTGGGTTATACAACAAAATCCTGTCTTAAAACAACATTAAAGGAGGAGGAGGAAGAGGAGGAGGAGGAAGAGGAGGAAAAGGAGGAGAAGATGGAGGAGGAGGAGGAGGAGGAGGAGGAGAAGGAGGAGAAGGAGAAGATGGAGGAGGAGGAGGAGGAGGAAGAGGAGGAGGAGGAGGAGGAGGAGGAGGAGGAAAACAGCAGATCCTTTTATCTGTTCTTGAGGACTGTAGATGGGAATTTCTGAGCCACTGATGTTCAGAGAAGACACAACAGAATTCAGATTTCCATCTCTCTCTCCCTCCCTCTCTCTCTCAGATTTCCATCTCTCTCTCCCTCCCTCTCTCTCTCTCTCTCTCTCTCTCTCTCTCTCTCTCGTGTGTGCACGATTGCGTGTGTGTGTGTGTGTATGTGTGTGTGTGTGTGTGTGTATACACTGTGTGTGCATGGATGTGCATCAGTCTATGTAGAGACCAGAGGTTGACATGGAGTGTCTCACCAATCACTCTTTACCTTATTCGTTGCCCAGGGTGTCTGACTTGAACCCAGAGCTCACCTATCCGGCTGTACTCCATAGCCAGCTTGCTCTCAGGGTCTCCTATATCGGCCTTCTAAGTGCTGGAATATCAGGTGGGCCAACTCACCTACCTTCTCACACTTATGTGGGTGCTGGGGTCTAAACTCCCTTCAGTCCTTGGGTATAGTAAGTGCTTTACCTGCTGAAGTCCCCCCACCTTTGTTCTTCCACTGTAGTGGTGGTGGGTGCAGAGTAAATGGTAATGATTAGGGCAAACTTCACTATATAATTATGTCAGCAAGAGTCAGTCTGGTTCAGCAGCTAAAATGTGTGATAAGACTGAGGCAAAAATCCCAGCTCAGCCACATCCTAGCTTACCTAAGCTTGAATAAGCAAGGTGTCCCTTTTTTTGCCTTGATTTTCTCATCTGTGTAATGGATATAACAGGAGTAAATGCCTAGCTAGTTCTCAGTAGGCAGTAAGTCACGAATAAATAGCAGTGACTAAGATCAGCGATCTACGG
>JADRCH010000034.1:187819-192819 GCA_019843965.1 Rhynchomys soricoides | reverse complement strand
GTGTGTCCTGTTGTGCATTTGATGCATGAATGTGAAAGTTCAGGTGAGTGTGCTTGTTGCCTTGAGACAGGGCCTTTGATTGAACCTTCAGTTCACCGATGTGGCTAGACTGTCTAGTGAGCTCCTGGGAGACCCCTATGTCTGGTCCCAATGCTGGGTTGCAGGCACATGCAGCTGCCCCTCTCCCCTTTTTTTTGGCATGGGTGCTGGAAATTTGAAGTCAGGTCCTCATGCTTGTAAGGCTGAGCTAACTTTCTGCCTGCTTTGATGATCCTGTGTAGATCCAGTGGGGACCAACACCTTCCATGTGACTAAAGTCCAGTGCACATCACCTGACATCTCCATTGCTTTGCGTCTGCTGAACCTTCTATTCTCCCTGAAGGAGTTTGAACCCTCATCTCTTCTCCACTTCCAGGTCCTCTCTAATTTCTGCATCTTTTTTTTTTTCTGTCTCCAATGGCACCATCTCTTGTGAGCAGCTATGTTGTGTTGTAGTTTCCTGAGAAACTCTGCCTTAATTGTCCGTGATGTCGCCTCATCTTCTCGTGTCTTTTCAAAGCCTCCATGTCTTTAGAGTGCTACAGTATAGCTGTAGGTCCCTCCCCTCATCTGGATTACAGAGCCATTATCACTAAGCTAGCTCTCCTACCAGACACACTACCTGGAGGTTCCCACTTCCCATCCAGCATGTCCCAGATCCTGTGCACCTTCTCGTGTCTTGCCTGTTCCAGAACCACCTGTGCATCATGCAGTCCCGAATCTCCCCGTGCAAGCCTCAGCTCTCTAACATCCCTGGCACCACCCCCCAAGAGTCTAGCACCTCAGCTCTTCTCCCCACTTAATCCCCACCCTCTCAAGGATCTGAACGACTTTTACAAAACCCAAGTCTTGCTCTCCTGCATCCAGCCCTTCAGTGGCATCCCACTGCTCATGGATGAAACCCAGTGTCCGTTAGAGACTAGTGAGGGTTTGTGGATCTGGGTGTAGACGGCTTATTTTGAGCCCTATCCCTGCCCCTGCCTTGATGTCTATATCCCAGATAGCTCAGGCTTTTAAATGTCTGCATTAGGATCTGTCTGCCTAGGATACTTCCCTGGCCCCGGACAAAACTCCCTCCACTTCTCTTAGTATCCTGCATTTCTCCAAGACACTCAGCACCCCACGAGCAACTTGTCTCATGGCCCCCTCTTCTGCTAAGTGTGATAACAGCTGTGCTCACAGCAGTGAGTCTGAGTCTGGCCTTCTGGTTTGGATGATTGTCAAGTCTCAGCTTGCATGCCAAGCCTGGATGGCTCGCAGGCCTTGAGTTAAGTGAACTGTCATGCTCCTACTGGCTTGAGCCAAACCTTCTCTGGTGCAGTCAGTTGCCCTGAAGGAAGTGGTCCTGTAGATCCCATCATGACTCTGACAGTATGAGGCACCCTCCATGAACCTCGTAATGGATGTAGCACCCAGCTAGAGAATATGATGCACTTACTGCTCAGAAACTCTGGCCTAGGCTGGTGGTATCTTTAATATGGTGTCTCCTGACTTTCCTATCACTCCTGAAGCCCTCTCTTCTTCCTATCCCAAGATGTTTGATCATTTCTCATTTTATTTTATCAGCTGTTCAGTTCATTACAAATCAGCACCACTCTCCAAATCCCTCCTTTGGGCCCCATGCTCCCTCACCATGAACTCAGCAATTGTTTGCTAGTGCCCACGATGCAATACCTAGGTACCTAGGTACCGAGATCCAGCTGTGAGCAGAGGGGGTGGATCTCCCGCCCTTGTGGGCTTTAAGCCGGAACAACAACAGAAGGTGATAACTGACATGAATGAGACCTAAGTCATCCAACCTCACAAAATGCTTCGAGGCATTTCTCAGTCACAGTATATCACCAGTGAGAAAACGGAGGTACAGAAAGCCAGGAGAACCCCAAAGTCATAACCTTGCTAGAACTGGCAGAACCCAGCTGCAAAGCCAGGCACATGGGCTCCAGCTCCGTGTTCAGCCCTGCGGCCTTCTCCACTCTAAGACTTTCCCTGCTCTAAAGTGTGATGTACTTCTCTTCACATTTTTCTTGCTGAGTCAAGGTCATGTGGTCCAGCCTGGCCGATCTAGAACTCACTTCTTCTGTTTCAGTCTTCCTAGTTCTGGAGTTTGGGGGACACACCGCCATGCCCAGCTTTTGTCTTATCCCTGGAAATTGTATTTGGTGTTTATGCCTGAGGAACGTTCTCTCATGGTTTTCATATGCTGATTCCCCTGGCTCCATTCAGATTTCTGGCCATCCCAGAGAGGCTGCCCTTTCTCTACCACCCAGTCTTACACTGCCCTGTCAGAGTCCCTGCCTTCTGTTGCCCTCCTTTACTTTCCCTGTCAGCCTTCATCACTGTCTCTATAGCTACTTGTGCTGATCAGCTCTGTCTCCAGGGTGCACAGTCCATGACAGCAGGTGTATATCTTGCTTACCATAAAATCTCAGGCTCCTGGAGCAATGCCAGATGTCTAACAGATGCCCAACAGATGTTTGAATAAATCATTTTTTTTTTTAAGTTCTGAGGAATAAGTGAAAATGCAAGCTATCTGAACTGTGCAGCACAGCCTGTGGAGCTGCAGGGGCCTTCCGTAATGGGGATGCAGGTAGGTGGATTTGTCAAAGACAAGATTCTACCTATCCTGTAGCAAAATAAAAATTAGGCTGGAACAGCCTCTGTACTCAGAGAGGAGGACACAGCCATGCTGTCTTGGGACTTGTGTGCACAAGGGCCATGACCCAGTCCCTCCTGGTTTCCTCTCCTACTCCTCAGCTGGATCATAGACACATTCCCTCAGGAGACTGAGTCTGTTCCCGTTTGGTTGACAGAATTGAAAAGGGTTTGGTGAAGTGGATTGGCTAATTTACTTAAGCTGTCTTCCAATGTTTGGCACAGTAAGAGCTCGAGACAGAAACAAAATCTTAATAATGGAAGTTATAGGCTAGGAGAACGTGAGGAATAACTCTGCCGTCCCAGGAAATGAAAGCCTTGAGTTCTTCACACACCTGGGACCCAGCTGACGTTGTCTCAAGCTTCTGAGAATCTAGTTTGTGAGCACTGGTGAAGCAGATGCTAATTTGAGTAAGAAGTGAACCAGGGCACTTCTCCATTAGAGTCTCTCTTGGTTTGGGAACTTTATGCACATAAAAACCACATTAGTAAAGGAGGCTGAGGGCCTAAGGCACAAGAATAGAAAGTATCAAGGTTCTCAGGCCACAGAAAGAGGTCCTTGGCCCAGCTTAGATTCATCACCGCACGGGGGTGGGGGATGGGGGGGCGGCGACTCCATGACCAACACTTACCCTCAATAACAGAAGTCATAATACTGACAACGCTCATTGCTCTCTGTGCTCGGAAAGGTTCATTCAAGTAGTCTGCAGATAGGAAGTTCTTCTGGCCTGTAGCATCGAGTGCCTGCCGGGACACAAGCATGAAGGCTTCAGCAGCAAAGCCAGATCGTTTATCTTCTTATTGGCTGGTCTCATCCAGTTGTGAGCCACACTGTGAAGCCATGAGCCAAAGGTAAAGCTTGGAGAAACAGGGATGGTATTTGAACCTCGGGTTAAGAGCTCAGCTTCGAGGACCGGCACACAGAGGCAGAATGCAGACAATGCCCAGGTTGGAAGGTATGAGCCCAGCCAATCAAATTTGAGAAGTTTATTTGGAGAAAGAGCTTGTCAAGCCCTAGGGAAGGCAAAGAGACTCAGAAAATTAGGGAACTTGCTAAAGACAGCCGAACATAGGTTCTTGCAATGTAGGCTTGAAGATTCACCTTGCCCTAGCTGGGTAGTTTCACCAGAAAGAATCAGGTTTGAACACTCAAGGACGTGACCGTCCCAGGAACAGATACAGGAGAGTGAGGGATACATCCCAGTGACAAAATGCTGCATGAGGAATTTTCTGAGGTTCAAACAAACATTGGGGTTCAGATGGTAGGGTGGGGAGAACAGGGGAGAGAAATAGAGGGTGCTTACATTACATTACCTCATTCCTCAGTGGGGTATGAGGCAGCCAAGCTAACTAGATACAAGGAAGGAATGGGCTCTGGGACAAACCGTGAAGCAGGCCTCAGCAGGCTCTGGTTGGCTCCCCTTGATCTCCTCCTGGAGAAACACACCAAGGAATGCCTTTTCCCCTAATAAACTTCCAACTTAATGTGTATTCACATTTTATACACATTCGTATATCTAATGCATCTCATTGTAACACAGTGAGTGAATCATACATAGACAACTTCTAAGAATGTCTCTACAAAAAGGAAACCACCCAGACTGCCCAGGAGTGGACATGGGGGAGAAACACAGTCCTGATGCTAAGTCCTGATGCTGGCTGTCACTGTGTGGCTCAGACAGCTCTTTATCTGCATGGTGTACTCTCTGCCTCACTGTTCACCTGCTACAAACAGTCTTTGACTGCTTTCTCTGGCTGTGCTCGGTGTGATGTCTTCTGTTGGATCACAAGAGCTAAGATGGCTGCTGTGATCGGGATCAGAGAGAAATCTGGAGGCAAGACCTTCCCGTGCACAGCACTGCCACCACTCACAGTGCCCTGCAGCCTGGTTGTGACTTTTTTTTTTTTTTTTTTTTTTGGTTTTTTGAGACAGGGTTACAGCAATACAGAGGTATTGCTCTGGCTGTCCTGGAACTCACTCTGTAGACCAGGTTGGCCTCGAACTCAGAAATCCGCCTGCCTCTGCCTCCCGAGTGCTGAGATTAAAGGCGTGCGCCACCGCTGCCCAGCTCTGGCTGTGACTTTAGGACTCTGGGTTGGAGATTCCATTTGTCCTAGAGACTCTTCACCTGTCTTCCTGGCTCTGTGTCCAGAGACGGAGACTTGAGCAAAATAGTCACCCCGTGACTATTTTGGCTATTTTGGCTTGGCTAACAGGATGCAGGACAGCAGGAAAGGAGAGGGAGAGAGAGAGAGGGACAGAGAGACAGAGACACACAGAGAGACAGAGACACAGAAAGAGAGAGACA
>JADRCH010000034.1:163218-187809 GCA_019843965.1 Rhynchomys soricoides | reverse complement strand
GGGGGGGGGGATAGCTCTTTGCATCCTGTCCCCTTCAGCTGTCAGCAGCATGAGTCTCTGCCTGAGACAGGTCCCTCAGCCACAGATCCTGACAAGTTCTGATTTGCAGCCTTTCTCTGATATTTTCAGCGTGGGCATACAGCACCTCCTTACTGTTGTTGCTCTCCAGGTCCCTCACTGCCCCTTGTTTCCCTGAGCCCAGCCCACACTCTGTGAATACTAATCCCTCCACTTCCCCCTGAAGCAG
This sequence comes from Rhynchomys soricoides, assembly GCA_019843965.1. Classification (NCBI taxonomy): domain Eukaryota; kingdom Metazoa; phylum Chordata; class Mammalia; order Rodentia; family Muridae; genus Rhynchomys; species Rhynchomys soricoides. The sequence goes on along the minus strand of JADRCH010000034.1, from coordinate 187,562 downwards.
GCCATCTTCTTCCTGGAATCCAGAGTCAGTGGAGCCAACCACACAGTGCAGCCTTTACATGCTTCTTTGCATATGTATCCCTGGATGAGCCAGTGGGGGCATGTGGCTGAGGTTGCAGAAGCAAGTTAGATTGCATCTCCCAACTCAGCAAGGCGTCCCAGGGATACCCACTGTGGATATTGCCTTAAGGAGCTGGAGTCGGGCAGTTCCTGTCCCTAGTCTGTGCCATTTTGATGAGTTATTCATTCTATAAGTTGAGCCAAGGCCACCAAGCTTCTACCAAGATCGGTCCTGAGAACCTCTCAGAATTGTGTCAAAACTCAGGGACAGTTTTCCCAGAGTCATAGGCTTCTATAGAAGGGACCCTTGTTTTGCTTGTCCTTGTCAGAGGAGCATCTGGGGCCATCCCAAAGCAGTGATGACCAGCAAGACAGAAACACCAAGAAGAAATAAACAGGAGGTCAAACAGAAAATCAACTGCACTGTTGCATGCAGAGAAGATGAACAATATCCTCCACCTCAGACAATCCCTGTGGATTTTCTGGGTCTGTTGGGTGGGAGGCATGGGACAGATGTTTTTAAAGACTCTTTATTAGTGACATTCAACACTTATCGGCAAGAGGCCTCTACTGGAGTCAGAGTATGAAACATGCAAACTCACCGGGCCTTCAGGAGCTCCAGCGGTAAGCTCACCAGTAGGCACTCTGAGCTGTCCCTCTTCTCCATGTCTAGGGCCAGGGTTGGGAGACTGAGGCAGTGGGCTCCTGGGGAGAGGACCTGTCTGCCCAGTACCCCTGCCCAGCAATATGGAACCTCGATGGCTTTCCTGGTCTCCATGAAAGACCCCATCATCCGTGATCCCGTCAGGAAATGAGACTTCTTGGCTGGGTGCTCGGAAGTGGAACACACTGCCGTGGCTAGCCCTGCGTCTTCCAGAAGAAAGGCCTAGGAAAGACTGGACATTGACCCCAGACGAGCAGGATAGAATAAGATAGGATAGGAGCAGTCCTCCCTAAATGCAGCATGCACTTCCCTCCACCAATGCCCATGTCTTATGATCTTTCCACAGCTACCTAAAGACGAGCAAAAGATAGGATAAGATAGGATAGGAGCAGTCCTCCCTAAATGCAGCATGCACTTCCCTCCACCAATGCCCATGTCTTATGATCTTTCCACAGCTACCTAAAGACCTGAAGATATCCTGGGTAGCCATGGACAGAGAATCAGGGAAACAAGATCCTAGCCAGACTTGGGAAAGAACAGGAGATGGGGCAATTACAAGATACCTAAGATCAACAAGTAGGTTACTGTTACCAAATATTGTTGGCTGAGCCAGGCGTTTGCCATCCTTTGACAACAGGCTCAGGACGTGGCTGTTCTAGGTTCCTATCTGCACATGGAGTATCCCCACCTAAGGAAACGCCTAAACTGGAGCTTGGGACACTGTCTTTTAATGAAGGAGTATGCTTTGCTGTCTGAAAATTAAGATGTACAATTCACCGGGTTCCATCTGTGTGAGCACGAGGGTTTGTGTTGGAATGGGGGAGACAAGTGCGTGACAGTGTAATGAGCTGGCAGGATCCCCTGAGGCCAGCTTTGAACAGTCAACAATAGGAAGATTGAAGGAAAACTTGCAGCCCAATTTCTTGGAAGAATAATGCCATTCTTTCAAATCGATAAACATTTCCCATCAAAAGCTTCCACCAAGTGAGAACTGCTGGGCTTTCAGATCCAGAGGAAAAGCTTCAGTTCTCCAGGAGCCGCACCCTACAGAGCTCCAGGGGTGGGGTTAGCTAATTCTCAGGACTGTGGGAAGCTGGCCATAGCAAATCATCAGTCCTATGCTCAGATCAGAAATGGTGACTCTAAAATCTAAGCGATGGCTCCCTACCAAACTCTTGTCATAGTGCCCTTAGTTTTTGTTAATTCCCTTTATTTACTGAACAACGAAAGTAGGGCAGGTTACCGTGAGAATTCTTCTTTTTGTCATAAGGCTGAGCTCACTGTCTCTCCCTCCCCTTCTCTCTCACATATGTGTCTCTGTGTGTACATGTGCGTGTGTGCACAGGCCAGAAGACCACTTCAGGCGTTGCTTCTCAAACACAATTTTTTTTCTTTTGAGACAAGGTCTATCATTGACTTGGAACTCACTGAATACCACACAGTCTGGCTGTCCAACAAGCCCCAAGCATCCTCCCGTTTATGCTTCCTCAGTGCTGGGTTTACAAGAACATAGCATCATCACGCCTGGTTCCCCCCGCCCCCCAGAGTGGGTTCTAGGAATGCAACTCATAATTTTAAGGCAAACACATCACCAGCTCAACCATCTCTCAAGCCCTTTAAGGTTTTCATGGTGGCCTGGAACCTAACCCTGTTCAGCCCCCACCATTGCCAGCCTAGTGTCATCCTAGAGTATATGTCCCAGGCCTGTAGCGCTCACACGGAAGTATGAGTTGTTCCCATGGTGTTGGATAAAGGAGCCCTGGGAGGCCTGTCTTAAAGCAAGAAGACAGAGTTGTTTACATTTGGACTCCAAGCAAACTAAGGAAGGAACCATGTGGAACATCTAGGTCCAGTGTTTGGCCATCAGCACCCCCTTGCCGCCATTTATTTCAAAGCCAATCTGTTTGCCAAGTGATGGACAAATGGTCTCTCTCCTGTGTCTCAGCTCCAACCTCTACACCATCACTTTTGGTCTGAAAATGTCTTCATATGAAAACTCCCAGAGATCTATTTACCAGAAGAGCATACATGGAGAGAGAGAGAGAGAGAGAGAGAGAGAGAGAGAGAGAGAGAAGAGAAGAGGAGAGGAGAGGAGAGGAGAAGAGAGACAACTTGGACACTCAGGTGCTGATCTGTGTGGCTGAATGAATGAGGAAATTAAGTTTAATTCAGTGTCATTGACATTTCCATGGAAGCTGTGGCTCAGCCTCTTTGGTGACTGTGAGAGTCCTAGCCAGGTCTAGCCAGGTTCCCTTTGAAAGCATTGAACTGTGCCCTGAGCATTCCAGGTGCTTCTCCAAAGGGGCACAGAGCACAAGAAGCCACAGATGTACACAGGTGCTCCAGCATGGGTGTGTGCCCGAGGACAGAGTGCACACCAGTGAGTGTGTGAGTGTACATGCCTATGTAAATCAGGGGATTGACAATAGAGAACAGCATTCTTCCACTGAGACAGGGGGGAAGATTAAGAGGGACATTAGGGGCAGGAAGTAACGCTGTCTGATCCCCTCTCCATATGATTAGTGTGAGAATTATTTTCCCACATAAAAAGGTGTAATATTTAATTTAAGTGGTCAATTTGACCCACCTGGGAAGAGAAAACCTAGGCTGAAGAACTGGCTCTATCTGATTGGCCTGTAGGCATGTCTATGGGGGCATTTTCTTGATTGCTAATTGGTGATCAAGCCCACTGTGGGGCTGAGCATAAGCCAGGGAGCAAGCCACTAAGCAGTGTTCCTTTGTGGTTTCTGCCTCCGTTCCTTCCTCCGGTGGTTGCTTCGGGTTCCTGCCCACACTTCCCTCAGTTATGGGATCTGGGAGTTGTAAGATGGAATGAGCCCTGCCCTCTCTATCCTGCTTGTGGCTAGGGTGTTTGTTCCTGCAGCAGAGAAGAAAATAGAGGCCTACGAGAAGGAGCTATTTGGTATGTGGGGTCTTCCAGGGAGGTAAGAGGAAGAAAGATGGTGAGAAAAGTTAGATTGGAAAGTTAGTGATAATCATTGCAGGGCCGATTGTAATGTGAGGTAAGAAAGTCATCCCTAGACTAGGCTGTGTTGGAGATAGGTTCTGGGGTCTTCTGTGTCAACAGTAGGTAACAGCCTAAAGCTGTGTGGTCGGTAAGAAAGGAGTGAGGTGTTCAGCACCAGGGACAGAACTGCAGATCCAAAAGAAGGGAAACAGACAGACCCTTAGCTGTGGATATCTCAAGGTCAGCATTTCCCAAAGGGGCCTCCCCTCCCTTCCCTACACACCAACACACACACACACACACACACACACACACACACACACACACTCTCGGGCTCTTATCTTAAAATCACAGCTCACCTAGGTGTCCGAGCCTGAAGCCGGGGAGTCGCCCTGCATCTGATTCCCTTTCCTTATCTCTCAGTCTTGATCTTGATCTCCACAAAGAAAGGTCCTTACCATTAACCCCCTCCGCACAAAGACAGCTGTCCTAGCTTAGATCACAATGAGAAGGGGTGTCTGTCTGAGTTACCAAATCTCTCCTCTCTCCCTGATCCCAGGCTTTCTGTTTCACCTGTGGCCAAAGCAGCTGCAAAGCTGAGTGAGCCTTCGAGCCAACTCAGTGTGTCTTACCATCCTGCGCTGGTTGTAAGGGTCGGATTGGGGTGATCTGTTGTCATCCGTTGAGCCCTCTGACACCCTTGATTTCACCCTGGGTCTTCTCTCATTGGCGTTTTTGGGGGCTAAGGGTGATCCATTGTGGGAATGGAGTGAGGTCGTGTCAATGCCCAAGGCTGCCAGCACCTGAGGAAAGAGCCGTAGTTGCAGCCCATAGAATCTGACTGATCTTGGTGTTTGTGTGTCCCTACAACATGGGCATGGAAATGAGGGATCTGAGACCAAGAAGGTTGAGGGTCAGGATACAAGCAGTGGTGGGATTGGGCAATGGCAGAAACAGCGGGGTTACCTCCCTCCTTCAGCCTTGTGGCCGGTGCTGGTACCATGCCTAAGCCCTTGCTAACAGGCCAGAACACTTGCCCTCAGTCACTGTGCAAGTCTAGCAGTTGATGCTCAACGTAGCATTGTGGAGAAAATGCCTTTGTCTTTCTGCTCCAGAGGCAGATATGGGAGCACAATCAGCTGATCCTCTCACTTCTAAGTAGGCCTAACTCTGGGGTAGGTCCCTGCTGAAGATCCCCAGCAGGATCAGGCAACAGCCAACATCTAGTTGAGAACACTTTGTGGGTTGGTTCCACACAATGCCTGACCATGCTTAGCTCAATTTCCTTATGTCCTAAAGACTCCTGAATAAATAACTTGGAAAAAGCGCCTTCATTCAGATTCTTTTGTGTGTAGGGGGTGAGTGTGCATGTTCATGTAGGAACACACACACATACACACGTGTGTGTGGGTGGGTGGGTGGGTGAGTGCATGTTTATAGAAACAAAGCCAACCTCAGGAGTCATTCCCCAAGTGTTTGGTTTATTTTTGTGACAAGGTCTCTCATTGGCCCAAAACTTACCAACAAGACTGAACTCCAGCGTTCCACCCAACTCTGCTTCTCCAGTACTGGGATCCCAAGCATGCACCTGACTACTTTTTAAAAGGTTGGTTCTGGGAACTGAACTCAGGTCTTCATCCTTGCATGACAAGCACTCTGCTGACAGCCCAGGGCTGGGAACCTGAGACAGCCCCTGGAATATGATTCAGCTTCTATAGAAGTTCGTTAGGGAAGACTCCTGTACCAGAAGGTCCTCAGCGGCTGGCTTCACCCACCTCCTGTTCCTTCTGCAGCACCTCAAGTGCTTCCTGGAATTTTTTTTCCTTGGCTTCGATCTCTGCGACTGTTGCCTGCCTCTGCTCCTCATACGCCATGGTGACCACAGCCAAGATCAAATTGACCAGGTAGAATGATCCAAGGAAGATGACCAGTACAAAAAAGACCATGTATATTTTCCCAGAAGCCCGGAGTGTCTGGAGATTCAAGGGAAAGAAAAGAGGGCATGGTGGAAGACACATGGACCCTTGAAGCTCAGTTAGACTTCCAGGATGAGAAGAGCCATGCAGCTGGCCCATCAGTCTCCAGCCAAGACTGCTGTGTGAGACATGCAGATTGGAATCAGCTGGCACGGCCAAGCATGTGGTACATGCTTGTAATCCCAGCACTTGGGATCAGAGGCAGGAGGGTCACCACAAGTTCCATGTGAGCAAAGGCAACACAGTAAAATCCTGTCTCAAATAAACAAAACAGAGATACCTGCTGGTACAGGCGCTCCCAGGAGTCCTGCGTCATGAGACGAAACAGTGACAGGAACGCCCACGAAAAAGAATCAAAGCTGGTATAGTTAAAATCTGGGTTGCCAGGAGTTTTCAGGCAGACATAACCACCAGGACAGTGACTGTAGCAAGAGGAGAGAGGGCCACCATGACACAACCTTGCTGACTGGGAACAAGGTAGTCTGGGGCAGTAAGAAGATAGCGGGTTTGAAGTCAGAGATCTGAGTCCAGAGCTCAGCCTTCGGTATTAGTTGAACATTTAATGTGGACTCCATTTCTCTCATCTATAACATGAGGATGCTAATGCTTCTGTTTATTTTGCCTGTCTGGAGGAGGCAAAATGACAGCCTCGACTCTCCATGGGGTCAAGCTCCTTGTTGGCTTTACACCAGGGAAAGGAAAGCCAGTAGCCACAAACCAGACTAAATCCCAAGCTTCCTGTCACCATCTCCAGAGTTAGCCATCAAGGAGGACTTAGATCAGTCAAATTCAGTGACAGATTATAGAACAATTAAAAACACCACCTTCGACTTGCTAAACACTCACTTTTATGGCTCTCTTTTCCCCAAGTGCTTCACGGACAATATAATGCGATCATCTCGACAGTTCTTACTTAAAGTGAGGAAGTAGGGTTCAGAGAGAAATCAGCTGCCTGAACCCAGAGAATGTCAGCGTCATCATTAAAATGGAGGCATGCCCTGGGCTTATCAACTGCAGTCCAGGGCGCCATGCCTCGGGGTAACTGGTTGACACAGGGGTGACTCCATTTTTTATGTGCTTTTTGTTTTGTTTTCTTACTTTTGTCTTATTGGTGTACTTTTTGATTGTTTGTGGTTTTGTTTTTTGTTTTGATATGTGTGCCTGTGCGTGTATGTTGGGAAAATATAAATAAAATATATTGTATAAAAATTATTTTTAAAAGATAATAAATTTTAAATGGAGATATATAACCTGGCACTGAGCCTGCTTCTTCTCCTCCTAGTTGGAAGAGGGGTAGCAACATCTGATGGATGAGTTGGGGTGGGGTCTTAATTAATTCTAAATAATTCCACCATGACTGGAGATTTACAAATCCCCCGACTCGCATTCGTGAAGGAAGCCTCTTGGTTTTCTTTCTGGTAAGTTTCGCATTGGCTCTGAGGATGCGTTTGTTTCCGTCTTCCATAGCGTCCGTCCACTCTTGCCACTCCACATATCAACTGCCAGCCGCTCCTCCCACCAGCTCACACAGGGACAGTTAACCATCTGCCACAGCCTCTCACACCTCCTTCAGTGCATCAAACACTACACATAAGGAGCAAATGTAAATTCCTGCTGTGGGGGCTAGCCACAAGGTGGCAAAGGACCCGAGGACCTGCCTGAAGACCCCGGCACTGACATAAAAAGCTGACTGTGTTTGTACATTTCTGAAACTGCAGTGTTGGGAAGGTCAGTGGAGACAGGAGGATGCCTTGCTGACCAGCCAAAACCAGCTAGCCAAGTCCCTCTCCCCCTCCCTCCCCCTCCCTCTCCCTCTCCCCCTTCTCCCCTCTGCCTCTCTGTATTTCTGTTTCTCTGTCTCTGTCTCTCTGTGTGTGTCTCTGCTGTCTCTCTCTCTCTCTCTCTCTCTCTCTCTCTCTCTCTCTCTCTCTCTCACACACACACACACACACACACACACACACACACAATTCCTGATGCTATCCACCTTGGAAACTATCAAAAGGAAGAGCTGGAAGAGTCTATATGGGGAAAAAAAGGAAAGGACACCAGGTGTTTTGTACCCGATCTCCATCTCCAGACCTCAGGGCTCCGGGTTTGCCCTGAGCTAGCCCCAGCCCCAGCCTTTGTGCAGACCCCCTCAGACCTCACTCCAGTACTGCCCTGAGCTGGCCTCTTCCTACTCAAGTTGGGTCCTTGTCTCCACTGCCTAGCGGCATCTGCCTGATGGGAGGTCTGTCTCTCCGGTACTTGAGATGGGGGAGTGGGTGAACCTCGGAGTTTTATCATGGAGAGCCGTGGGTTGCTCTGGAACCACGGGCTTTAGAAGTGCCGTCGTCTAAGTGGGAAGAACACGAGGTTTTGATTTAAATACAAGGAAAGCGACAACTGATGTCCGAGTCACACTTTTCCAGAGCCAAAGACTCAAGTACCTTTGGGGATAAAGAGGTTAGGAGGGCTGGCATTGACCAGGTCCTCCTGTCTGTCTCTACCCCTCAGCTATGTCCAAGGTTGCTCTTCTAGTTAGTTCTTAGAAATGATTACTGCTGAGTCTCACCATGATGGTTAATATTGAATGACACCTCAACAGAATCTAGAATTACTTAGGAGACAAACCTCTGAGCTTATCTGAAGAAGTTTCCTGGTTTGGTTAGCTGAGGTGGGGAGACCCACCCTAAGTGTGGGTAGCACCATTCCACTGGCTGGAGAAAAGGCAGAAAGCAAGCTGAGCACCAGTGTTTATATGTCTCTGCCCAGAGTAGGTGCCAAGGGACCGGCAGCCTCACGCTCCTGCCTCTGTGCCTTCCTCACGATGAACTGTACCCTCAAACTGTGAGCCTAAATAAGTCCTCCATGCATGTGTTTCTTCTCAGGTATTTATTTGGCGCCAGAATGAAAAAGCAGCTACTAAGCCCATGTGGATCCCTTTGTCTCCACATGGGCATGCAGCAAGCACATGCCTATCAATTATGTTTCAGGCAATCAACCGTGTAAATGGGAAGGAAGGATGATCCTTTCTGATCTATAGCCGGACTTCTGCTCTCTCTTCACCCCAGCAGCCAAAGCAGGAGACAGAGGGGCAGGGCCTCCCGCCTTAGCTCACTTTCTGACTTTCTGCCGTCCACATGGAGTCACCTACATCCAAGCACCACTGTTTGCCCATCCATGAAGAATCATGCCCATCCTTCAACATCAGCCTCAACTACTGCCTCCAGGAAGTCCTCTCTGACTTTCTATCTGGTCTTACGAGATTAACCATTGTGTTTATCCAGTCGGTGGGACTCCTGACACAGCATATATTTCTACTTCTACAGTACAACACCATTATGCTTTACACAGAAAAGAGGCCAAAACACAGCTGAGTTATATTCCGAATTCAGCCTACAGGAATATTCTGCCTGGCCAACATGATAAGTAGACATTTGGGGGGAACTTGTAACCACATTTCTGACTAGGGATTAACACATGAAAATTGAAATTTCCCATCTCCCTGTTAAGTTAGCAGAGCCAGAAGCAGACAGTACCCATTTTCACACAGCAACCCATAGCTGCGCCGAGCGCTGTCTGCCCCTTCCATGGGGCGTGACCTCTCAGTTGCCATGGTTCCTTCCCGGCCCTCACTATTCATTTATTGTTATGTGCCTGACCTCTGTGAGAATTTGAAATTGCAAAAATGTTATAGGTGTAATTCTTCCCGTTACAAAAAAAAAAAACCAAACCCAACCCAAGGATGGAATGAGCTATGGCACTCAAATGTAGCCTTAATGCAAACACATTTTTTTTCTTCTGGGAGCTGACCACTTGTCTCTCCCTCCCTTTTGGTACCCATAATCCTCTGGGGGTATGACCCTGCCATTCTTTTCACTGAGCTGTTCTGACTTGTGACTTCCTTTGGTCGAGGGGACACAGAAAGAATGTCACTTTGTGAAGTCAAGATTTCCTCGCTTGACGGTTTTCTCTGGAATCCCAAGTCTGCACAAAGACAGCTCAAGCCAGACTGCTTCGGATAAAAGATAATGGAGCACACACAGACACCGTGCAACAAATCCCTCTGCTGCTTGCAGATGTATGACGAAGCCAATTCCAGCTGGTCCATGCTCAAGTGCTGAAGAGCGGAGCCACATGCTGAACGGTTGTTGTGTTAAGTCATAAATCCTGGGGTCATTTATTACATATTAGAACCTCACTAAGACACTCCCTGTCTGTGAGCTTGTGAGTGTCTGTGTGTGTGTGTGTGTGCATGTGTGTGAGTGTGTGTGCATGTGTGTGTGCATGTATGTATGAGTGTGTGTGTATGTCTGTGTGTACATGTGAGTGTGTGTATGCATGTATGTGTGAGTGTGTGTGTGTGTACATGTGAGTGTGTGTATGCATGTATGTGTGAGTGTGTGTGCATGTGTGTGTGTGCATGTGTGTATGCATGTATGTATGAGTGTGTGTGTGTATGTCTGTGTGTACATGTGAGTGTGTGTATGCATGTATGTGTGAGTGTGTGTGTGTGTGCATGTGTGTGAGTGTGTATGTATGCATGTATGTGTGAGTGTGTGTGCATGTGTGTGTGCATATGAGCGTGTGCGTGTATCTGCATGATATGTGTGTCTGTGTGCGCATGTGTGTATGCATGTATGTATGAGTGTGTGTGTGTGTACATGTGAGTGTGTGTATGCACGTATGTGTGAGTGTGTGTGCATATGTGCGTGTGCGTGTATCTGCATGTATGTGTGTCTGTGTGCGCATGTGTGTATGCATGTATGTATGAGTGTGTGTGTGTGTATGTCTGTGTGTACATGTGAGTGTGTGTATGCATGTATGTGTGAGTGTGTGTGACTGTGCATGAGTGTGTGTATGTGTGTGTGTGCGCATGTGTGTATGCATGTATGTATGAGTGTGTGTGTGTGTGTACATGTGAGTGTGTGTATGCATGTATGTGTGAGTGTGTGTGCATGTGTGTGTGCATATGTGCGTGTGCGTGTATCTGCATGTATGTGTGTCTGTGTGCGCATGTGTGTATGCATGTATGTATGAGTGTGTGTGTGTGTCTGTGTGTGTGTGCTCATATGTTCATGTATGTAAAGGGCAGGGTTCAACAGCAAGTCCTTCTCAGTTGCTCTCCCCTTTACTTTTTGAGACAATATCTCTCACTGAATGTGACAGAGCTCAGGAGCTCTGCCTGTCTCCAGCTCTCTGCCCCAAGGCCCTGCAGGGATGTGGCCAGCTTCCTATGTGGGTGCTTGCCTTGTGCAGCAAACATTTTACCAGCTGACCATGCTCACAGCTCCCCTGTCCATGAGTTTTCTCATGGATGAGATGACGACATCCGTGGTATTCGTTAATACGTTTTCTCTGGGATTCTATAGTCTCTGCTCAGAGGATGCTATGGCGAAAGGCTGTTGGACATCGGTGAGGTTTAGAGATACATACTCACCCGGCATCAGATCCATTGCCACATAACAAGATGTCTGTAGTACCAGGTTTGATGAAGACATCTTCTAAGGAAAAGAAGAAATGAAGCCTCACAGTGTGTTCTGAAGCCCCCGATTTAGGCCTCAGGTGGCCAAGAGGACACTTCCTGCCTTCCATCTAAGTGAGGTCAGTTCCTTTGCCTACAAACCTTCGGAGGACACTCGGGGAACCACACACCCTCTGAGCCACTTGGAATCTATACAGAGCCAGAAAACCTTGCTTGTTTAGAGCTTGTTAAACTTCCCCTGCCAGGATAGCTACAAGGTTGTGCAGGGCTTTGCACTGTGTCCCCACAGCCACATAGTCCCAGGGTACTGGTATTGGCCACTGCAGCAGAATGTCCACTCACCTGCCATTACAGATGAGGAATTGTCAGCCCTGTGGGAATTGGTGCCATTCCTGACGCATTTATTCTTAAGGTTCCCCTTGAAGAGCTGCAGGCCCACCAAGGCAAAGATGCTCAGGCAGAAGACTGTGAGGATGGTCACATCAGCCAGCTTCCTCACTGAGTGGATCAGGGCTCCTACGATGACCTTCAGTCCTGTGGAAAGGCGACAGACATGCTCCCGCATGGTGAAGTGCCACCCAGAGCACGGGTGTACACCTTGGCCGTCCTTCTCACTGACTACACACAGGTGTGACACTCTCACTGACTACACACAGGTGTGACACTCTTACACATTCCAGGCAGTTCCAAGCTCAGCTTCTCAACTGCATCCTGCCATTGCCCACAGAGGCAACTGGGCGGGGCCTGTCGTCCTTGTTATAAAACCAATCAGCTGAGGCCCGGGAAACACATCTTTTTATCATCTCAAGGCTGACACTCATGATTCAACTGAATGATTGACACTCATGATTCAACTGAAACCCCCTGTTGGGGGTCTGGGGATGTGAACAGCGCAGTGGCTGAGCACTTGCCTAGCATGCACAAGACCCTGAGTTCTATCCTCAGCACTGGGAAATTTACATTGAGTCCCAGCTGTAATCCCAGCTCTGTTCCAGCTGTGAGGTTACTCTTTTCATACTTCACTGAAAGATCCGAGGAAGAAATCAGAGCCAAGTACAGGTAGCGGCAAAGCTTCTCCCTTTTGGAGGGATAAGGTTTGTTAATAGAAATCCTATTCTTTGGGGGGGCTCAGTGTCACAGACAACAGAAAGTGTTCTGACCTAGGTAGCGATCTAGAATCCAACCATATCATTTTGGTGAAAAAAAAATGATTGTCTTGGTGGCACACATGTGAGATCCTGTACTGGCGGCTGAGTAATGCATATGATGTCATGTGTGGCAGATTGTGTGACAACTGCAGCATTGAGGATCCAACCTTCCTTTGCCTCTCACTCGGGATCAACCCCTACCTATGTTTCTTCTATGCTTAAGCCTCGGTTTCTTTGTTAAATAGACCAGTAGTCAAAAGTCCCTGTCCTGGAACATGTGCGTGCCCATATGCGTGTGTGTGTGTGTGTGTGTGTGTGTGTGTGTGTGTGTGTGTGTCAAAGAAGAGCTGTGGAAAAGAATGACAGCTCTGTTGAAGCGAATGATCTGGTTAAAGTCCCTCACCTGGGATCACAGAAACAGTTTTCAGGGCTCTGAGAACTCGGAATGTCCGCAGACCTGAGATTCCTCGGAGGTCTATCGCTGCACCCACATACCTGGAGAACCAGAAGGCATTTCCTCAGAGAAAGGGCTCCAAGGTGCATGCACCACACAGAACAGGAATTATAGGGGGAGGAGCCTTGGGAGACCCAGGACAGACACTGCATTTCCAGCGGCATTACCATCTACAGACTGACATGGATGCCCACTAAACCATCCACAGTCTTGCTCAGAAAGAACCATTTCAAGAGGTGAACAGTTGGATTTCAAACACCCAGGCTTGACGAATCTGCCTTCCCAGACAAGGTTTCTTGGGGTAGAAATGATGCTGAGCCTCTTCTGACCTGCGTTGGCCAGTTATTAGCACAGCACTGAGTCTTTGGCTTGTCCCCAAGGACATAGGACAAATCCAATTATGTATTTCAACTCCCAGCCGGAAGACTTCACCAGAGGAAGCTGGATTGAGATGAGGAGGTTTTGAGCATGAACCCCGCCCCCCAAAATTCTACACCCCAAAGCCGACAGGAACACACAGACTGGCTGAGGGAAATACTCACGCCAGGGTAATGACACTGAAGTCCAGCCAGTTCCAGGGATCTCGAAGATAAGTGAACTCATTTAGACAAAACCCTCTTGCCAGTATCTTTATCAGAGCCTCGAAGGTGTAAATGACAGTGAAGGCATACCTGGGGGGGGGGGATGGAGAGAGGGACATTAACTCTGGCACAGAGGGACCTCAGGAACATCCTCGCCAGCAGTGAGAACTGAATCCCTGTGACTGTTCCAAGGGAACACATACAAAGACCACTGACAAGGCAGTGAAGGAGAAGGATGAAGAGTCTCGCAGGTGGATAGGGTGGGTGGAGAGAGATCAAGATCAAGGCTGGGAGGGGAGGGGCTAAGGGCTGTGGTAGCTTGTGAAATGGGCAGAAGACTATGTCAAGGGAAGAAAGGAGTCTCCTCCTGTCCCATTGCGTGGCCCCAAAATATGGATGCTGGAGGCTCCTTTCTCAACCTGTGGGTGTTGGAAGCTGTGGGAGAGGCACAGACCTCTGCTACTGCTCCTGCTCTCGTCCCGGTAGCTCCTTACCCTCCTTTCTTTCCTCACCATGCCCAGGATAGCTGTGTTTCTGGCATCTGTTCTGTGGAAGAAGAACGAGCATCTGAATTCACAGATGTTCTCTTAGCAGGACAGGGCATAACGGAATTGGCTGCCTCAAAACATTCTCTTTGTTCTGCCGGCCCCTTGTTGGGTTTCAGTTTGAAGAGCTGAGGTTGGGAGCGAGGTGATGTTTCTGGAATGTTCAGAATCCTTTGATCACCTGTGGCAGTGGCTGTCACACCCTGGCTACCATCGGATCTACCTACAGACCTTGCTCAAACTGGTTACTGGGCTGTCCTCTCATGGTCTGGTTCAGGAGGTCTAAAGTGGGGATCAAGGATTTGAACTTCTTTTTTTTTTTTTCTTGATTTTTTGAGACAGGGTTTCTCTGTGTAGCCCCGGCTGTCCTGGAACTCACTCTGTAGACCAGGCTGGCCTCGAACTCAGAAATCCGCCTGCCTCTGCCTCCCGAGTGCTGGGATTAAAGGCGCGCGCCACCACTGCCCGGCGGATTTGAACTTCTAACATGTTCCTAGTTGATGCTAATGTGCTGGCTGGGGAACTGTAGGCTTTGGGACTCTGTGCACACATAAATTGCACTTGATTTGGTGCTGGGGAGATGGCTTGGATCCCCAGCGTACCTGTAAAATGCCTGTGCTTCTAAACCCAGCACTAGGTAAGTGAAGAAAGGAGGATCCCTGGGATCATGGCCAGCCAACCTAGCTGAATCCATGAGCTCTAAGCTCAACTAGAGACCCTGACTCAAAAAATTAAGTGGAGAGCAACTGAGAAGAAACTGGACACCAGCCTCTATCTGCACATGCACACACACCAACCAATACATGCACACACAAATAATTAAAACATTAAATTGTGATGGGCAGCAGTGGTGCATGCCTTTAATCCCAGCATTGGGGAGGCAGAGGCAGGCAGTTTTCTGAGTTCAAGGACAGCCTGGTCTACAGAGTGAGTTCCAGGACAGTCAGGGCTACACAGAGAAACCCTATCTTGAAACACACACACACACACAAAATAAAACCAACCAAACAAAAAACATTAAATTATAAACATGTGCTTTTGTGTGAAAAATAAGAAGACTCTTGACTAAACATGCATTTAGCACATCTTCCTGAAAGCCCCTTCAGAATGATAGAGGATTGTTTCAAAGACATAAACCCAGAAGGATAAACACAAGCTGCTCTGAAGAACCCCAAACAGTTCAGCACCTAGAGATGCTCAGGACTCCAGAGGGTGGGCTGTGGGAGAAGGAACAGGTAGGGCTGGAAGCCTGTTCTAGTCTCTGCAGGAAACAGTGGGCCTTCTAGACCAGGCTTCACCATGCCCTCAGTGAGGAATCATCTCCTACAGAGCTGGACAGGATGCCTGTTCTCACTAACAGGAGGGAAACTGACAGCCTGAGGCTGTAAGAGTTTCCATGGCAAGGCAGCACCTCCCGCTCTGCCTTTGCTAAATTCCTAGACGGTGGTCAGACTCACAGCTCCTGATGATCCATCTCTGACGAACAGCTCCTGTTCTCTGTCTATCATGCTCTAGTTACGTAGCTCAGGCCAGTCTTGAACTTGTGACCCCCCTGTCTCAGCTTTCTGAGTGCTGGGATCACAGGTGTCCAACACCACAGCCCCATTAGACGCTGTCCATTTAGTAAGCCAAGGAGTGTTGTGAATTTGAGGGATGTTAGAAATCAAAACCAAAACATGAGCCAGGCACCGTGGTGCAATCCTGTAATCCCAGCCCTTGAGAGGATAAAGCAGGAGGCTTGCAGTGATGGATAAGCCAGGCTGGACTGTACACACGCGTCTCACGCCAACCATACCCGTTCTCAACGACATCGCTACCACCCAAATAAAACAAAACCCAAAGGCAACCAAAGAAGGAGTTAAAAGTAAGAAAGAAGCCGTGGAATAAAATCTAACAAAAGGAAAAAACCACCTGTGATAGAGGTAGATATTTTTAGAGAGTTAAGAGGTGAGATAAACATTTCTTAAAACAAGAATAGAAGTCTACAAAAAAAAAAGCATTAACGAACCAAACAGATCTCCTGAAAGTGAGATTGCAAATAAAGTTTTAGAAACCTCAGAAAATAAAACCCAAAGTAAGAATGGCTAGAACAGAGATTGAAAATCAGGGAATTTGATTGCTATCAGGTCTGGAAAAACATAGACGGCAGGAAAGCATCAGGAATTGTTCAAGGCAAAAACTTCCCCAGATTGAAAGATCTAAGTTTTTAAAACACGGGCAAGCATTCAGGAAAATGGAGGAGACATTTAAAAGACCCTCACCACAGCAGGGCTCTATGACCTTTCAGATCATTCTGCACAAAGAAAACTTTTGTCTGAGAGACTAAGAGAAACAAAACTCAACAGGTTACCTACAAAGGGTTGATGTCTTAGTTTCTGCTTCACTGCTGTGAAGACACACCATGACCAATGCAACTTAGAGGAGAAAATACTGAATTGAGGGCTTGCTGACAGTTTTAGAGGGTGAGCCCACGATCACCACAGCTGGGAGCTGGGGGGCGCACGAGGGGAGAGCTTACATCCTGATTCACAGGCAGGAAGCACCAAGAGAGTGAACCGGGCATGGCATGGGCTTTTGAACCTCAAAGCCCACCCTCAGTGACACACCTCCTCCAATAAAGTCACACTTGCTAACTCTACCTGAACACTCCACCAACCGGAAACCAAACGTTCAAGTGTGTGAGCCTATGGGAGCCATTCCTATTCAAACTTCTACAGTTGAGGATAAAAACACCATCAGATATTACAGGAGCCACCTTGGCTGGGAAGATCAAAGCCTTCAAACCTTTCCCACACAGAATCTGTCTGTCAGCCTAACTGTCAGAGAGGAAGATACACTCCTAGGGATACACAAACCTACAGTCATTGACTTCTTGGCCTTCTGCCTATGAAAATCTAGACTGACTGTCCTGGTGCAAGAACATGATCAACAAACACTGAGATCCAAGGAACAGAATCGAAAAAACTTCAGGAAAGATCTGTGCTAGGGATCTTTAGGTCAAGCTGAGCTGAGAGACCAAGGAGACAGAGAAAGAAGAAAGAAGTGATTTCTCGGAGAGGAATGGAAACCAGTGAGTGAGCTGATGTATTCAAATAAGCAAGCAGAACTGTGAATGGAGTCCCTGGAGGAGACTCTTGGGGCAAATGAGGGATACATAGAAAGCTGAGCAAAGGAAGAAATCCTTATACAAACCAGGAGAGTAGAAACTGTGGGAGAAGGAATCGGTAGGGCTGGAAAGATGGCTCAGTGGTTAGGATCATGTACTGACTGCTCTCTCAAAGAACCTGAGTTCAGATCCTAGCACCTGTGTCATGCAGCTCACAAACACCTCTAACTCCAGCTTCAGGGGATCTCATGCCCCCTTCTGATCTCCATGGGCACCTGCACCCACACATGCACTGCCCCTCCCCCCATATATATGTAAATAATAAATCTTTTAAAAATTTACAAAGCAGACCAGAGTGAGGAAAAGTCCTCCTTGACACCCTGAGTGGCAGAGGATGAGGGCCAAGGTGAAGGAAGAACAAAGATGAATAAGAGAAAACACAATTAACACTGGACTTGGTTCCCCCATAGACGTGCTCTGATCAGGGGTGCTGTACTGTCCCTACATCCTGGCCCTGGGGAAGTTCTCTATTCCAGCATCCAGTTCCAGTGCAGCATGGGAAGCCATTTTAAATGGCTCCTCTCTGAGAGCTTAGCTTTAGGAATTAAAATTCCCTGCATTTCTAGGGCTCTGGGATACCAAGGATCAAGTGTGCATCCCCCTATTGTCACGCTAGAGAGTAGGTAAGTAGGACCACAGAGGGAAGGCTTGGAGTCTCCAGTGTGGACAACTTCATGGTAGGAAACTGGTTGAAGTCAGGAAGAAGCAGACATCACTTCCTGTTTGGGGGGAGGGGAGCGTCACTATCACCAGAAACTCCAATAGTGGGGAAAAACGGTTGCCAGTGGTTACATGCTAAGTGACAGACAGTGGGAGACCTGGAGGGTGGGGCATGGTGTTAAGCCCCCCCATCCCATCCCCCATCCCTCACGTTATGCCAAACATCACAAAATCAAGTCGCTCAACCAATAAGGAGGCCCATCGGCTGCACAGACAGGTCTCAAAAGAGGAACCTCGAAGGAGTGTGTAAATGTTTGCTTAGCCATTGGGGAGCACAAATCAAGACTATGCTGAGACCCTGTTGCATGCAAGCCAGTGCACAGCACACAAGAGGTGGCAAGGATTTGGGGAAAGGATCTCTGCACCCTGTTGGTGGCAAATTAGTGCAGACGCTTTGGAAAACAGTATGGCGGATCCTCAAAGGACAAAGAGTTAAGCTGTCATATAATGTGACTCTACCACTCCTGGGTCTGTGAGCCACACAGTCAAAATCAGAGAGGTACCTGTGCATCCATGTTTACTGAAGGTCTGTTTGCAATAAGCAAGGTCGTAGAATCAGCCTAGGTCTTCCTTAACAGATAAATGAATAAAGAGAGCATGTGTGTGCCTGTGTGTGAGTCGTGATAAAAATATGCTGTCTACACTTAAGAGGGTGTCACAGTGAAGCCCATTGGTTTGTCTAGTTAACACGCAGTAATAGAATGCATGAGAATATTGGTGAAAATATAGAAGAACATGATATGACTGTGTATAAAATGTCTATAATTTGTGTGACTGAATAATACAATCAAAATTTAATTTTAAAATGAAAGTCAAATTTAAAAGACTAATACTTTTCATGTGGAGAGAATAACAGTGCCGGAGACCTCGAAGTCTGCTCTGGCCAAAGGGCTGCTTGAGCGGTCAGTGACATTCTTACTGGATTTGCCCCCCCCCCATCCTTTTGTGATTTTAAAATTAGAACATTTTCACTCCGAATTACAGGCTGTTGGGGGGCGTTGATGGATATTTCCAGCTTTTCAGATCAAATAGACTCAGAAATTATAGAGAAAGTTCTCTCTAAAGACTATGTTCAGAGTTTCAGGGAAGGATGAAGACCTGGGTCTTCACTGTGGAGTGCTGGCAGCTCAGAGCCTCATTGGGTGACAACAGGAGCGGAGGCATGTCCTCCCCTTGGTGGGTATGGCATCTGGTTGCTGCAGCTGGATGTGATTTTAAATGTCCAAAGTCAGTTTGCTTAGGTAAAGAAAGGAATGTTAGGTAATGGGAAATAGCCAGAGTCACACACACACACACACACACACACACACACGCGCGCACACACACACATGCGCGCACACACACACACACACACCCTTCTCATGCAGTCCTTGCCTTTCACTTTGTTTTGACAAAGCTGTCTCATCCACCACTGTGTGCACCAGGCTGTGGGCATTCTTCTGTCTCCACCTCCCGTCTTCCAGAAGCAACACTGATCTTTCAGATGGGTACACTATGAGGTTCAGCCATGACATGAGTTCTGGAGATGCAGATTCAGGTCTTTGCATGGCACGCACTTCACCCATTTACCCAGCCTCTGTAAGTTTTTGTGGTTTTATACAATTATTTGACACAAAGGCCTAAGCTTTTAAAACTGGGCAGCAGGCTGAGATGGTCACTGGGAGAGCTTATTCTCTGTCCTAGCTGTTCTTTTCTTAAGTATTTATCTGCCTCCATGGGGTTATCGGAGTGTCCCCCACCCGTCTAATGACCAGGCGATCCCTGCTGTTTTCACGGCAGAGTCCGTTCATCACCTGTAGTTAAGACCTGATGCTCTGCTTGCAGGATTTAGGGGTCGACTTTCGTCATTGCTATCCTTCAGCAAGCCATCTTCGAAATGATGATTCATTTTTGTGAAGTGGGATATTATGAAAGGCCACAGTAACAGTGACGGATGAAACTGAACAAATGTGAACCACTGTCAGGACAGGAGAACCCATCATTCAAGATAATCTGTCCTCAGCTCCTTGATAGCCAGCGGGAGCTGAATCAGTCCTTGGAGCACCTAAGTAGCTTTTAAGGACACAGATATAGGATGGTAGAGTTCACCTTATATTTTATATTGAAAACCAGTGCATTAGAATTCAATCACGCTGTTTTCTTTCGAGTCTGGTGATTGATTGAACAGTGAAAGACTTCAAATGACAGAAGAGAAACATCCAGGGCATGGGATGAGCTGAAGGGGTCTGCAAAAGCTCCCTGGGGACAGTAGGCAGAGTGTTGGACTGACCCAAAGGGACCGTCTGTGAATGACTACCAGCCAGCCTCAACTATAAGAATAGATCAAATGAGCTGCTGACATGAATCAGCAGGGAATGGCACTGTCACCAAGGCCAAGGAGCTGAACTGGATTCTTATAAACTACATAATAGATGAAAAGAATCAACTCCTGAAAACTGACCTCTGACCTACAAACTCGGGGAGGGGGAGAGAAAGAGGAAGGGGAAGAGGGAGACATGTACATAAATAAACACTTTTACAGATCAAATAAAATACACACTAGCAAATTGAGTCCAGGCCAGGATCAACTGGAACCATTAAAAACATATGAACAAGCCAGGCAGTGGTGGTGCACACCTTTAATCTTAGCACTTGGGAAGCAGTGACAGGTGGATTTCTGAGTTCGAGGCCAGCCTGGTCTACAGAGTGAGTTCCAGGACAGCCCGGGCTACACAGAGAAACCCTGTCTCGGAAAAAAAAACAAAAACAAAAAACAAAAAACAAAAAAACAAAAAACCTTACAAAAACAGATGAACAAACCAATTCATGCAACCCACTCTATTGATAAGCATGACAGTACTGATAAATAGGAAAATGCTGATTAAATAAAAACAATCACCCATTCATAACAACATCTTGTCTTCCTGATTGCTAAGATGGCAGAGACTTGCACCAAGAACTCTAGTATGCCTAGGAAGTCATGCCTTCTTAAAGATGAGAACATGTTTCTTCCAGGGTAAGACTCCCCTGCAATCAACTGTTTGCCAGAATATCAATCTGTATAACCAGACTATCAAAGACACCTTTAGTGACTTTGTGAGTCCCAGGGCCTGAGGAGGGTGAGAACTGTCCATTAATGCTTTCTCCTCAGAGTGGCTCTCACCTCTTCTTGATTCCCTTTCTAGCACATTCTCCCTCTTTAGTTTCTTGTGAACATAAGAAGCAATTAGAAATGGACTCCATATGTCTGTCTTGCCCAAACACACAGGCAAGCAGAGAAGCAGGCAGAGACAGCTCCTGTTAGCCAGCAGGTAAGAGCACAGAGCTAATGTTTCAGAGACACCCAATGGTAGCTAAGAAAAGAGAAACACTGTATCTATCAGATAGGTTGTATCAGGGACAAGATGTTCCAGTGGCTTTTGCGTCTTGACTGGCTACAATTTATTTTCTTCCTAAAAAAAAAAAAAAACACAATATGCTATATGGGGCCGGATCTATTCCAAGGATATGTATTCTCTTCTCTGGTCCCAGCAGCAAACAGCTAATGGTGTCCAGCTCGCGGTCTGAAGGTTAGAGCTACTCTGGTGTTTCCACAAGGCCAAGGACACAGCCTTGTCCTAAGCTGGAACCAGACAGAATAGTTATGTTTCTTTTCAAAGTGTGTTTATAAAAGAAGTTATGTAAACAGTTCCATTAATATGGGGCCTAATAAAGGATGTTCTTAATAATCACTGGGAATGAAAACTGATGCAGCTTTGGAATGTGATTTGACAATACTATAAAAATTAAAGTTATAGAAGCTAAGGATGAAGCTCAGCTTGTAGAGGGGATGCCTGGCATGCACATGCCTGAGGTCAATCCTGTGCACATGGGGCGGGACAGAACATACGTGGTACCCAGCACCCAGGAGTTGGAGGCAGGCCAGTGAGACATTCAAGGCTACATAGAGGGGTCAAGGCCATTCTGCAATACATGAAACCTGGTCTCAAAAGAAAAAAAAATTAATTAAATTACATGCCCCTTGGTCCAGGAACCTCTACTTCTAAAATCTCATCTCTCAAATTTTGTTGCATTAGCTGTACAGAGATATCTGCACGAGACAGTTCATCAAAGAATTAACCATGTCACAAAAGTATAAGGACTCTTAGAATGATTAGAGCTTATCATAGAGAACAGTTCAATTCCGCTCTCCTGGGTGGAAAGACCCAGTCACCCAAATTCTACAAAACCAATTGCTGCTGAGATTCTTTTAGTGAGATTTCACCAAATCTATAGATACATTTGGGCAGCGCTAACAGTTTAATAATAGTAATCTTCTCATCCATTATCACAGGACACATTTACATTTATAGAAGTAGTTTAAATTTCTCTCCATAATGAGTTTTCATTTTTTTAGTACAAAGGTCCTGGGCGTATGTTTGCGGCACCGTTTGAATCGATACGCCGGGCTTTGCTACTTACCTCTTCTTCTTGGGTTACTAATTTCTGTTCGCTTTTCATTACTTTAACATTTCTCTAATTCTACGCCAGACACTCTTTGGCCCCGGCTAAGATGAAGATGCCACACTTCTGAACCCCGAGTCCCTATAAATGGTCTCCTGAATCCCTACAGACTCAGTTTAAATTTGTTTTTAATGTTTTTGTCCCAGTGTTTCTACAGCTTTAGTTTGTAATTGTCTTTCTTACATGAGGTCTTTAAGAGGTCTTTGAAGGGCTGGAGAGATGGCTCAGCCGTTAAAGGCTTACAACCAAAAACATAAGAGTTCTTTAAAGCAACCCAGTGTAAGGATTTCTTCTGCATGTCTCACTCATTTCCTGCTATTTCCTAATTTTATTGCAGAATGACAAGAGAATTTGTTATTTGTTACTGCTGCTTTGTGGAACTTACTGGGTTGGGTTTTGTGGCTGTCATTTATTTTGGGGGGTGATGGGCTATCCCATCCCCAGGTTAACTTGTACGGTCTCATGACTTAGCTGGTCTGCGATGCACGAACCAGAAGCAGCCTGTTCCTGACCCCCTTCGTCTTTATAGACATTTTACATGGTATCTGTTACAGGCAAAGAAAGCTGCGACTCTCCAGGCTCTCTATGGCTTTCTTTAGTCACTCTCACATCCGTCGGTTTGTAAATATTGTTCCTGAGTCATTCATTAACTGCAGAGCTCTAAGTTGCCCCTGTGTTTAGTGTTCAGAATGTCATGTTTCTCTGGCATCCCGCCCTTTGCTGCAAGTTCAATTTTCTCTGGTCATGACTCCTGCTAGCTTTCTGTCTGTCTTGGTCATGGCTGTGCTAGCTTTCTGTCTGTCCTTCCTTGCATGTTTGTCTATTCTTCTGTTCTGTTTGTTTTGAGACAGGGTCTTCGATAGCCCAGGCTGGTCTTGAACTCGCTATGTTGCTCAGGCTGGCCTTGAACTCCTGCTCTCCCTGCCTCTACTTCCTGAGTGCTGCTGGGGTTGCAGGTGTGTGTTACCAAGCCTGGATTTCCTCCAGTCTTTCATTTAAACCTCTCTGTATCATTTTTGCAGGGAACGTGGGTGTATGTCCACATGTGAAGATGCAGCACGTGTGCACACGTACATGGAGACCAGAGGTCAACCCTAGCTGTCATTCTTGGGGGTGGGAGGTCATCCAATGTGAGGCAGGGTCTCTCACAGGCCTGGAACTCGCTAGGCTGGCTGGCCAGTGAGCTCCAGAGGTCTGCTTGTCATTGGCTCCCTGGCACTGGGATTGCAGGCTTGTGCTGCCACATCTAACTTTTTACATACTGCCGAGTTGGTAAATAAAGGGGGCAGGGAATCACTTATCACCTCAAGATTATTAAAACAACAATTCATTCTACCTGCTCCCCATACCTACCCCATCTTTTCTCTCTATGCCGGTGGGGGCAGGCAGAAGACCAGCTTCCCAGTATGTGTTCTCTCTTTCAACTAAGTGGATTCTGGGATGAAACTCAGGCCATCGGGCTTGGCACCAAGCATCCCCCCCCCCCGGCCATCTTGCTGGCCTTCGAAATGTCTTTTGGGTTTCTTCCTTTAGGGATCAGTGACCCGTGACTGCCTCTCCCCACATTCCGTGTTTCTCTGGGTCTTTCTCTGTCCTGTCACCTCTTTCCAGGGACTCTGGAGCTTGACGTGCGTAAATGCCAGGGTCACGTTTCTCGGTCTGCGGTGTCACTTGAGGATAGCAGGACTGCACAGGGGCTTGCCATTCCTCCAGCAGCATTTGGTCTCCCAAGCTTGTTTTAGCATCTTTGTGCCTGGGTTGCCTTCCCTCCTGCCCTTGTTCTGGTGTTTATTCTGTTCTTACACCCATGATGTTGCTGTGCTGGTCTTGTGAGAGAGGGTAAAAGATAGGCATCCTGTCTTCTGTATTTAACCACAGTCCCCAGGTGACTCTTGAATGACTCACACTGAGAAGAGAAATGCTCACACTAGAAGTTCCAACGGACAGAAAATCTGAAAGCAACAGCATCTCAACCATATAAAATATGAGCTTTATCCTTTACCTAGGTGTTATATTCTGGTATATTTTGTAGCACTCATTTATGCACTGCTCATTTATTTTGAATTCTTCTTCTTCTTCTTCTTCTTCTTCTTCTTCTTCTTCTTCTTCTT